>CM041781.1:42678200-43069123 GCA_023374045.1 Limonium bicolor | reverse complement strand
CAGGTTGTTGATCATTGTCGGAGCTGAAGAGCAGGAACAGGGTAGTTGAAGATGGTGTATGGTCTTATGGTAAAGTTATGTATTTCTCAGGATTGGGTAGATGCTCACTTGTCGATGTTTATGTTTGGATAGTTGATGTATAGGAGTTTCTCGTTATCACTGCGGTTAGCAGTTTGTTTATTTGGAAGTTGGTTGTATGGCTACGTTGCTCGCATGGGCGAGTAATGGCCGGTGACACCCGAGTGAGTTTTGTAATTGTTATTTATTTTCCGCTGCGAGACGTTTTATTTATTGCTACGTGAGGGATTATATCGTGATTATGGAGAGGGGTGTTACAAAAGTGGTATCAGAGCGGAGTACCGCTCTGATGACGAGAAAGTAGGTTAAGACAGTGAGCTTAGGACTTGGGAAACATTGGGAAACATTTGGGAGGTACGAGACGATTCGTCTCAAAAGATATTGTGTCTAGAAACGCAAAATGCGTGACAGGATAGCCTTTAAGGCAACTTAATATCTATTGGTTGTGTACGGTAATTTTACCAAGTATTTATGTGACATACTGTACTACAGATGTCTGGTGGTACTAGAGGGCGTGGTGCTGGAGGAGGTAGAGGCGGTGACCCCGGCATTCCAGGAGTTGCTGAGACGGTTGCAGCCGTTCTTGCACAGCTGGGTACTCAGATAGGAGGAGCACCAGCCCACCCGCCACAGCCCAGGGAAACAAACTGGCTGAAGTCAGTTAGCGAGACCCGACCACCTACATATTCAGGGGAACCAGACCCCGTAGCTTTGGAGCGTTACATTGTTGAACACGAGAAAGCATTTGAAGCTTTACAAGTACCTGACGACAAGAGGGTCGCTATTGCTGCTTTCCATCTGAAGGATGCAGCCAGCACTTGGTGGAGGTTGGTCAAGGACCAGCACCTGGCTACGCCCGACTTTTCGTGGGCTGCCTTTGTTGAATTACTAAGAGGGAAGTACTACCCGGCGCACCTCAAACAGAAGAAGCGCCATGAGTTTGAAACATTGACCCAGGGAGGTCTGACCGTGGACGAGTATTACGCTCGATTCATCGGTCTACTGGACTTCATCCCCGGTGTGGATTACTCAGAAACCGTGAAGATTGAGAAGTTCCGGGGAGGCTTACTATTTCGCATCCAGATGGCGATGGGTGCTACCCTCTACACTACCATACAGGTATTAACATGAATGCCATAAATTCTTTACTTACTACAGTACCTATAACTTTGTGAGAACTTACCAATGAGATTCCAGGAGTGTTATGATGCTGCCTCGAGGACGGAGCTAATGCTCCAGACTCGGGAAGAGACTCTAGGGGCAAAGAAAAGAAAGAACCCTGAAGAAGAGTCTGAGGGTGGAGGAGCATCTCCAGGAGGAGGCCAGAAAAAGGGAAAGTAAGGACTTATCCCATGCTTAAATACTTATCATACTAAATACCTTACGAATGCTGACCCGAAACCTTAAACAGGAAATTCTTTCCAAAGAAAGGGCAGCAGGGTCACCAGGGAAAGAAAGGGAAAGAGCCCGTCCTGCAGTTGACCGGCCCAGCTATTGATGCTAAGCCTCTGAGATCTGCACCTCCTAAGGGTGAGAACACCTACCTCTTAAATTCAAATATAATCTTAAACCCTATATCAACAGATTTTAACTTAAACTTAAATACTATCATCAGGCACCGGACAGCCCCAGCGCCATTTTTACTGTAAGCGTTGTGGGAAGGACCATCCAGGGGTCGACTGCGAAGGCCGCAAAGTCGAGTGTCGGTGCTGCCACAAAGAGGGCCATAGGGAATTTGAATGTTGGATGAACCCAGAGAGCCGTAATTACAGGCCACCAAAGAATACTCAGAAGACCTCAGCAGGAGGATCTGGAGTACCACGAGGCGGTCAGGATGGCCAGACACCTACTGATGCTGGAGCCTATAAAGGCAAGGGAGTAGATAGGGCATGAGTACCCATACTCCATGAGACCGCTAGTGGAAGACTTTTACTTACTATGTTGTGTGCTTACTTTGAATGTTAGAAGGAGCTATGTTATAAGTATGTGGGAGTGTGTCATTGACCACTCGCCTTTTGTGTAAGACTTTGGGATTAGTTGTGTGTACTCAGCACCAATAAGCCTTGAACCTTGAAGGATAATATTTATGAACAGGATGTAATGCTTACATTACCATCTAGCCTATACTCAAATGACGAAGAGTCAATGAGACCGGAATTACTGAACCAGAATTTCCACCTGCATGGCGCACTTGCTATTGCAAGCGCTATGACAAGAAAACCACTGAAATTTCCATCTGCCTTGCGCACTTGCTACAGCAAGTGCAGCGACAGCACACAACAGTAACAACTGCAAATGCAACTGCAACAAACTACTTTTAACCTTTTATAAAAAAAAAACTGTTTTACAAACTTTTTCATTCAAACCTGGGGATTAGAAACCTATGCAATTTTCGAAGGACCGATAGTCCAACCACTGCAACTGGACACATTATACAGCCACTATGACTGTAAAAAAAAAAAAAAACACACCGGTTTAAACGTTCGAGGAAGTTTCAGACAGAGCTACTAGCCAAATACCATCAGAGTATACTTGCATTTAATGCTAATCACTACTAGTGATACATGTTTAGTCCTTATGGACAAGCATACCCTTTGTAGATGCACCACCGTCAGTGAGGATGGTTGGGAAGTGAAGAGCCAAGCTGCTCAAACTATTATGCAATCTGCAATGCATCCAATTACATGGATGAGGGGACGAATATGAATTACGGATGAGATATGATAAAAAAAAAAGAAACAGGGAGAAAAAGGAAAATTGTGTTGTACTCAATGAGATCAAAAAAAAAGAGGAGAAACAAAGTTTGCTAATATAGCACGGATTTTACTTACACCGATTGAATAATACTAGTGTATAATACAAGTTACCACGTTGCCACAAAGGCAATAGCACTTATTACAGGATAACTGATAACATGAACTATTACACACAAAAAAAGTAAGCAAAAAGAGGAAAAACAAAAAAAAAGAAGAAGAAAGCAGAAGAGGAAGCAAAAAAAAAAAGAGGATATCCATCAAAGGGAGATTGACAACAGAATACTTCACAACAACCGTATGACAGACATTACCAGTTTACTAAACGAGTCATGGGACGACCGCACTCCGTTAGGAGCATGGGCCTGACAGACTTATTTATAAGTTAGTCGGGTAAGTAGTAATGTATCAGTACGGTACCCCATGCAAGTAGACAAGTAGTGTTAGGAACACGAGAAGTAGTCAACTCCATTCTACGGACAGTAAGACGGATTACCTCGAAGATGGACGAGAAGAGCCGCAGTTAAACCAACGGGCTAAAAAAAAAAAAAGAACCTTCAACAGAGAACAGTGGACAGTATACAGGAAGACAAGGAAACAGTTCAAGGATAGGAACCAAAAAAAAAAGCAACAAGAAAACCTATAGGACGAAAATATGTAGAATCCTCATAAGGATCGAGTAATTCTTACAATCCAGAGGAAATCTACCAGATGATATGGATATAAACGCGTGACTACGCGAGAAGAAAAGATAAAGCTATATGATAGCAGATATCTTGCTTAAGGACAGTGGATTTGGAATGTACCACTCACAGGATAATTCGCACATCTTATCTGTTCGACTCATGAGATGTTAGCTGTGAGCGTTTACGCCTCTGCACTCTGTATGACTGAGTGTTTTGGTATTGCACTCGTGCAGTTATTAACCTAGTGGGAACGCAGAAAGATAAAGGGGATATCAACACGAGTGTGAAAAAAAAAAAACTACAACAGTGCGTTACTCTGGAACAAAACACCAGGGGACATGGATGACAAACATCACCTTTGTGGACATTTAGGCTGGTACGTCTTAGTATTACAAAGACAAGTGCAAAGAGCACTAAGTACCTACAATGGCCAATGTCATAGTATACCTCAACTAAATATCAGTGAGAAAAGACACACACATGTATGCTAGTGACCCAAACAAGTGGATTCACAGCAATGGAAAAAAAAAAGAAAGTCAAATTGAGCCTGTGTTCATGGGTCTGCACCTCATACGGAGCGAGTGGGCCCATTAGAATGAATTTGGGAAAGAGCACAAATTGTTTAGTGCCACATCCCTTATGTATTGTAGAGCCCAGAAGGGCTAGAATCATACCTGTCTCTCTGAAATGAGAATAATCCACGAGTTGGAGAACTCTTTGAGAGCCAAGTATCCAGCGCTCCTTGTTGAGCGGCTGTTGTATACTTGTGGGGTACGGGGGCGTAACCCTTTTTAAGGGGGGTAGAGCCTCTTGGCTGTGCACATGTGTGCACTAAGTTTTGTTTGTTTGATATGCATTGCATACAAAAAAAAAAGAGAATTGGTGGTGTGCGGGGCATACGAGGTTTGTTTGGTTAGTATGTGAATTATTTAGTATGCATAGCATACAATGAATTGGTTTTGTTGGTTATGGTTGGCACGCGGGGCGTGCGCTGTTTGGTTTGTTTGTGTGGGATGTACACTTGTATGTACGTATCTTACGAGATACCTGTATGAATGTTGTGTACACCATGTGTGTAACACCTTGCTTATGCTATTTGTGATATGTATTCATATTGCTTTATAGAATGATTACATCTGGTATCGCCTAGATACGAAATGAATCATTAGATATAGAATGTGGAACAATGGAATGTTATGGACACCTCAAGAAGGTTGTCAGGGTTGGTAGAACTGATAGGAAATGATGGTACTGATGGATCACCTATATCCATATATGATTGAACTAACGCCACAACGTGATGGCTATGTGCTGTATAAGCGCAATACGATGTGTGTAAATGATATATTACATAGATATACATTATGGGAATAATGGGTAGTTATACATTTATATACTTACCTATTTGATTAAGAGACTTCGGGACGAAGTCTTTTTAAGGGGGGTAGACTGAAATACCCCAAACTTAAACACAGATTAAATATCTAATCATATTAATTAAGGCTTAAACATGCCTTAAAAGTCAACTGAGAACAACGGTGGTCAACACAAAACAAGATGTTGCACCCTTTGACAGTTAAGGGTAAATAAATACCCAAATGAACTATGTAGGACCTAAAAATTTGTCCTAAGTCTATTAACATAATATTAAACATATTATAATTGTTGGGCAACACTCCAACACAAAGAAAAAGCACTTTCATGCTTCAAGGTCAAAAAGGGCAAAAATGTGCTCTAAGAAACCTTAAAGGTCTAATGACCTCTAAATGATATAAAATTAATTACATGATCAAATATCATGTAAGGAACACAACAAAACCGTTGTCAAAGAAAACAGAGCTCAGAAACACCAGGCAACACAAAATGTGTGCTAAAACTCCTTAAAGCACGTTTTTGTGAAATTGTCTTTTAAATTGGTTTTAAATGGGCTAAAAGGTTATAAATACCTTTAAATATAATAAATATCATATTATATGATATTAGGAATTTAATTTCCAAATTTTTCAGATTTTTACAAATTTAATATTAAAATATTAATAAAACCCTGAAGTGGGGCCCGCAGGAGTCAAAATGACCAAGTTTGGTCAATGGGCAGCTAAAGACCCATTTGCCCTTGTGGAAATCGGCTGGCATGGAGGTGGGATGACAACATAAGTCATTGATTGGCAATAATGCTGCCTAATACAAACAAGAATAGTAAAAGCTTAAATTATTCTTACTTTTTCAATTATTTCAAACCTTACCTAGCTCTTTCCTCCCTCCTTGCACGATTCCCTTCTGCCCAGCCGAGCTCCTCCCTTCCATTGAAGCTCTCAAGGTCTGTTCTTGAGCATGGAAGGCAAATCTAGCTCCTAAGTTCCTAATGTAAGTGTTTTAATGTCATTTTTAGTCATTTTTAGCCCTTTTTCTTCATTTCTTCACTACCAACACCTAAATTTCGTGGCTCAACAATTCCTATGGCTTATTCTCAGTGTTCTAAGGTTAGAACAAGAGCTAAACTCGGTTGAGACCAGTAGAGGGACCAAGGTTGTTCAAATCTACATTTTAAGGTAAAAATGTGCTTTAAGCTCATAACTTTTGATTCCTTTCGAGTTTGGTTGTGAAATTTTGGCCATAGCCTCATCTTCTTCTCCTTTTCATGTGGGATCTGTTGGCTAGCCATTTGGAGCAAGGATGGCCGAGATCCAAGAGAAATACTCTCTTTTTAGGCATTTTTCCAAGGTAAAACTTAATAACAAGGTAGCAATTCGAGATCTAACTATTTCCTATGTCAATATGGTGGATCTAACACCTTGTGGTGTGTTTGGTTCAGGTCGAAAACACTTAGAACTTTCCTTGCACTCTTAAGGTAATTTTGCCTCAAATCTTACATTAAATTACTCCTTATGGTTAGATCTTGCTTAGAGACTAACTAGACCTTGTTTTCTGTTTGAAAACATGTAAAACAAGCTGTGGAGAATTTCTACTCAAGGTGGCCGAACCAAACAAGGCTTTACCTAAGCTAAATCAAGGTATAAATCACTTAAAACCTTAACTTGATACATTAACACAAGTTTAAGTATGTGTATACCAATTGCCGTGAGTGAAGGAGAAAAACAAGGTCTTGTTTGACCTTAAAATGTTTAAGAAATGGTTTAATAAATTTTATAACTAATTAAACAAGCATAATTGTCAAATTTAAGACATTATGTGGAAGTTTGGTAATTAAACAAAGAATCTATGGTGAGGCCGAAATTGTATATGTATTTTGGGACATTTATGTGTAATTATTTTGTGAGCAAATGTTTGTAATAAGGCCATGTATTTTAGGCCATTTTATTTATGCATTTACAAGCTTTTGTTTAAGTTTAGGTGATATATTTTTACCGAAGTGAAATGGGGTCTTAGGTGTAATTAAATTAAATTTGAGGGCTTTAGAATAATAAGGCCGGAAATTAGAGGTAAAAAGGAGTTAAAATAAAGTTTATAAGATATTATAAAGTTTTGGGGTTAAATGGTAATTTCTAGAAAGTTTGGGTGCAAACCGTAATTACTAGGAATTAATGGTCAAGGAAATATTAAGGAGGTCAACCTTGACCATATACTAGGTTTTGACCAAAATAAATAAGTTAGATAACTTATTTAAGGTTTTATAATAAGCTATGTATTTTATGGTAATATTTTTATAACATATGTGGTAAATATGTTATTACCAAAAATAAGGGTGTACAATGGTATTTTAAACACCCATGGGCTATTAGGAATTTTTAGGAATTTAATGGGTTGTTTTTGGAATTAAAATAAACTATATGTATAATATATAGTTATTATGTCATTATGACACTTTGGAGAAAAATAGATGGTGGAATGGTAAATACCAAGAGTATATGGGTTAATAAGGATATTTATAACCCTTTGTGGAATTTGGAGATTTTTAGAATTATATAAGAGTATTTGTTGAGATATATGTATAATATATAGTTTTACAGATATTATCAAACTATATGTTATAAATTGGGCCTAATGACAATATAAAATGTATATTGAGGTCTATTCGGAATTTATGAAAGATAACCATAGGTTATACTCTTTTATAAGTTAGAAATGTTATATTGAATGGAATATATAACATGGTGAAAAGAAAGGGGTGATTTTGTAAATAAAGGAAATTATGGTTTAAGGAAAGTATAAGGTTTAATATATGCCTACGAGGCAATATACAATAGTTTTTTTTTATAAAAACTATAGGTTATAAGTTAAAAGAAATAAAAATATCATACTAATGGTATTAGTATTTTGGTATAACATTACATAATGTTATGTGGTCAAAAAGAGAATTTAAATAAATTCAGGGGCTATACGAATTAATAAGAGTTGGAAAATGAATTTTAGACTATGGTCTACAATGTCATAAATGTTATGACAATTAAATGGTATTAAGGTGGTTTAGATGGAATTAATATAAGGAAGGGTACTCACATAAAATAGTGTGACAAACTATAAATAAATGGGATTTATAAACTAAGGTACTTATGTAATAAACCTTAGGAGTTGTAAATGTACAAGAAATGTTACTCATGTTAGGATAATAATCTTAACATAGGTCGCACAATATGATACAACTAATGAGAAAAAAATCATCTAATAAAGATGATAAAAAGTAACATAAAATATAAGAGTTTATGAAACTCATGAGAATTACCTACGTGGTAAATATATATACATACACAAGGATAATGTATATAAGGTGGACATATATTTTGGTTGGAAACCGTATGATTTAATGGTGGTGGTTAATTAAAAAAATAAATATAGTTACGAACTATAAGTCATGAGTTTTGGAAGCAAATATTATTTGCTAAAGATAAAGGGATTATACAACATGTCGAATTATGAAGGATGGTGGGAAAATAAAACAGTACGAAAGAGAATACAATAAAATAAGTGATACAATAAGAAAAATAATATAATATAATATAATCATGCATGCATACATGCAACTATGGGTTACGTACCTAAACTAGATGGTGGATAAGATTAAAAAGGAAATAGTGAATTAAACTTGACAGTTGGGATAGTTTTGATGTACGCGTTTTAAGTAACAAAACCGACTGTTTTAGAGAAACCCGTAACGAACAACTGTAGAAAACAGGGGTGAACTGTCGGGGTTGCTTATTATTCGGAAATACCGGATGTAGTTAGTCATGGAGATTGACTTATAGTTTTATTACCGTTTAGAGTGTACTTCTGACAAGGACGCTTGACGAGCTAACGGACTACACGGAGCGTAGGATCTTGCTGATTCATACTCCACCGTAATACAATCAGGGTGAACGGTATGTAAAGGGGTTTGCCGAGTTGACCTAAGGTTACTCCTTGGGCTCGGATTTGGTTGATATAACTTGTGTGTTACATGTATGTGTTTAAGTGTTGATGCATTAATTATTTATGCACGGGCGTCCTACGGGACTAACACTACGTCGACTATAGATCGACTTATATAAACATACATATGCGTTGTGATGACATGACGGTTACTTGATATAATACCATGATATTAATATTGAGTATATAGTAACCTAAGTAAAACACTTAGGGACGAGTCACGACATTGTCGGTCTCTAGAGCATGGATCTCTAACATAAGTATAACCTAGATGACTTCTAGGTATGCGAGACCCATTGGGCCGCTGGTTCATAATATATCTCCATAAGACTAAGAGCAGATCTTAAACATTATGAGAGAGGCTGATTAGATTGAGGTGAGGAATCCCCGGTAGTTTACGAACTACTTGGTTGCGCATTTGTGATCACTGAGGGGTTTCCTAATTGGATTTCCGCTCCAGGTTATATCCAACGAACCCAAATAGGTTTTGGATCAGGTGGCTACGGCCTTTTTATGGACTCTTACGAGACATAAGTGAGTCAGGGGCCTCCGACCTCTGGCGAAATGAGCACCTTTGTGTGTACGGGGACTACTGTCCATGTGAGGTTATCGGGTTGTCCTAAATGACCGCCTACTGACATTATTAAACATTTGGATGGCGAGCCTACAGGCTAAGTAAATACTATGGGAACTGTACGCCACAGCGATGTACATTGTCATATGATGGGGCTTGAAAGCCAAACTAAATAAAACATGGATGTGAACACTACGGCGATTGTACATTGTACAAAATCGTTTTGTATTGCTCGATACGTTCGGTATACAAATGTTTTTGAAATATTCTATGAATGTTTGGTTTGGATGGATGATAATGTTTATAATATTTGGATGGTTGATTATGTATATTATACATTTATACTTCAGTTTTGATATAACTGTAAAAAGGAAAAAGATGAAACCAATCTAATAATAAGATGGTTAAAATGACAAGGCCAATAGGTCCAGGCCCGGCATACTCAGCGTCTATCGCTGATACTACACCATTTCAGGTTGTTGATCATTGTCGGAGCTGAAGAGCAGGAACAGGGTAGTTGAAGATGGTGTACGGTCTTATGGTAAAGTTATGTATTTCTCAGGATTGGGTAGACGCTCACTTGTCAATGTTTATGGTTATGGACTTAGTTTGATGTATAGGAGTTTCTCGTTATCACTGCGGGTTCAGTTTGTTTATTTTAGAAGTTGGATGTGGTATGGCTACGTTGCTCGCATGGGCGCGTAATGGCCGGTGACACCCGTGTGAGTTTTGTAATTGTTATTTATTTTTCCGCTGCGAGACGTTTTATTTATTGCTACGTGAGGGATTACATCGTGATTAGGAGAGGGGTGTTACAACTTAAGTCCCGGACCACACTCTGGAGTGTACTCTCGCTATTTTTCAAGCTGGTTCGGGAGTTTACCAGAGACTCAAGTCCCGGACCAGTACAGACCTTTGTCAAAATTGCATTTCATTCTTGTTCTTTCTCCTTTCTTTGCCCAATCTTTTCCCAATGATTCCACACATATTCTAGCATGTTTTAACACTCATTTACCACTCTAAACTTCCCAAAATCATTCACTAAATTCATTACTCATTTCCATGTAAATTTTTCACCAATTCACACTTACCTTCTCCTAAAACCTACAACTTAGTTCCTAGCTTTCTAAGTGATAGATTTTGCTCTCCCCTTTACTCTCCCCATGGCTTACACTTAATGCTATTCTAGTACAAATTTACATCGTTTCTCATTCTCAAATTCACCCAAGTACATCATTCTCTTCTAATCCAAAAACCAAGGCAATTTAGCCACTTAAATTCACCTCTATAACACTTAGTTATCCCAAGGTTCTTCTCTCCTTAACTAAAACACCTAACTCCTCAAATTTCTAGAGGAATTTCGACAGAGTTTCCCCTATAATTTTAACATTGCCCACACACAATTCAGCTCACTTATTCAATTACCAACATCCACATTATTTCAATCACTATCAACACATTAAATTCCCTGCACATTATATAAATCCCAATACCTTAAACAACTTGGCTTTTAAAACCCTTTTGCTCATCATATACACACACTAACCAACCCAAGTTTTGCTCCCAATTTCAATAGCATAAACATACCAAACTATGCAATTCTTCTCATACTACAAACATCCAAAACATGTACAAGGTAACTCCATTACCTTAAAGTTCCTTGATTTCTTCTTCCCTTTCTTTTCTCCTTACTTCCTTGTTCTTTCCTTCCTCTCTTCTTATTCTTGCTTTCCTTGTTTCTTGAATTCAAATCGGCCATGCTACTGCCCATAGCCAATGAAATACACCACAATACTAGTAAATACACAACTCTAGAATAAACCCTAGAATTCAAGAGGAGTTTGAAGCTCAAAAATGAGTGATTACCTTTCAATCACTAGATGGAATGTTTGGCTAGCTCAACCACAAGATTCCAGCTCCTTTCAAATTTCAAAATCGGCTAGAGCAAGAAGCACAAGAGGGCTCAAAATCTAGAATTTTCGGTTGTGAAGAAAAGCTAAAAAAGAGGGATTTTTGAACCACTTTCTTACCTCAAACCAACAATGAGTTGTTCTAGCTTACAATGGTGTTCTTCAAGCCTTCAATGAGCTTTACCCATGGATATGAAAGTGGTGATTTTCGAATTTTGAAAAGAGGGAATTGATCTCCTAGGTGAGGGGAGTTCAATGGTACAATTTTTGTAATTTTTGGAGCTTGTTTGAGCCTTCAAAAATGGAGGTGAAGAGAGGAGTTGTGGGAGCTTGTTCAAATCTCCATGGAAGGCTTGGGAGGAAGAAGAAAGTTCAGATGTGGAGGGGGAGTACGTGAGAGAGGGCTGGTAAGGGAGGAGAGAGAATTCTCTTTACTTTTTGCTACTTTATGTATTTGTCTTTTAGTGTATAAGGAGGAAATAAAGAAGTGGGGAGGAGTGAGCTGGCTATAAATCGTCCCACACACATAATAAGAGGGGCCGATTTTTAATTTGTAACAGGGGAGGGGGGTTATTTTGCTTTTATTACACTTAACACCCCACAAGTTTTCATTTTTTGCACTATTCACTAACCGGAACCCGTTTTCCGGAATTTTCTCGTTTATTTAATTTTAATGGTCCTAGACCTTCGCTAATGTCTAATTATAGACATTTGATTGACTAAAATTATTACGGGTCTATTTAACCCGCTTAAAGTCGCGTTTTCCCGGTTTCCTCGAAAAACGCGCTTTAAGGTTCGTTTGTGTTTTTAATCCGTTTTATGGATCCGTTTTCTTCGGGAATTGTTCTCACATGTTCATTTAGGCGTAATTAAGCCCTAGGAATCAATCTAAGATCCTAATCAAGGTCACATGCCTCCTACGGTTATGTGACGCTCATTTTTACATTTTTCACTTTTTAAGCGTTTTCTCTTTTCTTTTGGTTTTATTTTCTTCACCAATATTCCTTAGGCACTATTAGGACCTTAAATACAATATTAGAATGATTTAATCACCATAGTCAAGTTCGGGGTATTTCATGAGATCCATTTTGAAATTGGAAATGAGAACCCTATATTAAATTTCAAAGGTGACAGATATGAAGGAAACCGACTTACGATCGATGGTCGTTTGAATTTCGGTTGAAGGTTGGTCAGTACCTCAATCCGTGCCGAGCTCCATTCAATTATGAACTACTCTCTTCGATTCAAAATGCGAGTAGTTTTAGTTTGAATATATTAATTTCACATTTTAAGTATTTCTAGCATTTTTATCCATTTTCCCCATATTACCCCTACGGGGAAAAATAAATAAAATTTTAAATCTTAAGAGATTCACTCTAGTTTTTTTTACTTTCTAACTAATTTTGAAATCTTTAGACATATGTGTTAATAATCATTGGTAATACTAAAAATAATATTACTAGTTGGGAATCTAATTTTAAATAGAATATTCATACATACATGCCTTGCAACAACAATCTAATTTTAAATAAAATATGAGGACATTCAGGATTTTTTGCAGGGCTTTAATGGTGAAATTAACGGAATATAAGATTGAATGATATTTGGTGAAAATAATTAAAATTAAGTGTTATTATATGTAGCTTAAAAAACACAATGGTGAAATATGAAATAGAAACATGAATCATTTTTTTAGGGAAAATTTATAATATGCCACGATTTGAGTTTGTAATTCACGATATACCCCTTTTTGGAAAAGTGTCCCTAATATGCCACGATTTGAGTTTGAAATTCACAAAATGCTACTGTCCGGTAACGGACGTTAAATTTGCCATTAACCCTCTCTAGAAAATGACCAAAATGCCCCTAGCTAAAAGTTTGAATATTTTTTTAAATAATGGCGCTGGTTTGACTGTGTAACAGTTATTTTTTAAAACAGCTTTAAAAGTACACAAAATACCCTTGTTTGATTTTATAGTTTACAATATGTCACTATTTAAGTTTGGTAGTTTAAAATATGCCACTATTTGAGTTTTGATGTTCATAAAATACCCCTGTTTTTCCTTTAACGGTTATTTTGAGTTCAAATGACTAGTTTGTAGTCCAACAACTCTTTTTTTCCTTTATAAACATAACACAAACACCATACTAAAACCATTGACATGTTTACAACTATAATCAATGAAAAGTTTCAAACAATTTATTGCAAATGTGGAGCCCCATCAAATCTTACCCTCTCCCGCAAAGGCACTTCGGTTGGAAGGGCGTACTACAACTGTTGGGCTTGTGATTTCTTCAAGTGGTGGGCCTTACCCTGGGATGAGGAGAGTATCGATCCTGCATCACCGGTGCCCACCACTTGAAGAAATCAACAGCTGTAGTACGCCCTTCCAACCGAAGTGTCTTTGCAGGAGAGGGTAAGGTTTGATGGGGCTCCACATTTGGAATGAATTGTGTAAAACTTTTCATTGATTGTAGTTGTTATCATGCATGATCATGGCTTTAGTATGGTGTTTGTGCTCTGTTTATATGATAAGGTCTTTATAAAGGCAAAAAAGAGTTGTTGGACTACGAACTAGCCGTTTGAACTCAAAACTAGCCGTTAGAGGAAAAATAGGGGCATTTTGTGAATATCAAAATTCAAAGGGAAATTTCATGAAATGCCACTATATTTTTGGCTAATTCATGAAATGCCACTAAAAAAAAGTCATGAAATGCCACTATATTTTTTGAAAAGTCCATGAAATGCCACTATAGATGAAAAAAAGATAAAAATACCCCTACTAGTTAACAAAATACTTCTAAAGTTCACAATATGCCCCTAAGTGTTAAAAATTAACAAAAATATCAAAATACAATAAAAATACAAAAAAATTTACAAAAATTCATAAAAAATATAAAATTAAGAAAATTAAAAATAAAATTAAAAAAATTAAAAATATATAAAATTTAAAAAATTAAAAAAAAATAAGAAAAAAAATTTAAAAAAAAATTAAAAAATTAAAAAATTTAAAAAATTTTAAGATTTAAAAATTTAAAAATTTAAAAATTTAAAATTTAAAAAATTAAAATTTTTATAAATTAAAAAAATTAAAGTATCATTAAATATTTAAAAAATATATTTCCTTTTTTAAAATTTATTCAGTATCATACAAAGAATATTGAGTTCTAAACAAATAATTTATACCAATTTTTCTACCAATATAGTACCATAATTTATACCAAATAAGTATTATAATTTTTATCATAAGTAAATTTTTTTTATGTTGCTGATAAATTTTAAAAACTAAAATTTCAATATAATAATTTATTGGAAATAGAGCGACTGAGAATATATATAACATACAATATTAAATAGTAAAACTTGTTTGAAATGTAGAATAAAACGTTTTCAGAATAATAATATGCAACTTATAACAAAAGAAAGAATAAGTTGCATATTATTATTCTGAAAACGTTTTATTCTACATTTCAAACAAGTTTTACTATTTAATATTGTATGTTATATATATTCTCAGTCGCTCTATCTCAAATAAATTATTATGTTTTGAATTTTAGTTATTGTTGGGACATCGGAGTGTTGCAGAGATAGCCTTTCACCAAGACAGAGTCGATCATCATTTGACAGACACAAAGAGCAAGCTTCTGCGATGGAGTCCGCGCAACAAAGAAAACTCCATGGACTCTACCATGTTGTTGCGAAAAATCAGGAGTCAACTCGGAACACCTTAAAGCGCCTCAACGGTCACGAAGCTCTTCCTCAACACCGAAGATCGCGGCCCAAGTAAGAAGACCAAGTAAGAGCCGTTGGAAGTTGCCCACTAAGTTAGTTCCGGTATTTTCGGAACTAACTCCTTCGACCCGTTGCTGAACTTAGAGTATAAATAAGACATGTAATAGACAGTTTTTGGTGCTTTCGAGGATTATTTCAGAGCTTAGAGAGAGAAAGAGAATCGCATTGTAAGTCGAAAAGGAGAGAGAATACGTACCTAGTTAGTTAGCACCTAAAGATAGACTCTTCCTAGGAAGTTCCTAGTTTCATTACGCTTACCATTGTTCTGATTAGAGAGTGTGTTGGGTAAGTGAGTGAAAACCGCTAAGTAGATCCTTTCTACTTAGTGGGCATTTGTAAGTTATTTTGTTTGACCAGGAAATGAAATAGCTTATTTGTGTACCTTGCTGAGTTCCATAGAGTCCTTCTCTCTTTCCATTGTTTTGCTATAATTACCGCAAAAGTCTTCCGCTCCCTTAGTTTAGTTAATTCGATAGAGTGCTTCTACATCACAGAGTGTTTCCCACTTACGAAGGTTGTTTGAGTCAAACCAATCCTTAGACTCACACCTTTGATTGGTTTGAGTTAGCCACCCGATCCTACACGTGGTATCAGAGCCTTGCTTAGGCTAACGGTCAATCAACGAAGCAATGGCAGACCTCTTCGCCAATCAAAACAACAAAATGCACTTCGAGCATCCCAGACTCACCTCCACCAACTACGACCACTGGAAAAATGAGATCGAGCAACACATTGAGTCTGTCAACTCCGAGCTTTGGGAAATAGTCACTGGAGGAGATCTTGCAGTCAATCCAGACCGATCCACATGGACTGCTGCAGATCGCAAGAGGTACGAGCTGAATCGTCAAGCATCACGCGCAATATACACTTGCCTGTCCATCCCAGAACAAAGGAGAGTCAACCACTGTAAGTCTGCTAATGAGATCTGGACACTCCTTCAAGCAACTCACGAAGGAGTCACTGAGCTAAAGAAATGCAAAGCTCAAGAACTTCGAATGGACTATGAAAACTTCCTACAGAAACCCGGTGAGTCTCTAGAAGAAGTGCTTGATCGTTTCTATTTACTAACCACTACTATGCAGGAAGTCAGCATCTTGCCAGATAGAGAGAGTGTCTTGCACAAGTTGCTGGACAGTCTGAGAGAAGAGTGGGCAGAAACGGTAATCTCTACCAAAGCATGCAAGGATTTATCCAAATGGAGCTGTCAAGACCTAGGTTCCTATCTACAATCTGTAGATAAATACAAGAAGAATGTTCGAAAGAAGTGTGGTATTACCTTCTCCCTCTTCTAGTAAGTCTACTACTTTGAATGACCAAGCCTTGCAGGTTAATTCAACTCAGTTCACTCAAGAAGGAGCCTATGTCGCTGATACTCAAATCAGACAAGCTAGGGCAGAGCTGGTAGATATTATTGTTGAAGAAAGTGAGGCTGAGACTATGGAAGACTTCGTCTTCATAGTCAAGAACTTCCGAAAATTCATGCGTAACCAACCAAATCGTCAGAGTCGGTCGTTCTCAAACCCCTCCAAACAATCCTTCAGCTCCGTAACTTGCTTTAACTGCAACAAACCCGGTCACTTCAAGAAGGAATGTCCCTTACTCAAGAATCAGTATGGAAAACCTCAAGGGAGATCGCTGATGGCGGCTGTTGGCTGGGGTGATTCAGACTCCGATGATCCAGACACAGAGTCCAGCGGCCTAGTATGTCTCATGGCACACGATACGACGGAGTCCATGATCCCTGATAATGAGGTAACTCGTTCTCATCTTGAAACAGACCTTTACCGTATTTCTCCCATGGGATTTATGACTTTAATTGCTAAAATTGTCTCCGAGAACAACTCTCTCAAAGCAAGTCTTACCAGCAAGATAAACGAGCTATCTGAGGAACTCGAAATCTCAAAAGGTCTTATGTATGCCCTAAGGGATGAAGCTGAGGAACACAAAACCATCTCTTGTTCTCTCAGGTTAGATCTGCAAGATTCAAGGCGTCATGTTGATTCCCTTCAAAAGGAACTTCATGATACCTTAGAACAAACTCAGTTTGAACAGGGTGACCAGAAAGAGTCTCTCACCCTGATCGACTCCCTCAAACAAGACCTCACCATCTTTACTGATAAGTGTTGTTCTCTTCAAAATGATCTTAATGCTTCTGAATCCAAAAACATATCCTTGAACACCACTATCAAAAATCTCACTCAAAAATTGAAAGAAAAGGCACGCCCTTTCCCTTAAGCCAGTCAAGTTTATCAAACAAGTCACCGCCTCCGAACTACCTGAGTGGGCCAATTCCAAAATCAAAGAAATTAGCCAAGATCGAGATACTCTTCGCTCTAAAGTAGAACAACTCTCTCAGCAGATTGTGAATCTACAATCCGGAGTTCGATCCACTCAATCCACACCCAAGTGGCACAAAGGAAAGTTCGACATCCCAAAAATATGTCCAAATCCGACAACAGAGTCAAACGATATCAAGAAAAAGAAAAATTCGACTCCTGGTGGAAAGGACAACAGAAATACGTCAATCTTCCACCAACCAAGATTTGTGGCTACTGCGGGAGTCTTGGACATCGGACAGTGCATGTGATAAACTGAATAGAGATCTCTCTTTTAATGTCAAACGTGTTAAACTGATACTTGAAGCACGAGAAAAATTGAACAGTCTGGCTCGAAAAGGGAACCCAAGTACATCTGGGTTCCCAAAACTAACAAATGATCTGTTCTTTTGTAGGTGAAGGCGAATGGAGACAGCTGGTACTTGGATAGTGGATGCTCTCGTCACATGACTGGAGATCCAAATCAATTCAATTCGCTTTCATCCTACCAAGGAGGTAAGGTTACTTTTGGAAACAACAACCAGGGTGAAATCGTGGGAGTTGGATCCGTAGGTAACCCCTCAAGATTTAAAATTGATGGAGTCCATCTGGTCACTGGACTCCAGCATAGTTTATTAAGCATTCTCAAATTTGTGATAGATTCAATTTGGTACTTTTCTCCTCTTCGGATTGTAAGGTTTATGATGAGCGTACAGGTTCACTAAAAGCTGTGGGACGTAGAGAAGGCAATCTCTACAAAATGTGCTTAAACTCCATTAAGCCAGACGACCAAGTCTGTCTCAATGTGCATTCCAAAAACTCACTGCTGTGGCACTCCAGACTTGGCCACGCAAATCATAGGCTGTTGAACAAACTCAAAAGCAAGGACTTGGTGATTGGTTTACCAGACACCACCTTTGACACAGACTCTGTCTGTGAAGCATGTGTTAAAGGTAAACACACCCGGTCCTCATTCAAAAGTAAGCCTACTCTCTCTACTAACTCTCCACTGGAACTACTACACATGGATCTTGTTGGCCCCATGCGTACACAAAGCAGAAGCGGTAAGAGGTACATTCTGGTCATAGTCGATGACTATTCCAGGTGGACCTGGGTCATTTTCTTATTTACCAAAGATGAAACTTTTACGGAGTTTGTCAAACTCCATAAAATGCTCGTCAACAAATTTTCATTCACTCTAAAAACCCTGAGAACGGACCAGGGTACTGAATTTTGCAACAAGTCGTTTGATGAGTTTTGCAGGGACAATGGAGTGGATCACCAAATCTCATCTGCACGCACTCCAGAACAAAACGGAGTGGTTGAACGCAAAAATAGAACCTTGGTAGAAATGGCTCGCACCATGCTCATCGACAGTCAACTCACTCCATCTTATTGGGCAGAAGCCGTTAACACAGCTTGCTATGTGTTAAATCGTGCGATGATTCATCCATTCCTTCACAAGACACCCTATGAACTACTCCGTCAACGTAAACCAAGTCTTCTACATCTCAGGCGTTTCGGATGTAAGTGTTTTATTCACAACAATGGTAAGGACAACTTGGGTAAGTTCTCTCCTAAAAGTGATGAAGGTATTTTTCTTGGCTATTCTTCTAAAAGCAAAGCTTATCGTGTTATCAATCTTAGAACTCAATGTTTAGAAGAAAGCCCACATGTCAAGTTCGATGAGTCCCACAATGTTGGCTCATCTTCTGATCATCTTGACTTTGCCCCCGATGATTTTCTCACCGATCCACACTTCATCACTGTCCCAATAGGAAGACTCCCTGAGTCCCACTCCATCACTCCTCATGGTTCCCCTGCAAACAAAAAATTCATCAGAATCTACAGACTCAGACAATCACCCGGAGACACCCTTACAACAAAACTGAATTTTGACTCCTCTGAAAAGAAACACCCCCTCCTGCTTCACGTCGCCAGTTCCAGCAAAGATCTGCTCACCCTCCTGAAAACATCATTACAGACCCAAACACCGGTGTCCAAACACGCCTACAAGCCATGCAAAACTCTGTGCCTTTGGTGCGTTTCTGTCTAGTACTGAACCAAAATGTCAAAGAAGCACTCCTTGATAGTGATTGGGTTACTGCTATGCAGGAGGAACTCAATTCCCTCCAGCGCCATGCTGTCTGGGAGTTAGTTCCTCGCCCCACACATCAACAAGCCATTGGTACTCGTTGGGTCTTTCGTAATAAACTTGATACTGCAGGCCAAGTTTTCAGGAATAAAGCTCGATTAGTTGTTCAGGGCTACAATCAAGAAGAAGGGATCGATTATGATGAAACCTTCGCTCCAGTAGCTCGTCTTGAAGCAATTCGCATGTTCATTGCGTTTGCTGCTTACAAAGGTTTCCAATTATATCAAATGGATGTTAAGACAGCCTTCCTTCACGGCTACATTGATAGAGAAGTCTACGTCGAACAACCACCAGGATTCACAGACTCCGTCCATCCCGACTACGTCTACAAATTATGTAAGGCCCTTTACGGACTGAAACAGGCTCCACGTGCCTGGTATGAAAGACTGTCTACATATCTATTGCAAAACGGTTTCTCTCGAGGTAACGTAGATAAAACGCTCTTCATTCTACATTCATCACATGACTTACTTCTAGTACAGATCTATGTTGATGATATTATTTACGGTTCTACAAGTAACACCCTCTGTGACCATTTTGCTAACCTTATGAAGCAAGAGTTTTCCATGAATGAGTTAGGTGAGCTCAAGTTCTTTCTAGGATTACAAATTCAACAGGAAAAGGACGGGATCAAGATCCATCAACAAAAATATCAAGGAACTCCTTGATAAGTACAATCTAAAGAATGCAAAGAGTATGTCCACACCAAGCTGTACATCTGCCAAACTGCATCCTGATGATGACGGAGTCGGCGTCAATGCCACAGAATATAGAGGCATGATAGGGTCCCTCTTGTACCTGACTGCCAGTCGCCCAGACATTCTTCACGCAGTCTGTCTTTGTGCTCGCTTCCAAGCAGCACCAAAACAGTCTCACCTCAAAGCAGTCAAGCGTATCTTCCGCTATCTCAAAGGTACAAGTACACTCTATCTATGGTATCCACGATCTCCTACTTTTACTTTATCTGGATATAGTGACTCTGATTGGGCTGGTTCTCTCCAAGATCGAAAGAGTACTTCAGGTAATGCACAGTTCTTGGGTCTTTGCCTTGTTTCATGGTCCTCCAAAAAACAAAACTCTGTAGCACTCTCTACAGCAGAGGCAGAGTATGTTTCTGCTGCAGCGTGTTGCTCCCAACTCCTTTGGATGAAACAACAACTCCAAGACTATCATGTCACCCAAGAACAGATCCCCTATCTTTTGTGACAACAAAAGCACAATCAAAATATCAGAAAACCCAGTCCAACACTCAAGAACCAAACACATCGAAATTCGCTTTCACTTCTTGAAAGACTGTGTCGAGAAAAAGCTTATCCAACTTGACTTTGTGCCCACAGAAGATCAACTTGCAGATATTTTTACTAAACCCTTGTCTACAGCAAGATTCGAAGCACTGCGATCGGCAATCGGATTGACTCCGTCTACCTAGACGGTCGCATCTCCTTGCCCCTACCGCAATCTTCAGCAGGTACGCCCTCATGTCTCATAGAGTCTGTCTTTGTTTGCACTTGCATCAGTAGAATGTGTTTTCTTACTTAGCACGCCTAGTACTCTAGCGCTACTATCCACGTCATCCATCCGCACCAGAACCCGCCTAAATCGTCGCCCTTTCTCGCCTTATCCTGACGTCGCCACATTAATCGCACCTGACACACGCCATCTCTGCACATTCAGCCTTTATATCTATCACCCGTCCACTCCATCTCTCTCACTTCACACTCCCTTTACACCCGAGTATCCTTCAACTTCCAAATGGCCGGCATCAACTTCTCTGGAATTAACATCCCAGCCGAAATTTTCGCCGATCCCATTCGCCTTCAGGCGTATCTCCAGGCCATGGCAAACCCTAATCCACCTACACTCACCACTACCACCACCACATCGCCCACTAAAACCACCGCTACTTCTTCGCCCACACACTCCTCCACACCACCACCTGACACCCGCGACCCATCCACCCATCAAACACCGCCATCTGCTGCAAGAACAGAGATTCTTGACACAGACATTGAAGAAGTTACTCCAATCCAAACCCTACCACCATCCCCAACCCCACAAGCTGACAATCCTCCCGCCGAAAATCAGCCAACTGATCAGCCAGCCCATGCCAGCAAATCACCGACCAAATCTCCTACTCCAACCCCACCAGCATCCCCCGCTAAATCCGCAACACCACCACAACAACCTCCACCCAAAACCCGCAAGAGAAAAGGCCAAACCTCAACCCGACCCACAGCCAAAAGAATCATCCGTCCTCTGGCAAGGCCAACATGTCTCCTCCGGTTCGGTGAATCGTCTCCCGTCCAGACTGCCCACCGCCAGTCATGATGCTTCTACGGGTGCCACCTCGCCAGAGATCAAAACCTCCAAAACCCCACCGACGGAGTGTGAAGGTCGACCCTCACTCAGAGGACATGCTCGGGGACCCTGCCTCCGACCGTAATATAGTCAGGGGTAAGTTCCTCGACTTTCTTGGGCTCTGTCTTCCAACTTAGGGGAGTTAGTCACTATGCTCGAAATTCAGGGGTGGAAACACCTCTTTGTGAAATAATGAGTGGTATCCCACAGAGTCTGTCGACTTCTTCCAAACCTTGTTATCCGTACGGTGCTGCTCAGTCTGTTGTCAATTCCACCCCCATTTTTTGATCTTGCAAAGCTGTCTGAAATTCTTGGCGTTCCTGCCACTGGCCTGTCATTTTATGAAAAAGGAATCCTTCCTGAGATCCCCAGGGTACCACATAACAAAATCTACCGCTTTTTCTCCTCCAAGAAAAAGATTGGCTCCCCCATACCCCGTGGCGATCTCTCCATCCTACACCAACTCTTCCACATTTTGGTCATCAAAAATATTGTCCCACGAAAGGAAGGAAACCTTATGGTCAACTGCTTGGACTTAACCATTATGTACTGCATCATAAATCGTCACTCTATCAATTTGGCACACATAATTCTCCATCACTTAGCCTAGTCGGTCGACACCCCGAAACACTCCTTGGGGTACGTGTTCTGGTTGCCTCGTATATTCCAATTCTTTCAGGTACCCTTGGCGACTTCGACGCCAGAGTCCATCGAGGAGGCAGACACCATCAACCTGCGGTACTTGAATCGGCTAACTTCAATCGACAAATCAAAGCTGCTGCCCCCTCCATCTACTCCAACGACGGCGGGGACATCCACTTCTCAAGAGGCAGTCCCTCAAGCTTCACTCCAACCTCTCCTGGAGAAAGTGGAGCGCCTCTTTGCGCATGCAGCCGAGCTGATTCAGGGCCAGAAGCGGATGATGGACCGACTCGCTGGGATAGAGACGACAGTGGCGGCCTTGCAGGACCAACTCCTTGACATTCAATCCACCCTCACCCCAAACCCTTAGAATGACGTGGTTGTGTAGTGTTAGAACTTAGGCTGTTTTTTAAGTTCTAAACACTTTTTATTGGTTGTTTGTGTGAATACTTGACTAACTCTGTGCTACTATGGGCTTCCCCTCTGATGAAAGCAAAAGGGGGAAGCGGTGAATCCCGTCTGGTGTACGGGTTATTTTGTTGCTTGTTTAAAATTGCTTTTTGGATTGCGCTGTTGGACCATGTGGTCTAGTATTTTTGACTACCTTATATTCTATCCTGCCTATTACACTGCTTATTTATTGTTTGCTTGCCTGGAGTCCCTCTCCGATCAAGGGGGAACCTAAATAGAGTCCTTGAACTTATTTGCTACTACTGCTATTAAGGGGGAACTTTGACAGGGTCGGTTCCCCTAGTTCTTATGTTTTATTTCAGGATCGACTCCATCGGGATTCACGGAGGTTTGCTATCATCAGCAACAAGGGGGAAATTGTTGGGACATCGGAGTGTTGCAGAGATAGCCTTTCACCAAGACAGAGTCGATCATCATTTGACAGACACAAAGAGCAAGCCTCTGCGATGGAGTCCGCGCAACAAAGAAAACTTCATGGACTCTACCATGCTGTTGCGAAAAATCAGGAGTCAACTCGGAACACCTTAAAGCGCCTCAACGGTCACGAAGCTCTTCCTCAACACCGAAGATCGTGGCCCAAGTAAGAAGACCAAGTAAGAGCCGTTGGAAGTTGCCCACTAAGTTAGTTCCGGTATTTTCGGAACTAACTCCTTCGACCCGTTGCTGAACTTAGAGTATAAATAAGACATGTAATAGACAGTTTTCTGGGTGCTTTCATTGAGGATTATTTCAGAGCTTAGAGAGAGAAAGAGAATCACATTGTAAGTCGAAAAGGAGAGAGAATACGTACCTAGTTAGTTAGCACCTAAAGATAGACTCTTCCTAGGAAGTTCCTAGTTTCATTACGCTTACCATTGTTCTGATCAGAGAGTGTGTTGGGTAAGTGAGTGAAAACCGTTAAGTGGATCCTTTCTACTTAGTGGGCATTTGTAAGTTATTTTGTTTGACCAGGAAATGAAATAGCTTATTTGTGTACCTTGCTGAGTTCCATAGAGTCCTTCTCTCTTTCCATCGTTTTGCTATAATTACCGCAAAAGTCTTCCGCTCCCTTAGTTTACTTAATTCGATAGAGTCCTTCTACATCACAGAGTGTTTCTCACTTACGAAGGTTGATTGAGTCAAACCAATCCTTAGACTCACACCTTTGATTGGTTTGAGTTAGCCACCCGATCCTACAGTTATTAAATTTTATCAGCAATATAAAAAAGTTATTTACTTTAAGAAATAAATAATCTAAATTTATAGCAAATAACAATTAAAAAATGTATGATAAAAATTATGGTACTTATTTGGTATAAATTATGGTACTATATTGGTAAAAAATTGGTATAAATTATTTGTTTAGAGCTCAATATTCTTTTTATGGTATTGAATAAATTTTAAAAATGAAATATTTTTTTAATATTTAATGACATTTTAATTTTTTAAATTTTTAAATTTTTATATATTTATAAATTTTTATAAATTTTTTAATTTTTTTAAGTTTTATTGTATTTTGATATTTTTATTAATTTTTGTTAATTTTTAACACTTAGGGTCATATTGTGAACTTTAAAAGTATTTTATTAACTAGTAGGGGTATTTTTGTCTTTTTTCTATCTATAGTGGCATTTCATGGACTTTTCAGAAAATATAGTGACATTTCGTGACTTTCTTTTTTTTTAGTGGCATTTCATGAATTAGCCAAAAATATAGTGGCATTTCATGAAATTTCCCAAATTCTGATATACTATAAACCACAAAACTTAAATTGTGACATATTGTAAACTATAAAACCAAACAAGGGTATTTTGTATATTTTTAAAGTTGTTTAAAAAAATAATCGTTGCATAGTCAAATTAGCGTCATTAAATTTTTTTTTTTAAAAAATAAACTTTTCATCAGGGGTATTTTGGTCATTTTCCAAAAAGGATTAACGGCGAGTTAAATATCCGTTACCGGACAGTGTATTTTGTGAATTTCAAACTCAAATCGTAGTATATTTATGACAACTTTCCAAAAGAGATATATCGTAAATTATAAACTCAAATCATGACATAGTGTGAATTTTCTTTTAACTTGAATATTTTATTAATATTTTGTAACGTACTTTGAATTATTTACCACACACTTTGAAAATAAATTTGCTAGTACTGACGACCAAAACGGGACTTCATAATTCATATCTTATTATTATTATTATTATTATTATTATTATATTATTATTATTATTATTATTATATTATTTATAATACGGTATCGGGGAATTTTCAGCGAATACAGGCAGACGCCCACCCAGCCCAAAAAGTTGAGATCTTCCGCAAATTTTCTGTTTCTACTTCCTGCGTCGAGCTACCTTCTTGTCCTCGTTCTTTCCGGGACGCACAAAAATACGCGCTAAGAAGAAATCACCAGGCCAGCTGTATTTTTTGTATCTCAATCTTAGTTTTCATACAAATCTGATAGATCCGTTCCTTCTATTCGTCTTTGCCTAGTCGTCCGAGAGGGAGAGATCGGTAGCGTGGTCGTGTGCTAACCTTAATGGGTCAAGCCATTCGCAAGCTTTTCGATTCCTTTTTTGGCAACACCGAGATGAGGGTTAGTTTTTGTTTTTTTCTCTTCCCCCCCTTTTCCGACCAAAGAAGGAAAAGGAATCCCCTATCATTATAATCAGTTTCCATCATTACTTAATAGCTCAGTATTGAGCGGTTTTATACATATTGTTTGATCACGGGGTTTATTGGGTGAAACTTATGTCATAGTTAGTTAAAACTTAGCATGTTATTTGTCATTCACTTCTCGAGGAACCTTTTTTTTCTCCGTGGGTGATTGATTTAACTCGTTAAGCTCTCTGCCCTTTTGCTTGATTGATAGAACTATGCTATGCTGGCCTATGGTGTTGCCAGTTTTTGCATGTTACTTCCCATTTTGTTTGACCGATCAATGATTTCTAGGTCTTTGTTGGAATCCATGTTCCATGCTAAATTTGCTTCTTGCATAATAAGACTTCTCAAAGCTAGACATTCTTTATCAGCCGTTTCTTTCAATACATTGCATTTCTGTACCTTGATTAGCTGGGTATGGCGCTCCTACCAAGTATTACCTGAATCGATGATCATAGATTTCACGAATTGCTTTCACTTTTTTTTTGGTTGCTTTGAGCTCTCTAGGTTGTGATGCTCGGCCTCGATGCAGCTGGAAAAACAACCATACTATACAAGCTTCACATCGGGGAGGTCATGTCTACTGTTCCTACAATTGGTAGGATGAAAATTTTGGTCATTAGGACTCTTCCCAAGATGATGATGCTGTACTTTTGGTTTTGGTGTCTGGTCACATGAAAATATGTTT
This sequence comes from Limonium bicolor, assembly GCA_023374045.1. Classification (NCBI taxonomy): domain Eukaryota; kingdom Viridiplantae; phylum Streptophyta; class Magnoliopsida; order Caryophyllales; family Plumbaginaceae; genus Limonium; species Limonium bicolor. The sequence continues at coordinate 43,042,694 of CM041781.1, read as the reverse complement.
TTTTTTTGCATTATACTTTTATCTGATTGGCTGTGATATGCACTTGTCTTATTGTTTATTAGTATCACCTTTTGGCTGAGGTTGGCTGTGATATCTGTAAACTGGAAAGGACTTACTATAGAAAGGGTTAATGTATATGGATGAATGTATGAAAAATAGACTTCAACTGCTCACTCACCAAAGATAATAATGATAAAAGACAATAACAATAGTCTTAAACTGCTCATTCACCCAAGAAAAGTAGTAAGTGCAGTTGCATTAAAAGGCTAGGTGGAATCCAAGGCAAAGGCTCGAATTAGCGTATCTCGGAAATAATATATCTCTAGCAGCTAATTCATGGTCTATTTCCTTATAATATTCTGGATTGGATTTGTCAAGACAATTTTCAATGTAGTTAGACAGAGCAAGCATAGCAAAGATGTAGATTCATCATAGGTCTTCTTTCTACTGCATTTGTACTAAGTTGCTTGATGCTATTACTGGATGGCAAATTCTTCTACTGGTTAATCTGATTGCATGTTGTCTCTGTGATAGGAATATCAATAAAGCTTCTTTAGGACAACTGCAGCTATGTTCTTTTATGGTTTCGTACTGACATAAGGAAAGAAAAGAAATGAGAAATGCTGAAGTGGAGGAAGAGACATACTCAGGGGCTCTTAACTAAGAACCTCTTCTTACTGACTCTAAAGTATTTAAAGAGAGAGACTATGAGGGGAACAAGTAAAATATAATTTCTAAGGAGCTTAATGGGTTTAGACTGCTGTAGTTTCTCTTAGGAGATGAAAACAGAAGACTCATGTGATTATCATACCGGGGATTATGTACTTTGATGCAATTCTACGTTTGAATTTTAATTTGTCTAACTAACCGAATTAGGTCAAAGTAATTGTTGGAAATAAGTGATGTAGCTAACGATACAAGCAAGCCTCTCATCCTGTTTAGTAGTAGCTGATGCTTATGGCTTATATTCTCTCTCTCTCTCTTGTTACTTTTTCCTACTCTGTTTGAGATAAAATAAGTTGCGCTCTGCTACTTGTTGTGTCTGAAATTGAGAGAAAGAAATAAATGAGATAGTGACTGAGAATAAGCAATAAAGCCCCTCCATTCAGCTAATGGTACTAAACAGGGCCTTGGTAAACATGCCTGCTGTGTAAGTTGGACTGATAGTTCTGTCCTCATCATTGGTTTTTCAACCCAGCCACCCATTTGTTGGTACAGCATTCCCAGATTAGTGAATTTTTGGGTTGTATAATGAATGCCATGTCTTGTCATGTTCCCATGTTCCATGACACTGCGATGAATATTATTTCTGAAATTCCAGGGTTCAATGTGGAGAAAGTTCAGTATAAGAATGTGATTTTTACTGTGTGGGATGTCGGTGGTCAAGAGAAACTGCGACCTCTTTGGAGGCACTATTTCAGCAATACTGATGGGCTGGTGATGAAACAAATTATGCCTTTGTTTTCTATTACTTTTTTCAGTTATTGTGTTTTAATAAGCAATAAAAGATTAGCTGCTTGATATTACATATCCTTTGATCACATCTTCAAATATGAAAGTTGCCAAATTAGCTTCTTTGACTTATGTTTCTTGCAGATATACGTGGTTGATTCATTGGATCGAGAGAGAATTAGCAAAGCTAAACAGGAATTCCAGGTGATGCATAGTCAATGTTGTATCTTCATTTTTTCTGATATCAGTAATCTAACTAGCACACTTATCCTCATTTCCCTTACTTTTCAGGCTATTATAAGTGATCCGTTCATGCTCAACACGGTTATCTTAGTATTTGCAAATAAGCAGGACATGGTAATTTCTCATTCTTACTCTTTTTGTGAAATTGTTGGTTCTGTCACTGAAGCTGTGAGCATATAAAGCTAAAAAGATGATAACTGATTACAGGATGCTGTTATATAGTCAACCATTGTTGTGCCAAAAATGATATTGGTTGGAGAAAGCGTTTGTTTTTTTTTTTTTTATTCAAGTGATTAACAGTGAGGATGCTGCATTCATGCCTTTGATGGGTTAAAAGTGTTTAGTGCTTTTATTTTCGTAAAGCTGTGAGAAGTTTATCAAAGATAAAATGGTACTTTGAAATGCTATACTGCTTCAGGTGAAGTTGGCTTTTGTTGCTGATGTTCTTTACTTCTTTAAGCTTTAGCCTGATTTTTGTGATTCAAGGCTTGTTACTGCTTGGTTGAACTTGGTGTCATCTTACCTATAATTGTGAAGCGATTAAGGTGGAAAAATGAATCCCATTAGAAGCTAACCTTGGTGATGCCTAATTATGGGTCAGGGTGGGGTAGGGTTGACCGGGTTGCCATAGATGCAGCAAAATGGGCTATCGTGAATATAGGGAAAACAAAATAAGAGAAGTGGCTTGTAAAAGTTTGCTCCATTTTAGTTTTTTCGGAACTTCATGGCTAAACTAGTTTTCTATCATTTTTCTGTTTGTTTTTTATGCTTGGAACTGAACTGATTTTAGATTTGTCTTTCTTTTCCTGTTGTTTTAATGCCATGAAAGAAAGGAGCAATGTCTCCTATGGAAGTTTGTGAAGGACTTGATCTCTTCGGTTTAAAGAACCGAAAGTGGCACATTCAAGGGACTTGTGCACTTAGGGGAGACGGGCTCTATGAAGGGCTTGACTGGTTAGCCAACACGCTGAAAGAGGTCAAAGCAGCTGGATACTCTTCTGTGATCTCACTCTAACTTGGACCTGGGACAAGCCCTTTCAGGTTTTCATCTCAGCTTTAGTTAAAGTATAATGGACTACTTTCTGTCCCAGTCTGGATGATTTTAGAACACCCTGTTGTTTGTCTCAGATGATTGAAGTTGAAGTCCTGGTGAAGGAAGTAGTATGAAACTGAATGGGAAATTTTGATTTTGACAGAGGAATGGGAAAAAAAGGGGAGACCAAAAAAAAAAATTAACCAATGACCTCCTGGGCAGTCAACCTCATGGATGATTCTTAACATTATGGTGATAATCTTCTGTGTAAATTTGATACAATCATGTTGGTCACTTGCTTATATACGCGTCCTTGTCGCTAGGGATTTTTTTACATGTATATACTGTAATCGACCATGGAAAAACTGCATTACTGGCTTTGACGATACACGTGTATATCCGGTGCATCTTCTGTGCGCTCAGACAGACGACTATGGTATTTACTGGATCTTTTAGATTTTGGCGTTATCTTCGATCTTGCGGTAGAATTTTCTATTTGGTTGGGCTGGCAATTTGTTTTGTTGGTAGACAAACGGACGGTCTGGTCTGCTCTTAATTTTGATGGTAGACGCATGGACTGGTATGCGGTCGGACAAAAAACTTGGTTGATATTTAATATCGAGCTGAGCTTTGACAAACTTGACTCAGTCGGATACATGTATTTTATATAATATTTCGTTTGCATAAAACATGAATTTATGTTTAATAGATCTCCTACTGTTACATTGATGGTAATAGAATGGGTCGGCTTGGAGGTAGGTTCGTTTTATTTGCATCGAATGGGATGATGGATTTTCGAATGCGCTTGTTTCTCGTATAAGGAACTGAAAAGTTCTTTTACAGTACACAGTTTATTAAAATGTCCTTTTATGTGATAAGCTAAATACTCTAGTACTTTCTTTTATTTCTACTACCGCATGAATTAGAGGGTGCAGTGCAGGTGATATTTTTTTAATATAAAATGTTTGGATATCTCTGAAAATAAAAGGATTATCAAATATTTATTATATTTCAAATCTTATCATCACATAATCAATTATGGGTTATAATTTTTCTAAAGTCAAGAAGTTACAATGAACTTGTAAAAAATAAAAGTTGTATAATTAATGTTAAATATTTGATAATGAAAAATTAAATAAAGAGATCATACTCTTCCCATTGCGTGTGACTTTTAGACGGTTTCGATAATTAGTTGCGTGCCCACTGTGGTAGCCACAGAAGAAAACCGTTTTCTATAGTAAATTACAAGATACGGTTTATTCTACACTATCAATGGTATAATTAGTCATATTTTAACCATACTTTTAAGAGTACTAATCATGTTTCCTTCTTATGATCATATGTACCCGGTGACAAAACAATAATTGAGGCACAAGAACCTTAGTCGGGGAACACCTCGACTAGCAGGTAGCAAACCTAGGAAGCCAGCTTCACCCTACTTCGAAGCAGAGCAAAGGCAATTGTGCATTGCCATCCAAAACCTCGATCAACTCCCCTCAACATAAAGGAACACTCGTGATTCGGTACATCCCCCTCTGACGATCTGTCCAATAAGTCTCATCGGACAACCTGTCAATTCCCTTCAGACACTCATGGTTATCAACTCACACGTCTCTCTAACATACCATTAATACCCCGAGACAACAAGTGTCCTTTTGACGATTAAGAATGGGTGGCCGAAATAAAGCAATGAAACTTTGTCTCTGACAGTGACTTATCATGGGTGACGTCAACCCTAGCTTGTGACATGGTCCACATCATCAAGCGCGACAAGCGAACACGCGGCAAGCCGGATGGACTCACCAACTTCTTTATTCACTTCTTTATAAATAGCAAATGAATGTTACATTTATTAGGGCACACGACATAGGAGATAAAAGATAACTCTCAAAACTCTCTATCGCGCTCCTTCACTTGTAATCGCTTGATTCCACCACTCTGCTAAGAACCTTTGTCAAATCCTTAATGGACTAGTTCATTCAAGACCGAACCACGTAAATCTCGATTTCTTCTTCATTTCTCGCTATCATACTTGATTTACTATCTTAATCACAGAAAAAAGTAAACCTGACCCAAATCTATAGGCTAAACTCTAGCATGTAGATTACCAGCATTTAACATTTGACCGTTTGTGAGAATCTTTCTTACCCTCACTGCAAAGCCCTTCCTGTCCTACCCCCCACTGGAAATGACTCTTGAAATGGCACCACGTCGTGGCTGAAGAACCAAAAGGAACCACAACCTTCAAGTGCGCCTCACTCGGACAAAAGGACGCCCAACAAGAACCAGGGAGCAACCTCCGACCTTTCAGCCAACAAACTGTCTTTATAGATTGGTTTCCGGTTGTGCAACAGCAACTGGCTAACCTAGCCCAGCACTTCACACAGCAATAGACAACGAGGACTCTGGCAGAGGAAGAGTGGAGGACCACGACCCTTTCCCCGACATAATCAACCAAGCTGCCCTCCCCCCCAACTCCGCCAAGAACACCATCATGTACAATAGTTCGAGAGACCCTGTCAAACACCTGTCGCGCTTCAAGTACACCATCCGTGGCCCACATCGACGGTCATGCTTGCTGCCGCTTGTTCCCGTGGTCCTTGGCGGGATGAGCATTCACTTGGTTCACACGCCAACCAAATAAATCAATCCACATCTTTGAATAGATGTCACGCCTCTTCCTAGACCGCTTCTTGGTTGAGCAACGAACCAAAAAGACATATGTCGACCACATAGGGAAGCGCCAGTGATGAGTGTGAAATATGAATGGTTCTAATGGTCTTTAATGTCTATTTTGTATACGCGAATTGATACTATTCCACACTTATCTTGCGTTTTTCTGTGGTTTGTTGTTTGTTAAGGCTTGATACACTTTTTCTATGTAAATGCAGAGAAAAGCCAAGGAAACACTAGATTAACTCACAAGGGAGGTAATGCAACAAACGGGGGTCGAATCGGAGTCAAAATGAAGAAGTTAGAGGATTTTTAAGGTGTGTCCGAGCTTGTGTCCGAACTTCCAAGTTCGGACGCAAGTCGAGAGTTTGTATGCTGCGCCTGATGGGATGTCCGAACTTCGGTCCGAACATCGAAGTTCGGACATAGTTGAGAAAAGCCGGAGGTCTGAAGTACGGAGCATGTCCGAACTTGTGTCCGAACATCAAAGTTCGGACACAGGCCGAAACTTTCTGAATTGAATCGCTCAAAGCATTGTGTCCGAACTTTGAAGTTCGGACCAATGTTCGGACGGCACGAAAATTACAGCACAAACTCGGCGTTTTGAAGGGAAAAAGAGAGAGAAAAGGTCTATTTAAATGACCTAATCAGAGGGAGAAGGATTGACGCATCATCGATCATTACAAACACCCTTCCACACCATGATAAACGAGGTTCTTCCAATCATCCACGCCAATTGCATCGGTTCGCCTTCATCCACATTCACCAATCATTCCATCATCGTTCTGGAGGAGCATCGACAGAGGGAAGTGCGACTATCATCTTCAACCTTGCACCTGCATCCCCGATTCTGGATAGTCAATCAACAAAAGGGTTTTTCTACCTTTAGATAGTTTCTATGTTGATTGTATTTATCTTTTCATTGGCAATGTCTGGCTAGTAGGGATTTAACTCTGGGGTAGGGTTGTTCAAGATGGATTCAATGTAGTTAAGAATTTTGCAATTTGATTATGAGGCTGTAACGGATTGCTTTCAGGTTAATGACTATCAATTTTCTTCTCTATTAATTTCGCGAGTTATAGAGTTGTTCTGCGAAACCTATTAAGATCAGACAAGGTGATTAGTAGGGAGTTCGAGTTAACCTGGGAATTTGGGGAAGTTAGTCGGATAGATAATCTTTCCTACAAACGCTAACAATTCTTTGTGCTTATTCCGCCTGTATGTGTTTTGCCAACTGCTAGATTAGAGTTGACATGTCCTGATAGGTGAGCTCTTCAATGAACTAGGATTTAGCATTGAAGAGATAGGAAGAATTGGCCTTTCCGTTCTCATAATTAAGTTGTAGAAGTTACTAGATTTAATCAAGAAAGAACAACCTGAACCCGGAGTTCCACTCGTACAATCAAACTCATCATTCATTTTACTGATTGCTTATTTCAATTCTGATTTGCATTTATTCGATTCGGATTCAAAAAAAAAATTCACAACCCCCCTGAATTTGCAGTTTTATTAGGATTTAGGATAGGACTTAGGCTTATTTATTCAAGTCCCACGGTTCGATACTTGGTTGCTTAACTTTCTATACTATAGTGACCGGGATTTTTGCAACCCGACAGACTTATTGATTTATTATTTTCTAGATTAATTGTTCAGTTTTAGTAGATCAATTACCCTGTTTGCAGCCAGCACCGGCACAAGGATGTCAAAGGATACACCATGTGATGCCGTAATGTCATCACAAAAATCCACAAACACTAAGACTCGGTCATCGTCTCCGCCTACCGACACGGTCTGACCGAGGTCATGTTAGCAAGGGAACTGACTGTGACAAAACCTCGTCTTACAACGAGCTGGTCACACGGGCTGAGAACTACATAAAAGGGGAGAAAGTTGTCCATGTAGCCAGAGAGATGGCCAAGGCGGCTGACAACTACTTCAACGACGAAGATGAGCCCGCCCAAAAGGCAGCAACACCTAGAGGTCATAGCCAAATCATGACATCGGGTACCACACCGAAGGCGCAAACTACAATAAAACCACGACTCTAGACACCAGGGCCGAAACTATCACCAGGACAACCCAGCAAGAGACTAGCAACCACAACATGAAAAGTGGCCCAATACGTCAGAGCTTAGACGTTTTAACCGACAAATGTCTAAAGTCTTCACAGTCAATTTAAGAGATGATCTGGTAAGGAAATGTAGCACCCCAACTCGTAATTCACAATTAATATTAATTAACAACGCCAAAATTAAACACAATCATAGTAGAAATTAAAACAACCGAATGTTATCGCCATCAGTCACCTATGTGACTAACAAGGTCTTTCAAACTAAAATGCAACGGTCTAATAAACTGGAAATAATACCAACTTAAATCCATACAATAACATACCAAGTTCTACTTATCCAAATCTAAAATGCAAGTTCGTTCCCGACTTAACTACAATATACATAAGAGTGTGTAAGTCCTAACCAAGGTATAATAAAAAAACAAAAGTATACCCAGTCCAAAATCTACCCTGCCTACTTTCGGCTGGGTCTCACCTCCATCATGTACCTAAAATGGTTAGGCCACAACGGGTTCAACACAACAACCGAGTATGATAACGTGCTGCCCACTAGTTAACGGGCTACACACGACTACTTAGCCAATAAGCACACATTTTGTTTTAATTTCAATAATATATACGTAAGTGTTGGAAACACACAACATATTGGCATGTAGCAATAAACATATAATCCAATCAATCCATACAAAACAAGAGTCCGACATCAAAATAAATGAGTTAGTTCTCTGTTCATTCCTAGGCCTTGAGATTATATTTGGAATCTCAAATAAGACCTTAACCAATTATTCTTGGACAGTCCACACAATGAGATTGTCACTTTCCAAGTAAATATCAAGTGCTTGGGTATTTATGAACCCTGTTAGCGAGTATGAAACTCTCAAGTTGCATGACCATTAGTGTGACACATGTCTAGTCGGGTGTTATTTGAACCCTATTGAATGAGTGTTAAACTACCAAATTGTATGACCGTCAGTGTGACGCATGACTAACCAAATTCCCCCGTCAGTGAGTAGAAATCAAAGACATTGAGTCAACCTTTAGGCTCTGGGATAACAAATTTGTGGAATCCGGATCTGATGTAGACACTGTCCTCCAACCAATACACTACGCATAGCCGCTACCACTGGATTTCTTCTTAACCCCCAGTAACCAAGTTCGTTAAAAGTGTCAAATGTTAGTTCGAGTCATCACGGTGTCGGATGTCGAATAAGTATTCAAAGGAGGTTAGTGGGAAATTCCTGAATCCAATTGTCATTAAGTATAACCTTTTCCTTAATCCTCTTGGTATCTTTCAACCGTATCAAATATTCCTCGTGTGTGTTATTTCTACTCTAAGGTATAGTTAGTAGTACAACACACAAGTAATCAAGCCAAACATAACCAAACACGGAACGATATAATAGTTGTTTTCCATGCAATTATCTTTAATCATTTCAAACAATAAGTAGCACACAAGCCGATGTAACTCGGTAACACACAGGCTACAAGAAACCATACCTTGGCTTAACTCGACGTCACCTAATCTCGGCCCACGTCTCAGCTATCCCGTTCCTATAATCCAATTAACCGAGAGCGTTAATTATTTATCACTCCCGTATAATGTCTAATCGTATTTGTGAAACGTTTAAGTATTTCATTTTCATCATTTCATGTGAGTTACCAGATTCTCTTTTGTTAACTCTTTTATTCTACAACAATGTTTACACTTAAGGTACTATTTTATGTCTCTTAAATCCATGCAACCTTCTTCAAGAATTATAATCTTATATAATAGGTTTCCCTTAGTTTATTTCACCAATGTATATAAATGTGTGTGTGTGTGTATATATATATATATTTGCATATACAATTTTCTTACCAATTAATGTATGTTATTATAATTATGATCATTATATTATATTCATCTCCTTTGTTCGTGTATTATACACACATCTGTTTATTTATATAATTATAGGTTTTTATATTTCCAATATTACCTTTTATTATATGATCTCCTTTGTTATTTGTTATATATATACATGTACCTATATATTGTATAGTCTTAACCCTCATATTTAGATTTATACTAGTATTTTTTTATCCATATATATCTAATGTTTGTTTATAACATTTTTACCCCAAATGTTATTCAAAGTTTAAGATTTAATTCTTTGTACATTTATAACCTATAGTTTTGGTTTCTTACTTAATTATTCCAAAGTTCCATTTCTAACTTCTTCCAACCTCCAAAAAGAACCTATACTTTCTTAATTTTGAACTCCTACCTAGTATTTTTGGATATTTACATTTTGACCCCAATAATATTATAATCTTCATGATTTACCCTTAATTCTAATTATCTTATAGTTTTGACTCTTTATTTAATTAATTCCAAACTTACCCCTTAATTTTTGAAAATCGTCCTACAGACCCAGATGTCATTTGACTTTTACGTAAAATTTTTCCTAATTACAATCTCACCCCATAAAATTTATAATCTTTACATTTATACTATATCTCTTATTTAATTTCATATTTCATTATATATTTCTCAAATTTGGTATATACTTTGACCCATACTAGATTTGACCCCACTTATTCTTAAGTGTCCAAAATTTTATAATATTATGAATTGGCCCCAATCTTTTCTAGAGTTTTCAATTTGCCCCTTAAATTCCTTAAACTTACAATTTTCCATTGCTTACCGAACAAATCCTTATGTTTTCGGCCTAATATTATTCCTAGCATCCCAATTTTGTTTTCCTTTCATTTAACAACCATTCTTAAGTCTCAAGTTTATTAAATCATTATATAAACTTATTATTCAATTTAAGGTCAATTTTATACTTAATTATGCTAAACACTTCCTTAATCTTTTAGATATTTTCTTAAGTTCTTAGAATGTCTCAAATTACTAAATGACCCCTTTTCCAACCCAAAAATTTCACACATAGCACTTAATCTTACAACCTACGCTTTTATAGCATTTAATATTACAAAGCCTTATAAATACAAGCCTAAATATTTGGCTATATTACAAACTTTAATATGAACTTTAAATGTACCAAAAACATAGGAATTAAAGTCCATTCTCGGCCATATTTAATTTATACCCCCAAGTTTTTGATAATTCCATTTTAGCCTTTTTAACTTAATATTTTGTACATTTAAGTCATTTAATCACCACTTAACTTAGCCAAATGTTCCAATATAGTTTTAAGTTTATTCCTTGGTCAATTTGACCATTTTCCTCACAAGGCTCTCAACCATATATAATACCCAAAACAACTCAACTTTAAAACACAAAATCAACCTTAAACTATGGGACTTACCTCTTTATGCCCACAAATTATTTTTCCAAGCTTCAATATTTTGGCCTTGAATTAATATAAAGGTTATAGTTAAGTTTTTGCTCAAACCAAAATGATTACTGAAGGTTTGATGCACTAAGGACTTGGATTAGTAGCTTACTCTCTTTAAGGTAGATTTTCCACTTGGATTTTCCTTGCACGTTCAGCCAACACTTACGATTCTTGAAACTCCACTTCGGCATATGAACAATAAGAGAATGAGCACAAGGTTAGGGTCTTTGGACACCAAAACAAATCAAAGGAAAGATCTAAGGCTTTAAAGCCTAAAATGTGCTCTAAGTTTGAAACTTTACCTTATAGCTCAAGAGTCTTGATGTTTCTCTTCCAATTCTTCCAACTATAGAAGATGTTGGAAATGAACTCTTTTGGGTAGATCCATGATAAGAACAAGGTTTAGGCTCTTAAAACATAATTTTGAAGAATTTACCTTAGAGAGAAATCCTTGTTGTTCTCGGCCTTGTTTGGTGTTGAAGAGGAACACACTTTGTGTAGGAAAAATGTTAAGAATATGGATTAGAAGAAGGCTCCAAGTTTGGCCATAAATTATGCAAATGAGGGTTTAATGCTTAAAACACATTTTTATACCTTAAGGTGGTGGAGGCTTAGCCTGGCCCCATTTCTTCCTTGAGTGCCAAATCATGTGCTCCAAAATAGGTGTAGATCTTTGGATTTTGTGTGAAGAAATGCTAGATCTATACTCTCCTTAGCTTGTAGATGTAGAAAGGAGAAAAACTTAAGTGAGATGGAGTAAGGAGTTCACTTTACCATTGATGCCATTAGTGTGCTTGAAGCTATGAAGAAAAGGAAAAATAAAATCAAGGTAGAAGATGAAGAAAAGCAACTGACAATGAAGAGAGATGAGGGAGGTTTGATGATGAAGTCTTAATGATGTGTAAGAAAATGAAAACTTTTCATACTTAAAGTGCTCTTGCTTAAGGAAGGGAACTTGAACTTGATAGCATGAGTCACAAGAAAATTCCGGCCCCTTTAAGATATTTTTGATGGGGTCAGTTTGGCCATTGACCAAGGTCAATGAGAATAAGGCCTTATTTGGCACTATTCACAAATTGGTGCACATTTCTAATTTTTTTCTTTAATTAAGATTTCCCTATGTGTCAATTATAGTTCATTTGTTCATTATGATTTACACAAGCCTTAATAACCTCCTAAAGTCAATTTCTTGACAATTTCATTAAAATGTGTTTTAAGGAGTCTTAAGGCACCTTTTTATGTTTTAACACATTTTATGTTTTTTTTCTTTAGTAATTGTTCTATATTATTCTTACCTTAGATATAAGGTTTAGGAATCCACTTTGGACCCTATTGAGGTTACACAATCCCTCAGGTTTCTTAAAGCATATTTTGGCCCTAAGTAATCTTAAAGCACATTTTTGCTTTATATAATCTTAGATTGTTCCTTAATGATATTAAGGCACGTTTTAGCCTTATTATATCATTATTTGATCTTTTATCATAATTTATTAGTTAGAGGTATTTTAGGAACCTTCGGTTTACCCCATGCACCGACAACAATAAGTCAAATAGGTACAGTGAATTCCACGCCCACACACGGAGGATTGACATGGGCTCCACAGGAACTCAACCGAGCTTCCCATCACAGAAACCTGGACCGATTCATCTATCTTTCAAACGCCCCATCTAGCGAAAAAGAAAGGAGAGAATGCCCTAGTCAAACTGTGACTCCGACACCGGCTATCACCGTCTGAGGAGAAGATAGGAAGACTCATTCTTTATGATAGCCGGTATAGGCTATGACACCAGTCAAGACCGAAAGTGAACCCTTCATAAGCCATACCTCACTGACTTGGAGGCACCAACCAAAATGAATATGCTCACCATCAACTTCACCAGCGACGACTTCAAAGACATATTCTACCCTCACAATGACCCCTCGTCATCTCGTCGCATATTCATGATTGGAACGTACACTGCATACTGGTGAACTATGGTTGTGGTTTCAACCTAATCTTCATGAGCGCTTTCAGGCTGCTAAACGCCCTAGAAGAGTGGGTAACCAACTACAACAATAGCCTCATGGAATTCTCAAGCATGAAGTCTCACTTGAAGGGAACTATGGAGCTACAGGTAACACTTGGAGATGATGAACTCATCCACACAGAGGAAGTCGAATTCCTCCTGATGGACGATCTCCCCAGTTACAGTGCCTTCTTAGTTCGCCTTGGCATCCACGCTTTTATTCCATGCCAAACACTATGTACTTAAAACTGAGACTTCTGACGCGCTTCAGGAGAATAGCCATCTTGAGAGGCCACCAACAAACTATGTGGATTCACAACATGGAAGCATCCAAGGTGAAAACCCCGGCTCCTATGCCAACACCTCTTCATGCTCCACCTCACCTTCGCAAGAAACAGGTAACGGTGAAAACTCAAATCAGGTACATCCTTTCCCTGATTCCCCAAAAGGTTTCTAAATATTGGAAAGGCATTTTACGACATGAGTCGCACCTCACTAATAAACTTTCTTGCCTCATAAAGTGCAAAATTTGCTTGGACACCAAAGGACATGCCCGGAATTAGGGATGACAATGGTGTCAGGTGCCCGTTTCACCTGACCACCCAACCTGCTAAAACGGGTGAAAACCCTAAAAAATGGGTAAAACAGGTAATGGGCGGGTGAAACGGGTGCGGGAGACGGGTCAGGTTGGGTGAAAATTTTTCACTTGGTTACTCGACCCGTTCACCCGACTCGTCACCCGTATGTATTATATTAAATAAAAAAATATACGGATCCCATATTTGTTAAGATAGTTTGGAAATATTTTGGTTAATACTCCATGTTTTGAGTATGCTATTGACATTAGTTGATGTGGTATGTACTATTGAACAAATATGAATGTATTTTTTTTAAAAAAACTAAGCTTATATAAGATGTTAAAGACTAAAAATGTTTGCTGGAAAAAAATGGGTGACTGGTTCACCCGTTTCACCCGTTGGAGACGGGTTGGGTGGTGCGGGTGAAAAAAGGGTGATGACTCAAGTGAAACGTCTCCCAGCCCCAAGCTGACCTATTGCCATCCCTACCCAAAATCATCGGTCCACAATACAACACAACCTCACAGAGAACCAAATTGACTACCAATCCTTCACATGTTTTGCAACATGAGATAGTGGAGCTTGAGCAGAATCTGTCCTATGAGCAGTATCCAATCAAAGATATTGGCAAGAAGAGTAGATATACTCGTTCTATGTCAGTTCAGTTAATCAAGGTATTATGGTCTGACCTTGGAACAGAGGAAGCAACATGGGAGGTAGAGGCTGATATAGGAAGGAAGTACCCTCATTTGTTTTAGTAGGTAACTGATTAAGTTACGGGACATAACTTCTTTGAAGGGGGTGGAGTGCTCCAGGCAAGTGGTGTTCCACACAAGTTTCTGGAATATTGTGTGCATTGTGGTTGATTATTATTTTAGAATTTGAATCTGACAATGATAATATGTGGTTATTATAAATTGATCTATGTTGATTGCGTGGTGATTGATCATTTGTAGTTTGAATGTTATGACTGAGTTAATAGTAATGTGGTTTGTTGTATAGAAATTGATCAATTATTGATGAATGCATGTAGGAATTATGACCATTATTGTACTGGGTTTGTTTCCAATCCTGATAGGTGTCATAGCCTCTTCTGACAGTCATGAAGGTTGACCCCTCCTTATGCCTCCTCGGGTGGTGATTGTCGGTGTTAGACCCGCTATTTGTGTAACGACCCCAGAAACACCCTGGTTGAGAGACCATTACACGCCGCACGCTTACTACCTAAGACACACAAGGCTACTCTCACGAATCCCAGAATAGATACAAAAATACATTTTTATTAATTAGATAACAAATTACATGACATATTCGTACACTTACATGCGGAAGCCAAACTAAATATACATAACGAAGACAAAATTCAAGGGGTCTCAAAGCCACAGTTACAAATACCAAACTGAAAAGCAAACTAAATGCAAGGGCAAAAGCGGAAGCCTTCATAGAAGCCAAAACCTGCAAAATGTTAAATTAATAGGGGGTGAGCAAACCACAACTCAGTAAGTAGCATACTTCATCAGCTGGGCATGCTCAAAACAGTTATACTGAACATATGCATATACATATACATAAGCTTGACAAAACAAATAATGAGTCAGTATAGAAAATAGACAGAAGATGAAGCTTGCCCAAACAGAAGTCAGACAGATCAGAAATAGGAACAGCGACTTATCAAAACAAAGGAGAAGCAGAAGCTGAGCAAACAGAACATAAGTCTTAAATCAGAGCAGAGCAGACAATAGACGAAGTAATTCAGAACAAATCTCCTAACAAAATAGAGGTGGGACCCTAAACACTAGTTGACACAACAGAAGGGCGACACCATGGCCCTATGGATCCGTAGATCCCACACAGAAGCCGTAGAGACAACTATGGACCCGTCAGTCACTAAAAATCCAAGGGGCCCCGAGGAACAGAATAGAAGGGAACCCGAGGAACAATACAAAAGGAATTCCTGCGCAGCATGCTATGGGACAACCAGACCTGACTATCCAAGGTTCAAAAGCTAAACATCTAGGTCCTAAAATAGAAGCTTTACAAAATAGAGCAAAAGCCTATACCGGAGTAGAATAGAAGACATAAGCTTATCAAACAAATCAGAAGTCTTAGCTAAATAGAAGTCGTAAACCGACTAGCAGATACAAAAGCTAAACAAAACACAGAAGTTCAAACACTCTTTTAGAGCAAGTCAAAGGTCAAAAACTTAATGAAGACTTTTGAAATGAAAATACTCATAATCATATGCCAAAACACATCAAAACAGATAGTACACGCTTTGAGGAACACAATGCCGCAAATGGCATTCAAAACAGAGCTCAAACGAAAAAGTTGTGTGAGAGTAGAGGGCTGTCTGAACATGTGTCCGAACTTACATGTTCGGACACATGCTGAACCTCAAAACACACATGTTCGAACATCTGTCCGAGCCTACAAGTTTCGACAGAGTCTGAAAGAAGAAAACATAGGCATCCGAACTTATGTCTGGACTTACATGTTCGGACACAAGTCGAGCAGTAAACCAAAACCATCCTCGCACCCCGTCCAAACTTACATGTTTGACATCTCAAAATTCATAAAACTAGAAGCGCCCGCGCATGCTATCTGAACTTACATGTTCGGGCGCATGTTCGGACACGACGAATTTGTAAAAGTTCAAAGACGAACAGAAGACAAATCACAACCACAAATCACCATAGTTATAACATAGTCTATCATATCAAATTATGCAAATCAGAACCACTTTCCCATGGGGTTTTAATGCATTGAAAACGTAAATCCGAAACAAACCAAAATCACCACAAATCAGAGAGTCAAACAAACATATACAGAAACAATAACTCTCGTGGGTGAACACACACAACTGAATCAATCCACCACCTACCTCACATCCGAAGTAATGCTCACATCTATGAACTCTACACATCAGACTCCTCGAATCACCCCTCGAACCATGAAAACTCGATCGAATCGAAAGATGACCAACACCGGAAGAAGAAGCGAAGAACCAGAACAAATACTAGCAACCAGACTCGGAATCATCAACTAGAGACCCACAAACTCGGACAATAGAGCACTAGCGCCATCGAATTACAGAGAGAAGGAGATTGAGAGGAGAAGCAAATGGAGGTTACTTGGGATAGCAGAGTAAAGTGGGAGAAGAATGAATGTGAATTAGAAAATAAGGAAGGAGGAGGAAATAAATGACTTAAAGGAAAACTCTTTTCCTAAATTGAAAATTAATAAACAAAAAGGAAAGGGGAAAATATTAACCTCCTTCCATGAAACTAATATAAAGATCAGAATAATGTCATAAACAAACTAACATAAGATCAAAATGTTATTAATGACCCTTTGCGAATCAGATTTTTTTTTTAAAAAAATGGGGCATAACAATTTGACTGAGGCTTTCTCTTTTTTTCTTTGTCATTGGGCGAGATGCTCGGGTGGTATATAAACCATTATATGTTTCCTCGATGAGAGGCTTGGTCGAGCTCCCTATGGAGCCCGTTGCATTCTTCAGTGCGATGGCTTGTTTGAGCGAGGAACTCGCAGTGCCTTTTTTGATCTCTTGTTGTCTGGGCACGAGGACTCACCGTGAGGCCCTCTTTTGACGCGACCGTAAAGATTTCTATTATGGGTCGATTGAAGCGTCTGAGTTCCGATGAGTTGGATCATTTTTCTAGTTGGGGTTGTTAGTTTTTGACTGGGACGTCCTAATGGTGAGTTTGGTTCTGATGCCCGTAGTCGTGGGCCTTGTTATAGTTGGGAGCTTCAGCGCGGTGTCTAGTGTCGTGGTTTCGGCTGTGGCCTTTGGGTTTTGTGACTTTCCTGGCGGGTTTGCCTTTGTCGTCGAAGTAGCTGTGGGCCTCCTTGGCCCTCTCCCTTGCCACAAGAAACAACCTTTCCCCTTTGATGAAGTTTTCGGCCCATGTGACCAACTCATCTTATGATTCGGGGGTAGTTACAGTTAGTTCCCTTACAAACTTGACCTCAGACAGCCCGTGTTCATAGGTTGAGACAATGACCGAGTCCTCGTGTCGTCAATCTTCGAGATGGCTTTACGGAGCCGTTTGATGTATCCCTTGACGTCCTCACTCGGGTGTTGGCGCATCCCTATGAGGTCAGTGGAGGTTTTCTTGGTTCGCCTTTCGGCGATGAAATGGTTCAATAAGAGCCGTCCAAGCTATCTAAAGCTGTGGATAACCTTGTTTCATTGTTGCGTGAACCATGTGAGTGTTCATCCTATCAAGGATGACAGGTTGAGGCTGCAGCAAGTGTGGTTGTCAATGTGTGCCACGGTCATGGGGTATTTGAAGTGTGACAGGTGTTCAACAAGGTCCCTTAAACCACCGTACATGGAGATGTTTCTGGTGGAGTTGGTAGGGAGGGGGCCTGGTTTATCTCGTCGGAGAATGGGTCATGGTCTTCCACCCTATCCCTTCCATGGTTGGTCATTGAATGTTGCTTTGTGAAGGGGTGGGCAAGATCAGTAAACTGCTATTGTACAGCTAGAAACCTGTCTACGGAGATAATTGTGGAGATTAAGTCACGGTTTTCGTTGGGTGTTCTCTCGTTCGAGGTAGGCAAACTTGGTAAAGTGTTGTTTCTTCTAGTTTCCCGACTACGTGGTGGTGCCATAAGATTTAATTTGGGTGAGAGGTAAGATGAATAGGGCTTTAAAGTGATGGCGATAATTCTTTCTACTGATGGCACCAAATGTTACAGATGGTAATCTAGATGCTAGAGTTTAGCCTGTAGATTTGGGTTTAAGGTGATTCGCTTATGGGATTATGAACTAATGGAATAAAAAAATTCGTAAAGAGGTTCCCCGATGGCCATACCAACTAGCCAACTAGGATTATCAAGTGCGGTAATATAAGAAGAAAGTGAAAACAAGACATACGTGGTTCAGTCGTAAATTATCTAGTTCATAAGAGGTATGATAGAGGTTTACTTTTTGATGCTCCCTTTTTCTTATTTGCATCTATTCAAAAGTCTTTCTTCAGGCTAATCAATGCAAAGATGTTGGAATATTCCTTTGCTCTGGGGTAAGGGGGAGAAAACATGCTTCCTATAGTTGGGAACAAGGTTCCAAGTGCCAGGAAAGGGAGGTGTACCTTCATCAGCTGAAAGATCCTTCTTTGGCTCCTTCATAAGCTTTCGCTTCTTAGCTTTTGAAGAGGCTACACATCGCTTCCTTTTCTTCTCCAGAGGAAAAGGACTTCTAGAGGTGAGGAAGGAAGTTCCACAGGAAACAGCACCCACAATAGCCACAAAGTCAGCTTGAAGCTCTCATCGACTTGGTAGTGGATGAGTTCCCATTCATAGAAGGATGGCATTTCACCTTCAATGGGATAAAAATCTATATATATATATATAAAAGAGACAAACATGTAAAAAAACTGCATACAAAGCTAAGAGCATGAGAGAATATCAGGATGAGAAAATTATTGGTAAGGTTGCCTCAGAGCTTCTTAGGCACTCTTTTGAGAGGTAATAGTCGAGTTGGGAGCGTGTTGACACTCCACAAGTATTGCCCAACGATTGTTTCTTTGTTGTCGTCCAGGGGGCTCTAAAGTTGGCCACCCGGACGTTCGAAGAAGTAATACTTTTTAGAAAAACAGCCTGGGGGGGGGGGGGGAACAAGCATCTGAAGCCTAGTGGTTATCACACCAGTTGTATGAGAAAAAGGCATATCCCTTTCTTTAGAAGATAGACATGCCCTCGGGTTTATTATTCTGAAAGTAATGAACGAACTTAGTGGAAGAAGGCTTAATTTTTTAGAACTTGATAGACAATGAAGAAAGCGTGAAGGCACGCGCTACAACATTGGGATGAAGATGTACCAAAGTGACACACCTTCAATTGAGGAAACCAGTAATGAATGGATGAAGAGGAAGAGAAAGCCGACTAAGAAAAAACTCCTTGTAGACTACAAAGCCAAGGCCAAAGTCATAAAGAGGATGAGAATCACTGTTTGGGCAAAAAAATGTTGTCCTAGAGGGAACAGTAATGTTCTAGAAGATGGGTTCAAGAGATCTGAATGTTAAAGAAGAAGGAGAAGGAGTATGGGCTTTTCTTACCAAAGATTTAGGAGAAAGGGGGTACCTTTGGATAGCTTTGATAGCCGGAACCTAACTGGGGGAGGAGAGCTTGCAGAGGAGGCCTTTCCAAAGAAAGATTTGAAGAAAGCAGATTTGGGAGCCATGGTGGTAAGAATTAGCATAAATGAAGAACAAAGGAGGGAGAAAAATTCAAAAGCAGAAAGGTGAGGCTGGAGAAAGTTGTGGAAATCCAAGAGTAGAGGAAGTGAGAGAGCAAGGAGCAGTGAGAAAAAAACAGTGGAGTGGAGGGATAAAAAATGAAGTTAAGAAAAGGTAGGGAAAGTTTTTGTTAGAAACCCAATGGATAACCTAACGTGCATTGAAATACCCCGAACTTAATTAGGGTGATTAAATTACTCTAATACAATATTGAGGGCCTATTAGTGCCTAATGAATTTTGGTAAAAAGAATAAATCCAAAAGAAATAATAAAAACGCTTAAAGAGCGAAAAACGCTAAAACGAGCGTTAAGTGATCGTAAGAAGAAGACAACCTTAAATAGGGTACTAAATGAATTTAAAAGGCTTAATAATGCCTAAATAATATACGGGAACAATTCCGAAGAAAACGGATCAAATAATGTAATAAAATGCTAATAAAGCTTTAACGCACAATTTTCGAGAAAACCCGAAAATGTGACTTTAAGTGGTCAAACGAACCCGTAAAAATTATAGTTCATTAAATAACTATAAATAAACATTAATGGGAGTATAATAGCCATTAAAATTAAAGAAATGAGAAAATTCCGGAAAACGGGCCCGGTTAGTGAATAGTGCTAAACCGGGTAAATAAACGAGCGTTTTCTGTAAAAGACGAAAAAACGCTCCAGCTTGTAACATTTAAGTGGGCCGGTTTTTATTAAGAGAACAGCCTCACTCACACTCTCACCTAGCTAAAAAGAAAAAGGAAAGTCAATAAAGTAAAAGGTACTAAAGTACCTTTCTTTTCTCTTTCCTCTCATTTCCCTCCTCTCTCTCCTTCCCTCCTTCTCTCACCACCGAATCCACCTTCTTCCTCCTCCCATTCTGGATATTTTGAACTCCTTCAAGAGATCCCATGGCAGCCTCTCTTTATCTCCTTGCTCAAGCCACAAAAATGCTCCAAATCAAAACAAAAACACATATTTGTGTTCCTCTCATCATTCTCTATCTATCTCTCTTTTCAAAATCCGAAAATAATGAAGTTGACCTCCATGGGTTTTGCCCATTTGAGGAGAAAAAGGCACCACCTTGTAGCTTGGAATCTCTCTTTCTAACAAGGTAAACAGTTTCAAGAGAAAAGCATTTTCCCCATTTTCATGCCTTGGCCGATTTGGCTTCTTCTAATACCTTGTTTTTCTTCTTGATTTTGAGCTCCTTTCAACCCTCCAATGGTGGATTAATCCCCTTCTTGATTCAAGGGTGAGAACCCCTCTCAAAAATCTCCAAAGGTAAACCCTAACTTTGTGTACTAAGCCCTTTTGGTTGAATTGAGATTTCCTAAGGGTTTAGATAATTAATTGAGTATATTTTGTGTTTCTTGAATGTTGGGGTGGAGTTTGGCAACTCCATCCCCACTTGACCGATTTTGAGAAGAGGATGAACAAGAGGAGAATCAAAGAGGAACTTGTGTGAATTAAGGTAGAAATCTACCTTAAATTGTTTAATTGCTTTAGGAATTGGGATGGGTTAAATTTAAATAATGAACCCAAAATATGTGAATTAATGTAGTTGATTGGATTTGAGGATGATTGTGGACTTGTGTTGATTTAAGGGCCGAAGTGCCATTGTATTTGAGATTTGAGCAATATTGTTGTTTGGTGGATTTTGAATTAAGTTTATGTGCTGGTAGGACCCTTGTAAGGGTGTGGCTAGTTTAGGATTGAAAAAGGGTGAAAATGAGGTGTTTGGACATGTAAGGTTTATGGGGAGGTTATGGCAAAATTTTGGTAGAGAAAAACAAGTGTTTAAAGGTGACTTAGTGCATTGGAGAACCTAGGTGTTTGTAGTGTTGTTTGGAGTGTAGTTGTAGCCTTGAAATGGCATTTGGAGAACTAGTAGAGGAGAGGTGAAAATCTGTAGCAATGGAGTATGGAAATGTTTTAGAAAACTAGAAAAGGGATTAGTGTGCAAGACTTAGGAAATGAGAGTTGGACTTGGGTTTTAGAATGGTGGATATGTTGGAATGAATGGCATGGCCATTAAGTGATTTGGTAGGCTTGGTAAGATGTAAAAACTAGTAAGAAGGAGTTAGAATTGCAAAAGAGTGCAAAATGCGAAATGTGAAGACTTGAATTGTTGGATTTGAACAAGAATTGGAGTAGGGATTTAACCAAGGATTTGAGGTGGTTTAAGGAGCGTTTTGAGGTGTTAAAACGGGTAGGAAACTTGTGAAAAGATTAGGAAAAGATTAAGGGTGGATTATGGATTGATTAGGGGCTGAAAAATTATGTATGCTGCAGGTTTTAGCAGGGTCCGGGACTTGGTCCTTGGACAAAGTCCCGGACCACCCAAAAAATAGGCCGAGACTTTTCCCAGCACATGGTCCGGGACTTGAGAGATGGACAAGGTCCCGGACCACCCCTTAATATTAGGCCGAGAGTTCTTGCGGTACTTGGTCCGGGACTTGAGGGATGGACAAGGTCCCGGACCACCTATTAAAATCATGCCGAGAGTTTGGTTATGCATTGGTCCGGGTCTATAGGTAGGGACCAAGTCCCGGACCACCCCCAGAATCTTGCAGAAAGTGTTTTAATGGGTTTAAATGATGGGGGTTTGAATGGTATAGGTTTTAGATGATGTTTAGGAGTTGTTTGGTGACTTATAAAGGTCCTAAGAAGTATAAACAAGTGTTGGAAGTGAGTGAGCAAGTTAAGGAATTAAGTACACTAAGTTAACCAAAATAACGGGATAACGGGGTAAGTACGGGAGTAGCAACTATGCATCTATCGTAACGCTTTAATATTAATTGAACCATTTGACATGTAACTAGTGGTTCAAGAGTAAGACACGAGGAACGTGGGAACACCCGGTAAAGTTAACCCCGGTGAAAGGTATGATTTCCTCATGCTCTGTATCCTAACTTGGTTACCCCGATTTGTGTGCTTGTTTGATTGTGTGATCACCTAACAAGATAAATGCACGAATCGGATTGTGTGCACCTAATAGTGCTTGTTGTATTGTATTGTTTGTTTGCTGGATTGAACTTGAACCAAGTTTGTATAATTCATGAAATGGATGAATGATGAATGAGCCGCTTGTATGTGATTGTGTATCGTAGTGCGACCCATAGTTGGGTCTTGATTGTTTAAAGACTCGAAGAAAGAGTCATGATGTGAAATAACGAGAACGAGGTAACCCACGATAACCATCTATTAACGGACAACGATAAATCAAACTTATAAACTTACTCGAAATGAGAACAAGCGACACATAAGGCTAGAGAACATCCTTAATATCAATAGTCGACCTCCTATGCAAGGATGAAACCCAATGTTAGAAAATGAACATAACCCTAAGTAATGGAAGTGTAGGGGCGACCCGTAAATCGGCAGATACAACGGGATAGGAAACCTCCTAAGTTGTATGATAGCATCGAGGGAGATGCGGCTGACTGATTATTATATATGTATTTATATATGAGTACCTATTGTTACTAACCCGAGAGCTGGGTTAGGGGGAGGGGATTGTGAGTCACGCGTGCAAGGATGAGGAAGCAACAGAGCGTATGTTTCTGAATCCATGGTCGAACTCCCTTGTTACCGGGCCGTGTGCCACATAGTGGTGCCCTGCGGGGCCGTGTGCCACATAGTGGTGCCCGACTGGAGTAAGACCGGCAGAGCTTACCCGTCTAAAGAGGTAAGCTGAGTATTATGGGATAGGGAGAGAGAACATGAGAGTATGTTTCTAATCCCGTATTGAGATTATAAAAGCCCGGTGGTGAGACCTATATATGTCTCTGCCCGGAGGCCTTTGAGGCTTAACTTAAAATTATTCAAGAGTAGAATAATTAAGAATCTAGATCGGGACCGAGGGTGTCTAATGATCTCGGAGTTAAGTAAACTACCCGGTAGGGGCGGAAGGTTGGTAAATGACAAGAATGAAACTCACTTGAGATATGGTCTCTCAAGGTCTAAGGATAAGGTAAGTGAATTTAACGAGCTGGACGTGATATCTGTGTGGATTGTATTCTTGGATGGAATGTGGAGTGTTGTATGAATGTACATGTATGATGTATTGTTGTATTGCATGATGTTTGAATTAAAATGAACCGCATGCTCTTGACCAAATAGTCGGCGTACCCTCGCTAGTACGTGGGGTATGCGGAAGTCATATTCAGCGTAAGCTGACCCCCTAGGGGGAACGTTTTTAGTGTGCAGGTACCCGAAGTGAATATGAACACTGTAAGAGTCTGACAGCTAAGCCGGACACCGTTCGAGAGTAGGACGGGGTTGTTATTGATATGAGTAGTTGTTAAGGGAATTGTATTTATGTATAGTGGGTTTGTAAGACCGAAGGGTCATTGATAAACTTGGGAATTGTAGATACTCGGTATAGTATTGAATGGTTATTGTATTGTATATTGTGGTGTTAAAGGTTGTATTGACTTGAGAATTGTTTAAGTAAAGGAAGCAACGTTGGTATAGTGTACTCGGTAAAGACCCATCAGACTGATAGTGTATTGTATTGTTGTTGGGAATCAGCCTTGTTAGTCACGTGAGTGGCTAACGGCATTGTTCCACCCCCGGTTGTATTAGAATTTCCGCTGCTGGTGTATTGGTAATGGAGACGGGTTAAGAGTAATGGTGAGATTACCGGTAGGGGTATTACAAAAAGTGGTATCAGAGCGAAGTATCGCTCTGATGGTCTAAATACCGAGTCTAGGAAAATACCGAGTTAGGAATTAGAGACTTAGGGCTAAGGGTTGAGTGTTAGCGTGTGAGGTACGCTAGGTAGGAACTTCCAGTGTGACCTGGATACCGACATGACCAATCCCGCCCTCCGCAACCCCGTTATAAGTTGGGGTAAGGAACGCCAGAGAGATGGAATGACCTCTCACACTCGGGTTAACCCGATCTGGCAGTTGTAAAATAAACTTCGTAAATAGAAAGAACCAGTCATACGGTAGATTCCAAGAACAGGAAATCCCGAAGATGGTTCCCGTTTCAACGACAATAACCGTACTGAACGGCAGTATATTGAGAAATCCTAAATACAGGATAATGGAATTTGCGGCACCATGGGGCGACATGCTTCGCAGTCGCGAGAACCATGCGCAGCCAACAAGAAGGGAAGCTTAACTGCGCAATGAAGCAAATAGCAGAGTAACAAAACTCGAGACAAAAGAGTCTGCGGACTGCAATACGTGATGATACTAACAACGGTACAGAAACCAATCAAGGAATTCGTCAAGGTTGGATAAACTCCAAGCCTACAACGCCAAAGGGCGGTGATACCCAAATAACATAGTTCGGACAACTATGAGAGCAATCATTAAGCTTACACTAACAGGACTACCACGTAGTTCCTAAGGGTTA
Source organism: Limonium bicolor (assembly GCA_023374045.1). Lineage (NCBI taxonomy): Eukaryota > Viridiplantae > Streptophyta > Magnoliopsida > Caryophyllales > Plumbaginaceae > Limonium > Limonium bicolor. The sequence continues at coordinate 43,017,678 of CM041781.1, read as the reverse complement.
GACAAGCCTCGGTAACCACCATTAAGGTGTGGAAACGGGCAACGAAACAAGATACACGGAGTACCACAAAGGTCAGGAAGCCCCGAAATATCGACAACTTTGTCAAGAATACCGAGAGATTACTCAGGAAGTGATCACTAAGATCGAAATGGATGGAAGAGCCAATAAAACCACCAAGTATGGACGGAAAACAATACCGCAACCGGTATAAGGTAACCTAAAAACCGACGTACCCGCGCACTTGCCAAGGCAAGTGCAGCAACAACAAGACAAGTTGGAGGACGTTAAATGACTAACAAGTACTTACTAAGCACCATCATGGAGATGGAAGTAATCATAGGATCGCCAATCCTAAGAACTTGAGGAACCAAACATTGGAAAGGCCTAACGGCCCGACCATTACATTAACGAACATACCAGTCAGCAGGAAGCTTGAAGAGGGGAAAATATGCCCAGAAGACCCAAAAGAGAGCAACAGCCCAACAGAGCAAAGAGCAGGGAAAAGGGAGGCCAAGGCAACGACCGGACGCCCCTGTCCAGGCCCAAGTAGGCCACAAGCATCGACCGGTCATTAATGACCGATCATCGGGAGCCCTAGAACATAGCGTAGAGGACGACCGGTCGCCTGTGAACGGTCGCCATAGGAAGCATTTCGATCGGTCATTTATAACCAGTCGCCAGGAATACGAGATGTAGCATAAAAGGCGCCCGGTCGTTTGTGACCGGGCACCAAATACACCAAATATAGCACGGATACGACCGGTCGCCTGTGACCGGTCCATAAGAGGGCAAAGCAAGTACGGATAGCGACCAAAAAGATAGGGAAATTAGGGTAAGATATTTATCAGATATTTTATAGGCTCACCAAGATATTTATGTGCCAACCTGGCACAATGTAACGGGCTAAAAGGCCAGTGGGAAACACTATAAATAGGGGTTCACCCCCTCAATAAAAGGCACGCGAACATTGAGAATTTCACTGTTGCATTGCGTGTTATTACGAATCTCTCTTTCTCCCTCCCCCCTTTTTTCGGTAACAAGGTAACTCGATAGAACTTGAAGAGCTTGATGATAGATTAGGACCCCTACTGGGAATCTCGTGAGAAGACTGCTTAGGAACCTAGGGATTTATACCATTTCATTTGGCGCCGTCTGTGGGAAGAGAACAGCTCAGATCTAGCAACCACGAGTCCACCAACAAGAATAATAACTTTGGAAAACATACGAAGTCGACACATCTGAGAACAAAATTGTGTTTTTGCAGGTTAGGTACGAAGATGGCACCCAGAACAAGGAAAAATCTGCAAACCAACGACGGGAGCACTGGACCCGAGGCAACCCACGACTCCATTTCCAAAAAAGACTTGGAAAACATGCTGGCGAGCCTCACTAGATCAATCGACGAAAAAATCGTGGAAGGAAACGAGCTCCTGCAACAGGAATTGATGCAGAGACGAGGAATTCCAGCGAAAGTGGGAGGAGATGTCAGAGGCGATAGATCTCCTGAAGGGTCGGGATGCGGCCGGAAGCAATGACGGGAAAAGAGGCACCCGAGGGGAGGCCTTAATCACCATCGAAGAAGAAGAAGATGATGCCATTGACATGAGCCTATACCCCTTCTCGAGAAGATCCGCAGAGCTAAACTCCCGCCTCACTTCGTCGCCCCGGCGGTGGAGAAGTACGATGGCACTGGGGATCCCGCTCAGCACATAAAGAAGTTCATGTTCGCCATGAACACCCAGGGGATTAGCTCCCTCGCCCTGTGCAATTTGTTCCCTGGAACACTTTCCAAGAGGGCCTTGAGCTGGATCTCGTCCAGGCCACCCCAGTCGATCTCCAGTTTCAAACAACTGACCGAGGAATTCCAACAGTACTTTGCGGCCAGTAAGAAGGTGAAAAGAGAAACGATAGAGCTCATGGATGTAAAGCAGGCGAAGGGAGAGACTGTAAAGGAATACAGCGAGCGGTTCCACAAGCAGGTGGCTGAAATCGACGATATCGATGAGAAGATACTGATCAAAGCCTTCGGTAATGGCTTGGCCCACCCACGCCTCGCTGGAAAGATAGCCACCAAGGCGCCAAAGTCGCATGGTGAGTTAGCCGAGATGATCCACGACTTCCTCAAATCGGAAGTTGCGGAGAATAAGGCCAAGGAGCTCCTCAACAGCTTTAGAGCCCCCGTGGGTGAGAAGAAGGCAGGCCAGACAGGTGGGGCGGTTGCGACCGGAGGATCGCACCAGGGGGGAAGCCGATACAAGCCTTATTCCAAGACCCCGGCCCCCCAGGGACAGCAGGCTCGAGCTCCAGAACTTTCGACGGTATCGATAGACCCAGGAAATATGCCGCCGCCGTAAGAGAAGGGCTTCTCCCCCCACCAAGAAAACCCTTCCCGGGAGAAGTGCCGGTGGCCTTCTGTGAGTACCATGGGCACCGCAGCCACAGAACCATAAACTGCGCGAACCTCGCCAAGGAGCTAAGGATAATTGAGGAGAACAAGAAGAAAGGAAGGGGAGGCCAGCAGAGACAGCACCATGGTAGCCAGTCCTCTCGGCCAAAACCAGAGGGAGAGGTCCACCCCGAATTGGACCATAGCAAGTCCTTCGGGGTAATCACAGGTCTGTAAATCGCCTAGGATAATTCTCTAGGATAGGGGGCGAAGTCCCCCTTTTTAGAAGGGAAAAAATCACCTCTGTACCCGGCTGGGGGCTGTAATTCGTTACTGTTTTATTAAAGCTTTCTTATATATGAGTAGTTGCATCCCGATAAAGTTTCACGTATCTCGAAATCCACGAATAAAACAACAATACAAAAAAAAACTAATGAAATCCTCCTTGAGAATGCTTACAGGACTATTCTCAGAAGTAGGGCCCCTGACCCCCAATGAGAGGAAAAGACACGTCCACGAGGTTCACCGGGAACTCCCGGACAAGAAGGATACGAAGCACAAAAGCTCCCCCCAATCTACTTCACCGAGGACGATGAAGACGGAGTCCTGTACCCGCACAACGATCCACTGGTCATAAGGGCTCAGGTGAATGACCGCATGATGGAGGAATCCTGGTCGATAGCGGGGCAGGTGCAAACGTCATTTCTGTCGAGGCAGTAAGGAAACTCGAAATACCGGAAGATAAGATCAAGCCTTACTCAGCCGTACTGGGAGGTTTTGTAGGAGGAATCTCGGCTAAATCTACAGGGAGCATCGACTTCACCATTACCCTAGGGCAAGGGGACGAGAGGCGCACGGAAGAGCTGACGGCCTTCATCCTTCCCGGGCTCTCTGGGTACAACATGTACCTCGGGCGGCCGGGAATAAATGCCTTCAGAGCCATCTGTAGCACCCACCACCTGAAGATGAAGTACCTGACCAGGTCAGGGAAGCTCGTCACGGTAAGAGGGAGCCAGAAAGTCGCGGGTATGCGAGGTACGGATCATGGAAAACCTACCAGGAAATGAGACTGTCAAAACCGTGGGGTCTGAGAAGGAATTCAAGGGAAAGCTCCCCCTCCCCGACGAAACGGCGGAACGGTACGGGGCCCCCGCTGATCTCCCAAAAGAGGTACCTCTTCGAACTGACCCTAACAAATCCTTCAAGATTGGAAATGCCTTTGACAGCGAAGAACAAGTCCATCTAACAAGATTCCTGGAAAAAAGAAGGGCCACGTTCGCCTGGAGCACGGAAGAGATGCCCGGAATAGACCCAGACGTTATCCAGCATGACCTCAACGTAGACCCCGCGCACCCAGCAATCCGCCAAAGAAGAAGGGTGATCGGGGCCGAGAGGGACCAGGCTGCTCGAGAAGAAGTCCAAAAACTCCTGCAGGCGGGCTTTATCAGAGAAGTGTCTTACCCCAAGTGGCTGGCGAACGTAGTCATGGTAAAGAAATCTAATGGGAAATGGAGAATGTGTGTGGACTTCACCGACCTGAATAAGGCATGCCCCAAAGATTTTTACCCATTGCCATCGATTGACCGACTGGTCGTCTCGTCGGCCCAAAGCTCCGTCCTGAGCTTCCTAGATGCATTCTCCGGGTATAACCAGATAAAGATGAACGAGAAGGACTCCGAGAAAACTTCTTTCGTCACCTCGGCAGGAGTCTTCTGCTATAAGGTGATGCCATTCGGGCTGAAAAACGCCGGCGCGACTTTCCAACGAATGATAGACAAAGTGTTCCGGGAGCAACTCTCGAGAAATGTGGAGCTATGTGGATGACATAGTCGTGAGAAGCCCGTCCAAGAACACATGAAAGACTTGGAGGAGACATTCACCACGCTCGACAAATTCCAAATCAAGCTAAACCCGGAGAATGCGTATTCGGAGTCACCAAAGGAAAATTCCTTGGTTTCATCGTTGGGCAGCGGGGAATAGAGGTCGATCCAGAAAAGACCCAGGCGATTCTCGACCTCAGCCCCCCCAGGAGCATCAAGGACGTCCAGGCCCTTAACGGGAGACTCACCGCCCTAAGCAGGTTTTGTTCAAAATTGCAAGAAAAGGCAATCCCGTTTTTTAACACGTTGAGAAAGAACAGCAAGTTCCAGTGGAGTCAAGAATGCAAAGAAGCCTTCGAGAAGATCAAAGAAATGCTTCGAGAGTTACCCAAGCTGGGAGTCCCAACGCCTGGTCAAGACCTCTATCTCTACCTATCCGCATCGGCCTGGGCGGTGGCAGCAGTCCTAATCATGGAGGACGAAAAGAAGGAGATCCCCGTCTACTACACAGGAAAAATCCTGACTCCCGTAGAAAGACGCTACACCAATATTGAGAAGGTCTTCCTGGCCCTAGTGGTGGCGTCCCGGAAGCTGCGACCGTACTTCCAATCGCACCGAATCCTTGTAAGGACTAACTGGCCGTTGAAGCAAATAACGAACAACCCCAGTGCGTCAGGACGCATGGTAAGTTGGGCAGTTGAACTCACCCAATACGAAATCAACTTTTTACCGAGGACGGCGATCAAAGCTCAGGCCCTAGCAGACTTCATAACGGAAACCAGCTTCGACCAAGAAGAAGGAAAGCCACCCGCCCCATTCATCATCCAGGTAGACGGTGCTCGGTGCAAAACGGGAGCGGGAGCGGGGATTGTAGTCCAGACTCCCGACGGACGGGACATCAACTACGCCTTCCGACTGGAATTCGAAGTAACTAACAACGAGGCCGAGTACGAAGCTCTCATTCAAGGCCTAGAGGTCGCCATCGCCCTAGGTGCGACAGACCTGGAGATATACTCAGACTCCTTGCTGGTCACCCGCCAGCACGACAACATATATGAGGTAAAGGAAGAAAAGCTCTGGAAGTACTTGCTAAGGGTTCAAGAGCTAAAGGCAGCTTCTCGAGATGTGAGTTGAAACACCTTCCTCGGACAAAAAACACCGAAGCGGACGCGCTGGAAGTTAGCAAGCATGGCCGAAAGGATACCAGGTAAGGTGTGGTTGGAGACAAAGACCAACCCGAGCGTAGACGAGGCACAGGTCCTGGCGGCTGAGCCCCTCGTGCCAGAAGAATCTTGGATGACCCCGATCGTGGAGTACATCCTTGAAGGGAAATTGCCCTCGGAGGATAAAGAGGCCAGGACCCTGAAGCGACGAGCGACATCATTCTTTTTCGAAGAGGGACGCCTCTACAAAAGGTCGTTCGCCAGGCCCGCCCTCAGATGCGTCACGGACGAAGAGGGAGGTGAGCTTATAAAGGAGGTACATGAAGGGGTTTGCGGAAACCACCAGGGAGAAAGAGCCACGACCCACAAAATCATGAGGCTCGGCTATTACTGGCCGAGAATGCAAAGCCACTGCAAGGAGTACATCCGGAAATGCGCCAGATGCCAGGAGCATGGCAAAATACATAACCCCCCGGCGCCGCAGCAGGCCATACTATCCCCGATCCCGTTCGCAATGTGGGGATTGGATATCATTGGCCCTTCCCGGAAGCATCTCCCGGGAGGTTCAGGTTCGTATGTAGCCATCGATTACTTCACAAAATGGGTGGAAGCGATGCCAACCGTGTCCATCACAGCCAAGAGGTCGCAAGAGAATTCGTATGGAAGCACATTGTGTGTAGATTCGGGTTGCCAAGGATCATAATAACCGACAATGGGACAAGTTCAATTGCGACAGTTTCCGGGAGTTTTGCGAACAATGGAAAATCGAGGTAAGATTCGCGTCAGTGGCGCACCCCAGGCCAACGGACAGTCGAGAATGCAAACGGCAGATCATAAAAGCTTGAAGAAAAAGTTAGGGGCAAGAAAGGAGGATGGGCCGAACTATTACACCAAGTCTTGTGGTCCTACCGAACGACGGAAAAGGGCCAACTGGAGAAACACCTTTCAGTTAACTTATGGCCTGGAGGCAGTCGTTCCGGCTGAAATTATGATCCCATCAATCCGTTGCGAATCTTATGACGAGCAGCTCAACGATGAAGGGGTAAAAGACGACCTGGACCTCCTTGAGGAAAAGAGAGCCCATGCAGCCGCCCGGATGGTGAAAGACAAGAGAAAGTAGAGAGGTACTTCAACCGCAAAGTCAGGGAACGAAGCTTTGTCCCTGGCGACTTGTCCTAAGAGGTTAAGCAGCCCAAAAAGCTCGACCCCCAGTGGGAAGGTCCTTACATTATCCATCAGAAGGTTGGCGAGCTTCATACCACCTGAAATGTCGAGGGATACGGTTGCCCCATTCCTGGCACGCGGAATGCCTCAAAAATTTATGTATGAAAATCGATGTACGCATTGACAACATCAATAAATAAGTTATTTTTGGAAAAATTCGAGCGCAAAAGAAACAGGATGTAATGCCCTGGAAAAGAAACAACGGGCCAGGCCCAACAGGATGCAATGCCTGAAAAACAAGAAACACCCGGGCCAGGCCCAACAGGATGTAATGCCCTGCGAAAAAGAAACACCCGGGCCAAGCCCTAGGATGCAATGCCCATGGAAACTTGTTATGAGTTGTCGCACTCAAGCAAGAACAAAAACGAAAAACCCATCTCTGGAAACTCTAGGAGCTCTGGTCGCCTGTAACGGGGTGAATCATTAGGTGTGGACGCCACACCGTATCTCGGCTAAATTCCCCCGGCAAAACTCTTTCTCCCTCTCTCGGGAAAAAGAGAAAGAGGAAAGGAGGGAATAACCGCAAGTACCGTCGCTTGGCTACCAAAAGCAAGGATAGGGAAAGAACGAACAGAAAGCGCGGTCACTAAAAACGACCGGGCGATGACCGGAACGACCGGTCGTTAAAAACAACCAAGTCGCGTCCTTAGGAATAAAAGCGTGGCGACCGGTCGCGAGCATGACGGTCTCGCCCGCAAAGAGAATCAGCTAAAAAAAAAAGAAAAGAAAGAAGGCAATCTGGTAACGCGCGTGATCGAAAGCGACCGCGCCGAAACAAAAATAACACTAACCAGCGAAATAACTGGCAGAGTAATCCCTAATCTTTGAAAGCATGTACAATATCAAAACAAAAGAAAGAAACAAAAAAGCTAACTAAGCCTAATCTAAAACTTTCTCTGGTCTAAGTCTCTTGTACAGTATCGAGATTCGCGGGAGCAGCCCTTGTACGCTCTCCGAAGACCCAGACCCCCGGGGGACGATCGGAGGCCCACACCACCCTGATGCGCGGTACTCCCGGGAGGGAAGAAAAGACGCCTGGCCAGGGACAAGGCATGTCTCCCCCGGAAGGCGTCCGAACTTCTCAAGCACCTCATAAAAGGAGGTCTTTGCGCGACCTCTTGGAAAGACAGCTCCCGGTAAAGGCCGTCATCCATAACCTCCCCTTACCCGTGAAGAACCTCGAAACAATCTGCCGGCACGACTTCACCATCTTCCCACATTGAGAAGTGAAGGACTCCTTCAGGTGAGCAAGCTTCGTGCTCTGCTGCGCAGGTCCTCGCGCACCTTCCGAGAGTAAGCCTCGAGGCTGGCCACTTGCTGCTCAAGGTCTGACCGTAAGCCCGGTACCGGTCGCGGCTAGCGTTTGCGGCAATCAACTCCTCGAGGTCGTCGATCCGCAGGTTTAACTTCTCCAGTCCTCAATGGGATTCCCAGGCCTCGAGCCTAAGTAAAGAAAGAGAAAAGGAAAAACTTTTGTCAAAAAAGAGCAAGAAGGACAATAAGGAACGAGTGAGGAGGCGAAGAATCACCTCTCGCAGCCAGCTCGGAGTTTTCTAGCCGCAGCCTAGCGGACTCCTCCTCCAACACCCTTACTTTCTCTTCGGAGGAAAGCAGTTGTTCCTTGCAAGCCGCAAGCTCACCAGACAACCTATGGAGCTCGGCAGATAGCTTCTCTTTCTCGGAGGCCAGGACCTCGCCCAACCGGGCCGCCTCTGCCGCCTTCGCCTCGAAAGACGACAACTCTCCCTTGAGGAGAGCATTCGCCTCAGAAGCAGAGCAAAGCTCTTGGGAAAGTTTGGCCCTATCCTCAGCAAGCAACGCCTTCTCGGCGCGAAGACCCTCAACCTCTTGATTGTGGGCAGCTCGGGCCTGTCCCACCAAGTACTCCAAGTCAGAAAAGGCAGGCAACCGGGGCGACAGCAAACTCACTTCATACCTTTTCAAAAGACGCGGCTTCCGTCTCCAGCGACCGGACCTGACCCTTGAGGGAAAGGTTTTCTTCACGCTTCTTCAACTATCCTCATACTTGTCGCACTGCTTTGTGCACGCCCGCCGGGCATCACCCAGCTCCTTCTTCATGGAAGCGGTCTGCTCGTGCACCCGCCTGGAAATCTCCTCTTGAACATGGTCAACGAAGATGCTGTTGGAGGACCGCTCTATCTTCAATTCCTCCTGGGCATTGCGGGCCCGGCTCTCCTCCAGGCGTAGCTTCGAGAGAAGGGATTGCACGTGCACATCCACACCCTGTGCAAAGGCCACCGTCTGTACAAAATAAAAATAATAAGTAGAAGAAAGTAAAGGAGGAAAAGAAGCAACCCAAAAGTTAAGAAAGGATGGGCCGCTCACTCGGTAGATCCCCTGCCACATATGGTTAAGCGAGGCATCCAGCGGGAAGGAGTGTCGCATAATGGCGTCCGCTCCACCCCCCCCCGATCCTCAATCTCTTTGGTCGCGGTCGTGGTCTTCGGAGGGGCAAAGAGGCCATCAGGAGATCCGGACCTGCGGATGGCTTCTTTCCATAACTCGGTATAGGAGGATGACTCCGTCACGGGCAGCACAGGAAGAGGCTGACCACGGTGGTAGCACCAGCCATCCTTTGCAGACGGACGAGAGAAAGAATCACGGGCAGGCGGAGGAGGTGAAGAGTGGGCGTGTGGCGGTCCCGGCATCCTCCCTCGCCTCCGAACGAAGCTCTGAATCCGCAGGCTCCCCCTCAGCCGCACCCGGCGCAGGGCCCGCTCCGCCACCGCCGCCCCCGGGTACTGAAGCCCCGGGCCCCGAGGGGGCAGTCTCCTCCAAAGGCTCCTGTTCCGGAGCGGTATCTGAAGCACCCGACTCGTCAAGATGAACTATGTCGGAGGCCTTCGTCCTTTTGGCCATATGCTTCACCCTACCCTTCGAGGGAAGAGTCTTCTGACGATGCTGAGTAGGAGACAATTGACCGGGCGCCTCGACCGGGCCAGGTTGCCCAGCTCCCTCCCCGACCCTGGCCTTCTCAGCCTCGGGAGCTGCAAAGCACAGAAACATACAAAAGCAGGTAAAAAAAAAGAGAGCTAGACATTAGCGGCAGGTAACAACCAAGGCAACGAAGAAGTAAATCAAAAAAAAAGAAGAAAAGATAACAGGTGGAACACGAAGGATAAGACCGCACATGCACGCCCTCTCTCGTCCCACGGACTAAGATTAAGATCTGACCCGGGCGTAAGAGGAAGAAATACCCGACGGCCGGAACCTGGACCAGTGTACCAAGTACCTGGTTGGTTTGAAGTATCAGACGACCGGGCCTCTGGAGTCCGAGGGGAACCCCCTTCCCCATCCTTTGCCGGTCTCGGCTTCTTTGCCTGGCGATCAGCTTCGCCCCCAGACCGCTTCCGACCAACAACGACCGCCTCTTCCTCACGAAGAGCCGACTCCTCCACAGCTTCCAGGGTGGCGTAGTAGTCCACCTTTCCTTCCCCGGTCTTGAAGGACACCAGCTGCCAGCTGTGAAAAGGGCCAACCTTCGCCCCGAGCTGAGGAAAATCTGCGACCAAAAGGGGTAGGTAAGTCCGGAACAAGACAAAAAATGATAAAGAAAGCAGAAAGGGGAGAGGAAAACTCTTACCCTCAGAGTGTGCAAGCGAGGCCAGGCGCGGACCGGTGAAAAAGTCCTCAACGCTCGGATGAAGGTCAGCCACCGCCTTCAAGGCCCGGGACATGGTAAGCTCCGACTTCGGAACTGTGGGACTATGCAAGGAGCCCCTGATAATCGAGGGGCAATAGGCGACCCCGAGATACCTCCCGGCGGGTGGGAGGATGACAAACCACCGTGCGCTCCAGCGTTGAGCGAGCTTCTTGTACTCAAAGAGTGAATATCCAGACCGACCGGATATGGTCAAGTTGTTGGAGTCGACTCTGCTGGTGAAGAACTGAACGAATTCCGTAGCAGAAAGCGCAACCCCCTTCTCGGCGCAAAGAGCAATGTAAGCGTGAAGGTAACACACCGCTTTCGGGTGAAGCTGAGCAAGCGTGCAGCAACGACGGATTAGAAACCCCATTACGAATGGGTGGGGAGGAACCGTCATCCCACGCAAAAAGAAATTGGAGTACACAGCGTACCCACGACCGAAGTCGTCCAGGGATGCGAATCTTCAGAGGGAAGGAAATCCGCGTCCCTGTGGGAACATCCACCTTCGCGAGAAGCGAATCGAGAGCTTTCACGTCCAGAATGCTGGGCAACGGTTCCCGATTATTGGAATAGGCGGACTTAGGTTTTAAGAGAGTCGGGCGGAATTTCCCATCGGATTTAAAGCCCACGATGGCACTTTTGGCGGAAACGCGAGACGATTTGGAGCTCGAAGACGCCATTGAAACAGTGAAACAAAGCAGAGAAGAAAAGGCAAAGCAGAGAGAGAGAGAGAGAAAGCGGAAATAGCGGAGCGAGAGAGAGAGAATTCGAAAGCTTGTGAAGTGCGAAAGTTGGAGGAAAGAGAAAAACGTCGCTCTCCCAACACCTTTTAAAAGGAGGTAACACAATTTCGGAAATATTTAAAAATAAAACAAACAAAAGGGCACTTTTTGCAGGAAAATTGCAGAGACTCTGCGCATTCTGCAGTGACGGCTGGCGTGCGCGAGACGATAAAAATTCTGCAACGGCCACTTCGTACGAACACAGGCGCGTGTGTGGCACGGGCATGGCGCACGCGCATCGCACGGACCATAGGAAGTCCCATCCTTTTGTCCGAGGGAAAAAGATGGAACTTGTGGGACTGGGAGATAGGAAACGAGGAACCTAAGGACCAACGAGAAAACAAAAAGCAAAATTTTTCACCCTCACCCTCACCCTCCAAACCGGACCGGAAGAGCCAAGTTCTAAGTTTTAAGTTCTACTTTCCTCGCAAGACGCAAAAAGTAGAACTTGTGGGACTGATGAAGAGGGGAAAATATGCCCAGAAGACCCAAAAAGAGAGCAACAACCCAACAGAGCAAAGAGCAGGGAAAAAGGAGGGCAAGGCAACGACCGGGCGCCCCTGTCCAGGCCCAAGTAGGCCGCAAGCATCGACCGGTCATTAATGACCGGTCATCGGGAGCCCTAGAACATAGCGTAGAGGACGACCGGTCGCCTGTGACCGGTCGCCATAGGAAGCATTTCGATCGGTCATTTATAACCAGTCGCCAGGAATACGAGATGTAGCATAAAAGGCGCCCGGTCGTTTGTGACCGGGCACCAAATACACCAAATATAGCACGGATACGACCGGTCGCCTGTGACCGGTCCATAAGAGGGCAAAGCAAGTACGGATAGCGACCAAAAAGATAGGGAAATTAGGGTAAGATATTTATCAGATATTTTATAGGCTCACCAGGATATTTATGTGCCAACCTGGCACAATGTAACGGGCTGAAAGGCCAGTGGGAAACACTATAAATAGGGGTTCACCCCCTCAATAAAAGGCACATGAACAACATCTGAGAAATTTCACTGTTGCATTGCGTTGTTATTACGAATCTCTCTTTCTCCCTCCCCCCTTTTTTCGGTAACAAGGTAACTCGATAGAACTTGAAGAGCTTGATGATAGATTAGGACCCCTACTGGGGAATCTCGTGAGAAGACTGCTTAGGAACCTAGGGATTTATACCATTTCAAAGCTGGACTCGGTTAAGACTTCAAACATGGCAACGCCATGAAGATTTCCTTTCAAACTCAAGTTTTCTATTTCAAACCCAAAATTTTGTTTCCAACCACAACTTTTCTTTTTAAACCTCAGATTTTATTTAAAACCAAACCGGAGAATCACGGTGCGTATCATAGAATGATACCAGAGGAGTTGACGACAGAATACTTCACCTAGGCGTGTGACGAGCACTATGAGTATACCCAAATACGGGATGTGGGACGACCGCACTCCGAAGGAGCATGCGGGCCTGACAGACCCTTTTGTGAGTTAGTCAGGTAAGTGGTAACATACCAATATGGTACCCCACGTATGTATACATGCAGTGTACGAAACACGGGAAGTAGCCAGCTCCGTCCTACGGACCATAAGGTAAATGTAAATCGGAACAGTTGGACACCTCGAACGATCGACGAATCAAGTAAGCTCACCGAGCAAAAAGGAGTCAAGAATTCACTCCAGGAGAATGATTAAGAGATAAAAAAATGCGAAAAGCACTAGTAATTGATCAAAGACATTGGATATGTCTCAAGGACATTGAAACAAAAGCATGAAATATCCGGATGGATACCGGGCTAAGCACAGTGAGGCAAATGCCTAGCAAGAACACCTCAATGTTCAACGAACGGGATAGGATTCCCAGAACAACCACCACAAATACCCAGGGTGATCATCTAAGGTACCGGAGGATACCGATCACCACCGAAGGAAATACCAAACTGATTAAAACCTTAAGGGAAGCACACATGGCTTATCCTGAGAGCGGGAGATGTATGACCCCAAATGGGACACTTTGGAATCCAGAACCGCAATGAGGAGGAAATTAAACATTCTCGTAAATGTTAGCCAAAGGTAATGGCGTAGCTTAGCAACACCCAGGAGCAATCCTTGACGGGTGTCGGAAGCGTGATAAAAGCACAAGAACTAGAATGAACACCCGGTTAGAACACCGAAGGGATCCCACTTACCAGGGGATACCCTAAATCAATAAATGGTATCAATCAATACCAAGATACTAAAGGGCCTCCAACGAACGGAAGCGTGATGCGATGACCTTACCATGGAGCTCAATGTTATCTCCGAACCAATTGACGGTATAAGGAGAAGCAATACTTGTAAACAGCCTAAGATGAGCAAAGCTCTAGGCAATGTGGCCAGTGAGCCAGGAACCCATTACAATACAAATTCAGCGGTTGCAAAACCATGGTGAATCATAGGAAGTGTTGCCAAGAACGGCACCAGTAAGATTGTTTAATAACCAACGAGCAAAGATACCCCTCGTTATGGTGATACCGCAAAAGCGGAGAACATACGGATCCCAAAGAAGAGGATACCATCAATAAATGTCTGAAAATATATCTCTTTCAGAACTACTAATGTAGTGAAGCTTAAGCATACAATTATCGCCAACCAATGTGTAAGATAAGCTTTGATAGCAATTATTGAAAACCAAGGAGTAGTCGGTTAAGAAGAAATAGCACATGTGGGGATGTGAAGGGGAAAATCAATGACGCTCAAGGAGCTCAGAGAAATAAAAGAATATCATATTCTATAACCAGCCAAGTGAATGGCGAACCATTGCCTAAATGGTAGTAAAACATGAGCAGTAGCTAATGAAATAGCGGAAGCCATAGGAACCAAAGTTGAAAACAAATACGAACATGGTGCGCAGCAAGCAACCAACACATGTGGATAAATCGTACAATGAGATGGAGTTGATGAATAAAGATGGTAGACAGACCGAGAAACAAGGAAACAATATTCATTCCTATTGCAATCTCACAAGAGATTTACTGCCCAGGGGTTTACGCCTCTGCACTCTGTAGGACTGAGTGTTTTGGTATTGCACGTGTGCAATAATGATCGAGTGGGATAGCTAGGAAGTTGGGTAGATGACAATTGTGGTAGTAGTAGAGGGAAACTTATGAAGTAAGGAACACATGTAAAGAACCAGTAGGTGGGCATAGTCCAGAAGCCACTGGTAATAGAGGAAGCACTACAATTAAGTAGCGGCTCAACCTCAACCGCCAATAAGTCGAGAGAACCAAGTGAATAGTCACTCAAGTACACAATAGTATGTATATTGATTCCAGAGAGCTGGATAGGAAACCTGTAACTCATTGAGTTCGCGTACGGTAAAAGAATACCACGCATGATTAATAAACCTTGTTCCCAAGATAAAAAGGGATAAAAGAGTATGTATAACACATTAAGGATAACGAGTAGGGCAAATAAACCCTAGGTGATCAGGGTCGAGCAGCAGAAGCTAGTGGGCCCAAATTCTAAGGTTTAATACACCTAGTGCATGAATGGATAATTATCAATACTTTGAAGCCTTTAAGGCTAGAACCGAATCCGGTGAAGAGTGAAATAAACTTTGATCGAAGTTCTTGGTACAGGGACTAACCAACAATATGGTTAAGACCCTTTGACCATAATACATTGTGTAAATAGACCGCATGGACGTTGAGTTACTCCGTGACGGCTAAACGCCTTAGACCTATGTCCAATGTTGACTCATGGTAGATTACGTGGGCGTAATCCCTTTTTAAGGGGGGTAGAGCAAAAATCGCGAAGTGTATGTTTCACGTGGTAAGGGCGTAAACTACTATGCGCATAGCGCAAAAGAAATTGTTTTGATGATGGGTACTATTGTTACATAAACATTTGTACTCACTCATTGGGGAAACCATGACTATTTGTGAAATTTGAGGTGGGAAGGAGTATTAATTGTGAGAGAATTGAGGTGAATGGAGTAGAGAAACTCCATGGGAAATGAGAACCCCGGTGATATATGCTATTGTGAGAGAATTGAGGTGAATGGAGTAGAGAAACTCCATGGGAAATGAGAACCCCGGTGATATATGCCTATTCGAGATTAGACACACTATTCGATTTGGGATTAGACATGGTATGAATGAGTATATTTGGGAGATTTGTTGAGAATAAATCGGTACGGAACCGATGTTGAACCTAGTGGGAATCGAGTCCCCTAGGTGACTTGGGTTGGTTGGATTTTCTTGTAAATGATTGGGGATAGTATGAGATATGAGCCGGTATGAAACTGGCGTGGAGATATGTGTATGTTTGAGGAAAATTGATGAGTATAAATCGGTATGAAACCGATGTGGAATCTAGTGGGAATTGAGTCCCCCTAGGTGAATTGATCGATTTTATTTGGGAATGAATGGAGGATATAAAACTGAATGGAGATACAACACGCATTGAATTTCTAAAGTAAGTATTTGGAGACAATGGAGGATGATGGATGGACCGAGTTCCATCGTTTGGAGATGCTTTGCTTTGTTTCTATGACTAGAATGATTAAAAGATAGAAAATGGTAAATGATTGAATTACATGTTTTGCTTGAAACGAAAGTGTGAAGTCGAACTTGATTTACTAGTGATCAAGGGATATGGAGCACAAATTGGGGCGGAGAGATGGTTCATCACCGATGCTGATCACATCGGGGTTGAATGATTCTTGAGGCTCCCTATAAGTGGTCATAAGTAATCCTGCTAGGATAAATGCAGTAAGCATGGATTGGGTTTAGTGTGGAATTGTACTGTTATGTATGCTTATGTGGTACGGGCATGTACACACGGTAAATTGCATTATGATAATTATTTGGTGTCGCACCGGTATGTGCATGGCTGACAATTGTTTTGTGTTGCACTGGTATGTGCACGGGGTAAATTGTTTTCTGATGTACGGGTGTGTACGCACGTTGTATGGTACTGGGATGCATGTTGTGTGGTGTGGGTAGGTACCCACGGTTGTCAAAATTGCTTGATAACTGATTTGGTGTGTACCGGTATGTACACACTGGCTGGACTGACTTTGAGCCTGTAGGGTTATAGAGATAATGACCTCGGCACACGATATGTCTAAATGACTAACAATCTTAGACTCACTAACTTTGTGGGCAAAGTTCTTTAAGGGGGGTAGATTGAAATACCCCGAACTTAATTAGGGTGATTAAATTACTCTAATACAATATTGAGGGCCTATTAGTGCCTAATGAATTTTGGTAAAAAGAATAAATCCAAAAGAAATAATAAAAACGCTTAAAGAGCGAAAAACGCTAAAACGAGCGTTAAGTGACCGTAAGAAGAAGACAACCTTAAATAGGGTACTAAATGAATTTAAAAGGCTTAATAATGCCTAAATAATATACGGGAACAATTCCCGAAGAAAACGGATCCAAATAATGTAATAAAACGCTAATAAAGCTTTAACGCACGTTTTTCGAGAAAACCCGAAAACGTGACTTTAAGTGGTCAAACGAACCCGTAAAAATTATAGTTCATTAAATAACTATAAATAAACATTAATGGGAGTATAATAGCCATTAAAATTAAAGAAATGAGAAAATTCTGGAAAACGGGCCCGGTTAGTGAATAGTGCTAAACCGGGTAAATAAACGAGCGTTTTCTGTAAAAGACGAAAAAACGCTCCAGCTTGTAACATTTAAGTGGGCCGGTTTTTATTAAGAGAACAGCCTCACTCACACGCTCACCTAGCTAAAAAGAAAAAAGGAAAGTCAATAAAGTAAAAGGTACTAAAGTACCTTTCTTTTCTCTTTCCTCTCATTTCCCTCCTCTCTCTCCTTCCCTCCTTCTCTCACCACCGAATCCACCTTCTTCCTCCTCCCTATTCTGGAGATTTTGAACTCCTTCAAGAGCTCCCATGGCAGCCTCTCTTTATCTCCTTGCTCAAGCCACAAAAATGCTCCAAATCAAAAACAAAACACATATTTGTGTTCCTCTCATCATTCTCTATCTATCTCTCTTTTCAAAATCCGAAAATAATGAAGTTGACCTCCATGGGTTTTGCCCATTTGAGGAGAAAAAGGCACCACCTTGTAGCTTGGAATCTCCTCTTTCTAACAAGGTAAAAAGTTTCAAGAGAAAAGCTCATTTTCCCCATTTTCATGCCTTGGCCGATTTTGGCTTCTTCTAATACCTTGTTTTTCTTCTTGATTTTGAGCTCCATTTCAACCCTCCAATGGTGGATTAATCCCCTTCTTGATTCAAGGGTGAGAACCCCTCTCAAAAATCTCCAAAGGTAAACCCTAACTTTGTGTACTAAGCCCTTTTGGTTGAATTGAGATTTCCTAAGGGTTTAGATAATTAATTGAGTATATTTTTGTGTTTCTTGAATGTTGGGGTGGAGTTTGGCAACTCCATCCCCACTTGACCGATTTTGAGAAGAGGATGAACAAGAGGAGAATCAAAGAGGAACTTGTGAATTAAGGTAAGAAATCTACCTTAAACTTGTTTTAATTGCTTTAGGAATTGGGATGGGTTAAATTTAAATAATGAACCCCAAAATATGTGAATTAATGTAGTTGATTGGATTTGAGGATGATTGTGGACTTGTGTTGATTTAAGGGCCGAAGTGCCATTGTATTTGAGATTTGAGCAATATTGTTGTTTGGTGGATTTTGAATTAAGTTTATGTGCTGGTAGGACCCTTGTAAGGGTGTGGCTAGTTTAGGATTGAAAATGGTGAAAAAGAGGTGTTTGGACATGTAAGGTTTATGGGGAGGTTATGGCAAAATTTTGGTAGAAAAACAAGTGTTTAAAGGTGACTTAGTGCATTGGAGAACCTAGGTGTTTGTAGTGTTGTTTGGAGTGTAGTTGTAGCCTTGAAATGGCATTTGGAGAACTAGTAGAGGAGAGGTGAAAATCTGTAGCAATGGAGTATGGAAATGTTTTAGAAAAACTAGAAAAGGGATTAGTGTGCAAGACTTAGGAAATGAGAGTTGGACTTGGGTTTTAGAATGGTGGATATGTTGGAATGAATTGGCATGGCCATTAAGTGATTTGGTAGGCTTGGTAAGATGTAAAAACTAGTAAGAAGGAGTTAGAATTGCAAAAGAGTGCAAAATGCGAAATGTGAAGACTTGAATTGTTGGATTTGAACAAGAATTGGAGTAGGGATTTAACCAAGGATTTGAGGTGGTTTAAGGAGCGTTTTGAGGTGTTAAAACGGGTAGGAAACTTGTGAAAAGATTAGGAAAAGATTAAGGGTGGATTATGGATTGATTAGGGGCTGAAAAATTATGTATGCTGCAGGTTTTAGCAGGGTCCGGGACTTGGTCCTTGGACAAAGTCCCGGACCACCCATTAAAAATAGGCCGAGACTTTTCCCAGCACATGGTCCGGGACTTGAGAGATGGACAAGGTCCCGGACCACCCCTTAATATTAGGCCGAGAGTTCTTGCGGTACTTGGTCCGGGACTTGAGGGATGGACAAGGTCCCGGACTACCTATTAAAATCATGCCGAGAGTTTGGTTATGCATTGGTCCGGGACTATAGGTAGGGACCAAGTCCCGGACCACCCCCAGAATCTTGCAGAAAGTGTTTTAATGGGTTTAAATGATGGGGGTTTGAATGGTATAGGTTTTAGATGATGTTTAGGAGTTGTTTGGTGACTTATAAAGGTCCTAAGAAGTATAAACAAGTGTTGGAAGTGAGTGAGCAAGTTAAGGAATTAAGTACACTAAGTTAAACCAAAATAACGGGATAACGGGGTAAGTACGGGAGTAGCAACTATGCATCTATCGTAACGCTTTAATATTAATTGAACCATTTGACATGTAACTAGTGGTTCAAGAGTAAGACACGAGGAACGTGGGAACACCCGGTAAAGTTAACCCCGGTGAAAGGTATGATTTCCTCATGCTCTGTATCCTAACTTGGTTACCCCGATTTGTGTGCTTGTTTGATTGTGTGATCACCTAACAAGATAAATGCACGAATCGGATTGTGTGCACCTAATAGTGCTTGTATTGTATTGTATTGTTGTTTGCTGGATTGAACTTGAACCAAGTTTGTATAATTCATGAAATGGATGAATGATGAATGAGCCGCTTGTATGTGATTGTGTATCGTAGTGCGACCCATAGTTGGGTCTTGATTGTTTAAAGACTCGAAGAAAGAGTCATGATGTGAAATAACGAGAACGAGGTAACCCACGATAACCATCTATTAACGGACAACGATAAACCAAACTTATAAACTTACTCGAAATGAGAACAAGCGACACATAAGGCTAGAGAACATCCTTAATATCAATAGTCGACCTTCCTATGCAAGTGTAACACCCCTACCGCTAATATCGTCATTACTGTACAAATACTTACCTTCGCAGCGGATATTACTTACTCAACGGCGGGTGTACAATGCCGTTAGTCACCCACGTGACTAACAAGGCGGATTACAATACTACATACTATCGGTCTGATGAATATGAACATACCGAGTACTCTACATAATACAATAATTCTCATTGCTTACTCATCCATAATTCAATTACAACTTCAATTCATTACTATACCGAGTATACTACAATCCTTAAGTTACCGATACAGCTTGGACTTTCAATTTCCCAATACATTACAAGTACAATCCCTTTTTACACAACTACCCATGCTTACATAGCAGTCCCCGTCCTACTCTCTCGAACGGTGGTCAGCTTCGGGTACCTGCACACTAAAAACGGTCCCCCTAGGGGGTCAGCTTACGCTGCATATGAAATCCGCATATACCGCGTGCTAACCGCGGTACGCCGACTACTTTGGGTCGGATATACATGGAGTTCATTTTACATGCATACATACATACTCATGCTACAACAATACAATCACAATACCTACCTACACATACAAGGTTCAATACTTACTAAGGAAGACAATTCGATGGTCAACCGTTCATACTAGTTATTTATTCATTACTCTTTTCGTTGCGTTACTCACTACCCTGTTCATACTGGGTTCGATATTCTCTACTCTACTCGTACTCATTCCTTACTCTTGTATACTCATCACTCCATGTTCAATACCTTACTCGTACACGATCCTTACTCTGTACTCGTTACTAAACTTGTGCATACTCACTGCTCAATACTACATACCTACTCATATGTACTCAATACTCAAACTCACTCATACATATTCAGTACACGATACTCATTACATACTCGTACTCACTTCTTACTCAGTACTCATTACTTTACTCATACATACGCAATACTCAATACTCATTACTTTGGCCTCTGGGCGGAGTCATACTCAAGACTCGCCACCGGACCTACAATACGAGGGCTATACGCTTAGCTCCTCAAATACTCAAATGTCCGTTCTACCGGACTACTCGAATTCCCAACACTTCTCTCAGAGCATATTACAATCTCATGGATTAGCCTAGAAGTATCTCTCTCGATAACCTCTGTTAGCTTAGGGAATTACCACCGTCTAGTATCCTCAGATTTAAGGGTTTCCCCAACATATCGAATACTCTCTCGTTCGGGGCATACTTACATCAGTCGGGTCCTCTCATAATGGGTCGACTAATTACTAAGGGGTTTGGAGATCCCTCATCATTCTTTACTACTCCCATGGTTCATGTCTTGCACCAAGAATAATTCCTCTAATAGAGATTACTTATATACTTCCACTACTTTTTGTTTGTGGATTATTCATTTTGTTTCTCCTACCGTTATCGGAAGGTTATTACTCTCGTACACTCTCTCACATTCTAGTGAGTTCATTGGTTTACGTTATCGTTTATTGGTTCGTTGGTTTAGTGCGTTGCTACGGTTCCATTAGTTCACACATGACTCTCACTACGAGTCAATACACAATAAGACTCATCTATGAGTAGGTCTACGCACTAAGTAAAGCCACACAATCAATCAAGAAGGTTAGCTCAATCAACATACAACAAGACATATAATGAAGGGCAATAAACCGTTTTCATGCTTTAGTCTTGATTAGCCGGCATACAGCACACAAATCAACGTAACTCGGTTAGCATACGGGGCATGAGGAAATCATACCTTTCACCGGAGTTAGCTTTACCATGTGTTCCCTCGTTCCTTGGTTCACACTTGTTCCACTGATAATGTTCCAATCATTATTATTAATACTATACTCTTACGGTACACAAATAATTACTATTCCCGTACTTACCCCGTTATCCCGGTATTCTTAATGTTCTCATACTCTCCACCTACTTAATTACTTTTCATACTTGTTTTCCTACTCCCATGCTTACGTCCTTACCATTGTTGTCACATTAATGGTATATTGCTAAGGTCCTTTATTTATTACTTACCTACCTACATACATACATATGATTACCATGGTACTACTGTTTTTTTTATAGGTTAGGGCCGTCCGACCCACCGTCCGACCCAAGCCCTGGGTCGGACCATTCCAGTAAGTTTTCCGTCTCTGAAATTCCCGTCCGACCCAGAACTGTTCGTCCGACCCATACACCTCTGGTCGGACCATTCCAGTAGCTTTCGATTCCGGGGTCTGGGTCTGTCCGACCCACCGTCCGACCCAACCTCTGGGTCGACAGTTCCAGAAATGCCTACAGGTTTTGTTTTCCACTTCTTTCTTTACCCATTTCTTCCCCAATCTTCCTACATGTAATCCCACATGTTTTAGCACTAATTAAACCCTCTAAATCACCTTAATTCATCCACCAAATCCATCACTAATCCATCAAACAACTTACACAATTTCCTTACTTTTCTTCAACACATGTAACAGTTTTTGTTACACTTATGCTACAGATTTTACCATTCAATTCTCCCATCCAATACTTCCTCATCATTACCATTCCAAGAATTCTAAATACCTCTCCTTACCATGCCAATTCATTTCCAAGCCATTACACTTCCTACACCCAAGTTCCAATACTCATTTTACAAATCCTGCACACCAATTTCTTCCTAGTTCCACAATGCATTTTGGTACCTCTCTTGCTGCAGATTTTGCATCCTAATACTCTCATACCACCACTACCATTCCATGGTCATTAAACAACCTTTATTAAATCCAATACACACCCTGGGTTCTCCCTTTCCCAAGTCATTCTTTAATGCTCAATTCCTACCAAAATTTTGCCATAGTTCACCTACTTTTCCTTACATCCTCAAATACACATCCTCTCATCAATTCAACCTAAAGCTAGCCACACCCAACAAGGGTCCTACCAGCACACATACAAAATTCTAATACACCAATGCTTCCTCAATTACAATACCAATACATTATTACTCCTCAAATAGCATTACTAATATACACATACCATTCGTTTGGCTCTAAGGCCTACAAATTCACACACTTACTCACTAGTACTCAAACATCCACATTACAATACTAATACAATGGTTTAAGTTCTTTTATTGTTTACCCTTTCCCACTACACTAATGCATTAGATTAAGCACTGAGATAGGTTTTTCTTACCTTAAGATCACACTTCTTCCTTTGGTCATCCTCCTCCTCTCCCCTTCTTCATTCTCGGTCAAGTTGGTCATGGGGTTACCCAACCCCAAGCCAACATTCAACCACACAAATAAATACAATTAAACTCCTTAACCCATTGGATAACTTTAATTCAATGAAATGCTTTAATGCCATTAGTTAGGGTTTTACCTTAGAGCTTCAAGAGAGGTTTTTTTAAGCCTTGAATACAAAGGAGGGTTCCTCCACCATTGGAGAGTTGAACCAAGCACAAACAAAGAAGAGAACAAGGCATTAAAAGAAGCCAAAATCGGCCAAGGCATGGAAATGGAGAAAATGAGTTTTTCTCTTGAATCTTTTTACCTTAAGTGGAAGAGGAGACTCCAAGCTTCAAAAATATGTGGGTTACTCTTCAAATGCCCAAAACCCATGGAGGTCAAACTCCTCAATTTGGAATTTTGAAAAGATAGAAATGTAGAGCTTGATGAGGGGAAGAAGAATATGCAATTTATTTTCGATTTGGGGCTTTAATGAAGCTAGAACATGGAGTATAAGTGGAGAAGCCATGGGAGCCATTTTGAGCTCTTCAAAATCGTCCCCAACCAGAAGAGAGAGGGGCAAAAATCGATGGGGAAGGAGAAGGGTAGGAGAGAGATGAGGGAAAGGTGAGAATGAAGGTGAGAGAATGTTAAAGTAGTATAAGTTACTTTTTTTGCTTTATTACTTTATTGTTTTTTTATTTACTTATTTGTTACTTGTGTGTGTGAGAGAGAGAGCTGTTTACACCAGTAAAAACCGGCCCCCTCTGTAATACTAGCTGGAGCGTTTTTCGTCTTTTACAGAAAACGCTCGTTATTTTACCCTGTTTGATACTGTTCACTAACCGGGCCCGTTTTCCGGAATTTCTCGTTTCTTTATTTTTATTGGTTATTAAGCTTCCATAAATGCTTAATAATTATTATTTATGATTTCTAATTTTTACGGGTCTGTTTGACCACTTAAAGTCACGTTTTCGGGTTTCCTCGAAAAACATGCGCTAAAGCTCTTTTAGTGTTTTAATACATTTCTTGGATCTGTTTTCTTCGGGAATCGTTCCCGCATACTAATTAGGCATGAATAAGCCTTAGGGATCCTCATACTACTCTAACCGAGGTCTCGTACCTCTTATGGTTATTTAACGCTTATTTTAGCGTTTTCCGCTTTCTAAGCGTTCTTCTCATTTCTTTTGGATTTATTTTCCTTACCAAAATTACTTAGGCGCTATTAGGCCCTTAAATACTATATTAGGATAATATAATCACCATATTTAAGTTCGGGGTATTTCAGCAAGGATGAAACCCAATGTTAGAAAATGAACATAACCCTAAGTAATGGAAGTGTAGGGGCGACCCGTAAATCGGCAGATACAACGGGATAGGAAACCTCCTAAGTTGTATGATAGCATCGAGGGAGATGCGGCTGACTGATTATTATATATGTATTTATATATGAGTACCTATTGTTACTAACCCGAGAGCTGGGTTAGGGGGATTGTGAGTCACGCGTGCAAGGATGAGGAAGCAACAGAGCGTATGTTTCTGAATCCATGGTCGAACTCCCTTGTTACCGGGCCGTGTGCCACATAGTGGTGCCCTGCGGGGCCGTGTGCCACATAGTGGTGCCCGACTGGAGTAAGACCGGCAGAGCTTACCCGTCTAAAGAGGTAAGCTGAGTATTATGGGATAGGGAGAGAGAACATGAGAGTATGTTTCTAATCCCGTATTGAGATTATAAAAGCCCGGTGGTGAGACCTATATATGTCTCTGCCCGGAGGCCTTTGAGGCTTAACTTAAAATTATTCAAGAGTAGAATAATTAAGAATCTAGATCGGGACCGAGGGTGTCTAATGATCTCGGAGTTAAGTAAACTACCCGGTAGGGGCGGAAGGTTGGTAAATGACGAGAATGAAACTCACTTGAGATATGGTCTCTCAAGGTCTAAGGATAAGGTAAGTGAATTTAACGAGCTGGACGTGATATCTGTGTGGATTGTATTCCTGGATGGAATGTGGAGTGTTGTGTGAATGTACATGTATGATGTATTGTTGTATTGCATGATGTTTGAATTAAAATGAACCGCATGCTCTTGACCAAATAGTCGGCGTACCCTCGCTAGTACGTGGGGTATGCGGAAGTCATATTCAGCGTAAGCTGACCCCCTAGGGGGAAAGTTTTTAGTGTGCAGGTACCCGAAGTGAATATGAACACTGTAAGAGTCTGACAGCTAAGCCGGACACCGTTCGAGAGTAGGACGGGGTTGTTATTGATATGAGTAGTTGTTAAGGGAATTGTATTTATGTATTGTGGGTTTGTAAGACCGAAGGGTCATTGATAAACTTGGGAATTGTAGATACTCGGTATAGTATTGAATGGTTATTGTATTGTATATTGTGGTGTTAAAGGTTGTATTGACTTGAGAATTGTTTAAGTAAAGGAAGCAACGTTGGTATAGTGTACTCGGTAAAGACCCATCAGACCGATAGTGTATTGTATTGTTGTTGGGAATCAGCCTTGTTAGTCACGTGAGTGGCTAATGGCATTGTTCCACCCCCGGTTGTATTAGAATTTCCGCTACTGGTGTATTGGTAATGGAGACGGGTTAAGAGTAATGGTGAGATTACCGGTAGGGGTGTTACATGCATGGAGCAATCTGTAGAACCTTAACTCTGTAACTTCCACTGACAAGGCCATATTTAAGGATAAAATAAAAAATAACGGCTTCGCTCCGAAGAATGAAGAAAACTAAACACTACTAGTAATGCTGTAATAGTAGAGAATTTTTTTTCTTCTATTTATTAAAAAAAAAAAGAAACTTGTGGGACTGAGAGATAAGAAAAAAGTAAAGAATATTTGGATTTTTATCTGAAAGTTCTATCTTTTAAAATTGGAAAACAAAGAATTTGTGGGACTTTGTGTGAATATAGGTCCAGAAGAGAAGATGAAACTACCGGAGATTATTTGCAGAGATCATTTCTAGAGATCATCTCTGGAGATGTATGAAGGTCACCTTTGCAAATATCCAAGCAAGTACCAGAGAAACGGTTTTGACTATACCCAAGAGAGTGTAAAGGGAACACCTAGGTAAGCCCAAGGGATGCCAAAATATCTTCAAGATTTGTGGAAACTTGTCGAGAGGTCGACAAAAGCGCTCTAGGCATGTTGAGAGGCTATAAATAGACATTAGAGGCCAAATTTCAGTAGTTCTAGACAAGACCGGTAGAGGACATGAAGTTAGGAAGCATTAGTATTTTTATCTTTAAAGACATTTGTCAAGCGATAAAATATCTTCTTATAAATGACCCGCTACACATGACAGGTTAGCATACCAAAAACTTGTCACTAAAGTCCATAAATAGGGACTCGTTCTAATAATAAAAGGTTCCCGTGTGACATTTGACAACTTTATTGTGTTCTCTCAATTTTCTCTTTTGCAATCCATTTGTAAGCGAGCCAAGAGGATGGAGGAGAACTAGGTGCAAGTCCCCAATATCACAATGTTAAGATCGAGAGAAATAACAAAGAAAACAGACATACCCATTAGTTTAAGATCTATACCATTGCACAATTTAAACTAAATATTATATAATAAAAATCAACCAACCAAACTTAAATCAAATGCAAATCAACTGAAAGAACCAATTCTACTAGAGTGTGGCTTATGTGGCTACCATATAAGCGATGGTCATCGATCATTCGATCGTCCTCGTCTCTCCCTCGAACCACAGTCCCATACACACCCACGCACCTTTGTAGCTCGTGGGTATCACTTATTGTCCAAACCTCCGGCTTCTCCCCTACCATCTCGCTCCTGACTACCCATCTCTCCCGTTGCTTGCGACGCAGAAGTCAAATATATAGGACGAGAACGATTAAAGACTTTCTTACAAGAGATTCCCGAGAAGAAAAGAATCTGGCAACATGAATATTTTCAGGTTAGCAGGGGATATGACTCATCTCCTCAGCATAATCGTATTACTACTGAAGATCCGTACGACCAAATCCTGTTCCGGTAATTTTTTATTGCTCTCCTGCTCTATCAATGCCCCCTTTTCTCTGCTTTGATTGGAATCCTCGCAGATGGTTGATCTTGAAATAGGCTTGGAAAGTATATTGTTTATACGGGCTCCGTCAGCGATTATTTTCTCTTATGGAAATCCAATCTGTAGTGGTGTGCTGTGGTCGCTTCCAATTGTTATTCTGTTGTGGAAATCCAGTCTCTAATTGTGGGTTTTGACTGGTCTGATGACGAAAAACTCTAATGGAGACCTTGAGAAGGGAAGAATTTTGACTATTTCGGAAACTGTACGGAGTGCTGATATACTGAAGATTATTTGACTTCACTGGGATTTTCGTCCGAATCACTGAAAAGGCCTAGACTCGTTAGAAATCAACTGATTGTAACATTAAAAATATTGACGACGCCGTTTATTATGTCAGGTCCTGCGCTTTTCTATGGAAGACTTAGTGTCTGAATCTAGCTAGTTGGGATCATTGTCTTTCACTCGAGCTTGAAGTCTAGGACTAATCACATTCGATATTTGGGTTGACTTTTCTAGAACATTCTAATATCAGAATGCTGACAGTGCCATTGTTTGTTTGGTCTGTTCACAAATTTTTGAAATTTATTAGTATGAGTATCAGACCTTTAAGAGCTTTTCACTTAAACCTAAATGGAAGAAATACAAATTTTGATGTGCAAGTATGATTTGTATTAATGTAGAAGGCTTGATCTTTGGGTTTTGGTAGAATTTTTTTGCCGTCCAGTTCGTTTCATCCCTCTTGTTCATGTCCTCTATCCAATAATAGCTTCTGGTAGAAACCGAAGTTGCTTTTATTTTCATTGCTTATCCTTCTCATTCCCTTTTCTTGCTTGCAACTGTCTTCAGTCTTGTTTTCTATGAAATGTGAACTTGTTTCTGTTGCTTGCTTTTTTCCCCCTTCTTATGTGTTGCTCTTGAAATTTTATCGACCTATTTTGCAGGCTTATCCCTCAAAACACAGGAACTTTATGTTGTCGTCTTTGTGACCCGTTACCTGGATCTCTTTACCAGATACATATCTCTTTATAACACTGTTATGAAGTTGGTCTTCCTTGGAACTTCAATTGCAATAGTATGGTATATGAGGTCCCATAAAGTTGTGAAACAAACATACAATAAAAGTGAAGACACATTTCGCCACTACTTCCTGATACCTCCATGTATTATACTTGCTCTGCTGTTTCATACTGCTTTCACTCCGGTGGAGGTAACACATTTTGCTCTTTTCACTTTTAGCTTAAAATTTTGTTTCTAGTTGTATTCCATAAATGAGGAGATAATATCTTTATATAGCCAATGATTAATTTGTTTTCTTTTTTCCTTTCCCTTTTATGTAGTTGCATTATACGATTCCTGTATCTTGTCTTGTTCATATGGACAGACGGAATATGTTTATTTATTGGTGCTTACGGTATGTATATCATTTAGAGCTACACTCTATGTATGAATCAACTAGCATGAATTCTCATTGCCAGGTGCTGTGGACTTTTTCACTTTACCTGGAAGCAGTGGCTATCTTGCCTCAATTGGTACTGTTGCAACGATCGAGAAATATTGACAACTTGACCGGAAATTATGTTTTCCTCTTAGGGTAATCTTCTATGTGTTGGAATTTAACTATTCGTATTTGCATTTATTCACTATGCTGCTTTCCTTTATAGGGATAAATTTTGCTATAATGTCTGTCTTGCCATGTACAGGTCAGGCCTAGCCATTGGTTTCTGTTTTTAAAGCTGATTGATCTGCTGTTAATTATATGCAATGGTCATGTGAACTGCAACTCTTGCTTCTGTCACCATCATCATCACCTAGGAAATTTTTGATGTAGCAGTAAAATGGAATTTACTACAAAGCTCTAAGGACTGCTGTAATATCCTAACCCATGCTTCTTTGCCTATAGCCCTGGATATAAAATAACATGTTGGGTAACATACCTTTGGTAGTCGGATTGATGTTTAATGATATTTGGTCACCTACTATATTTCAATTGAATACCACTGTAAGTCATTTTTCTTTTTGGTCCCCTGTGCAGCGCTTACCGAGCTTTGTACATTGTCAACTGGGTTTATCGTTTCTACTTTGAAAATCACAAAACTCGCTGGATTCGTAAGTGTTATGTTATATGCTCAAGTTAGTATACTCTGCGTCTATAGATACCACTCTTTGAATTGAGATTGGGCATTTTATGAGTGCAGCATGGTTATCTGGGCTGGTTCAGACTGCTCTTTATGCTGACTTCTTCTACTATTATATTCTGAGGTAACTTTTCATTGCTGCCTGTTTTCGTTGACCTTTTCTATCTGTTCCTGCTCTATTTGTTTTGTGTGTCTATATGAACCTTTGGAAAGGAAAAGTGAAAAAATTAGATATTTTCTTTCCAGCCACTTGACACTCGAAAGAAAAAAGTCAGCTGAGGCAGCACCCTCTTGCATCTTCTTGTCTTTTCCTTATATCTGCTAATGTGTTCTTGTTTGGAGGACACTTGATGGTAGTACTAATAATATCGTTTATAACTTGCAGCTGGAAGAATCATCAGAAGCTGCAGCTTCCCGCTTGATTCTCTCTGAGTCGGAGACAAATTTTGGTTGAGATGGACACCAGACAAACTGAAGAATCATATAGCGTTCCAGTAGTGACTAGATGTGATAATAGTTCTGAACTAACGAGACGACACTCTTTCCTCTTTGTTCTTGTTTGCCTTGGACACTAGTGACTCATTTCTGGACGTGTTACGGTGGAAATGGGCACTGACTTTACTCGTCAGGTCTGATATTTTCTATTCTTCAATGCATGATGTACTGGTTATACTACACTACACAGTAGGCGGGTACCCAGTGTTCTTGGCTTAGATTCTGGTCTTCATATTGTCATTTCTTCTTCTATTGGTTTAGTGGGATCGTGTAGTGCTCAAAGGCTCACAAGTGAGTAAAGGTATCTTCATAATTTCCGCTGTTAGCAGTGGTGGCTGTCACTAGTCAGATAATATAGTTGCACACTTGTGGACGACTGAGATGTCGGTACCACGGAGCAGGCAATGATAGAGTAAGAGATGATTTACTATGTCATGACGCTCATTCCTTTCAACCATCTACATGTGCTCAATGAGGGAGGAATGGTTATTATGCTAAGCATATTAGGTTCCTCTCAGCAAGGACCATAATGTTAATCTAGCCTTTTGCTCAAATAATTAGGTGACATCAACTTTCATTAATATGACACGTCAGCTTTCATTAGTATGGTGATGAAATATTTTGTCCTCCAAGGGATTTGCCATCAGGCCGAATCTTGTTTTCATATCCTAGATAAGTTTCACTTGTTCGCTCGCTGCCCCTACCTTCAAAAACCAATAAATATATTAAAATTTTATTTCCTTTAGTTTTTTAATATATATAAAAAATAATATTTCATAATAAAAAAAGTTATCTTTTTACATATAGTTGTAAGGTGACATTGGTGGCAACACTTTTCTCTTATTCTATTTTTGTTTTTTTTTTAATTTTAAAATGTTGTAGTTTATATGTAAGTCTAAATACATAGATTTTACACCGTTGTTCATCATAATTCGAGCTCTTTAAAATAAGATCTAACATGAATATGTTTTTGATAACTTAAAATTTTAGATTTTTTATATGTACATATGTTTTAAGACTCATTGTGAAAATAAATAAAAGGAAAAATTAGATGTTCCATCTATGACGTTTGACGAAATTACACACTCCACCCATGAGGTTTCAAAAATTACTTCCACCCATATGGTTTCAACTGTTTTACATCAACAACTTTTCTAACTTTTGTTCAATTTAAAAGATGTTTAAACGTTGTCCGAAATTGATAAATTTTACATGGACGATGGTAAAGTGTTATATTTTGGTTCAGTGACAAATCTAAAGTTTTTTAAGCTCAAATGTGACATGTGGGACCCAATGAAAATGCGCTCACATGTCACATGTTTCATTGGGTCCCACGGGTCACGTGGAGCTTAAAAAACTTCGAATTTACCATAAGATCAAAATATACCACTTTAGCATCATCTATGTAAAGTTTCATCAATTTCGTACAACGTTTCGGACACAAGTCGAACAGTAACCCCGGAATTCGTCCTTGAATCCCGTTCGGACTTACATGTCCGGGCGGATATCCGGACAACACACAAAACAAAGAAGAACAGGGGCGTCCGAAGCTACGTCCGGACACTGCGAAAACTACAGAAAATCATGTCGAACGAGAACCAAATTATCTCTACAATTCCCCATAGCTAACGCATAATTTTTTATAACAAAATAGTAATTCGAAACACACTTTCCACGGGGTTTTGACAGATCAAAAACGCAAAACAAAACCAACCAAAACATCACAATCAGAGAAGCACATAATCATATACGGAAAACGAACAAAACTTGAAATCCCCGAGGTTGAACATACACAACCGAATCCATCTATCACCTACCTCACATCTGACGCAAAGCCATCTCTACGGACTTGACAACAAGCTCTACTCGAATCCCACCCGAAATGACAAACTCTCGAACAATTTTGGAAGACAACCGGAATAAGGAGCGATGAAATGAAATGAAGATCGACAAAACAAACTCAGAATCTCCATACTCGGGACCGGACGGACTTGAATTACTAACAACGAAGCCAGAACTCCAAATTGATTGATTTACGGAAAGGAAAAGTTGAGAGGGAGAGAGAGCAAAGGGAGGGAGGTTACTTCTGAAAGGTGAAGCGGGAGAATGAACGCGAAATAAAATGAAGGGAGGAGGAAGGGTTGAACGTAAATTAGAAATTGAGAAAGAAAATTTAGGAAATAGGAATAAAGAGAAAATATTTTCCTAACTTATTCATTAATAACAAAACAAAAGAATATGCTAGCCCTCCTTCCTTCTAGATAGTCTGCCATAAATGACATAATCCCGATAGAATAAAATAAAAATATTATCATTCTCCCTTTGCAGAACCGAAACAAAATAAAAGTAGAACGAAACAAAATAAAAAAAGCTGGGGTATAACAAGAATTAGGAAGAAGAAGTTTCTTCTTTTGCATGAAAGCCCACTTAACGTGAGCGATCCAAGCTCTTTGCTCCTTATCCGGGAAGCGGACATCCTTGCTATGTTAACAGATTAAACAAGGGGGTGGCAATGGATTGTATAGGTCGTGGTGGTGGAGTGGGGTTTTTTTTGGAAGGAGGGCTTGGATGTTTCGGTCTTTTCTGCTTCTTCTCATCATATTGACGTTTTGGTAGATGGTTGCTTGAATAATACCTGGAGATTCACTGGATTTTATGGATGGCCTGCACTGGGGGATCGTTGGAGATCATGAAGGCTAATTAGGGACCTGAAAGATCTTTGGGATGGCCCATGGCTGATCGGGGGAGATTTTAATGAAGCTTTCTATCAGCATGAGCAAATGGGGGGAGGGTGGAGGTCAACTGCTAGTATGAGAGCTTTTCGAGAATGTGTGGAAGATTGTGAATTAGAGGATCTTGGGTATCGGGGAGGTAAGTTCACGTTCACAAACAAGAGGGCTGGCACTGCAAGTATAAAATCTAGAATTGATCGTTTCCTGGCCAATGATAGATGGTTACATTTGTTTCCAAATGCTACAAATTTCCATCAGCAGTGGGGTAAGTCAGACCATAGACCCTTACTGTTAGTTTTTTGCCCGTGTCGAAGGAGAGGCCCTAAGCCGTTTAAATTTGAAAACTACTGGGCCAAGGAAAAGGAATGCCGCAATATTGTTCAAAGGGTGTGGAATGATACTCGATGTGGAAATAACAACTATATGACAAAGGTCCTTCAGTGTGGTTATATGAACTCAAATAATGGGGGAGGTGGAGGTTAAAGGTGGAACAAAAATGATCATTTCTTTAGAAAAGGAAATTAATGTGATTGTAGAGCAATCCAAAGAGACTGATTTTGATGCATGGCGCCATAAGCATAGAGAATTGGACAATCTTCTAATGAGAGATTAGCAGAGAACATTGCAGGGGGCTAGGGAGCTCTGGGTCACTGCTGGAGATAGAAACACCACTTTTTTCCACCGGAGATTAAGGGGCAGGAGTAGAAGAAATCAAATTCTTTATCTTAAGGGTGATAATGGAGTAGTTCATACATCCTGGGAAGGAATAGAAAGTAATGCCAGAATCTTTTTCACAAGCCTATTCTCATCTTCCATACCTGAGCAAAACTACCATCTGCTTGCTTTTGTTGAGCAGCGAGTAACCAGTGACATGAACCAAGACATAGGAAGGCCTTTTTAAAGAGATGAAGTTTTGGTGGCTTTGAAGAGTGCACCCTGCAAAAGCTCCCGACCCTTATGGGATGAACGGTACATTTCCACATACTTACTGGGATATTATACATGATGACTTTATTAATTTAGCTTTGTCTGTTCTAAACTCTGATGAAATGCATGAAGGTCTAAATCACACACACCTAGTTTTGATTCCAAAAAAGAGAGGAGCTATTGTTATGAGTGATTTTTGTCCTATATCTCTATGCAATACTATACATCGAGTCATCTCTAAAGTCTTGGTGAACAGAGTGAAAAACTATATGGATTCTATTATCTCTGAGGAGCAAGCTGCTTTCATCCAGGGACGCTTAATTAGTGATAATATAATAGTGGCTCATGAACTATTTCATTGTATGAAAAATTCCAAAGCAGTAAAGAGGGGTGCCTTTGCCTTAAAGTTAGATATGGCAAAGGCCTTTGATAGAGTCGAGTGGGGTTTTGTTATCAGTGTCCTAGAAAGTATGGGTTTTCACCAGAACTGGGTAAGAGTGGTGAGGAAGTGTATCACTACTGTTTCCATGTATGTTTTAATTAATGGTCACCCTGGCAGAATCTTTTTTCCGTAGCGGGGTATTAGACAGGGTGATCCTTTGTCCCCGTTATTATTCTTGTGTTGCATGGAGGTTTTCATTTCTGCTCTAAAGCTTGCGGAAACTCCTAGTATTACCAAGGGAATTTCCTTTAAAGGGATGGGTTTTAATATTCATGGGCTCCTTTTGGGATTATCAGTTGAGAGGTATAGACTCAGAAAATAATGACATATGTATAACTTTGTCAATGAGAATTGGGTAATAGAGGCATACTGATTTCGTGGTTGTTATGGTGATTTTGCCTGGTATGAGATTGTTAGAGAATGTGATTTTAGTTAAATGTTTAAAATGTATAGGAAATCGGATGATTGCTTACGGGTCTGGGATATGTATAACAGTTCGCATTTAAACCTTGTAAATAGATCTCTGAGAATGTTACTAAAATTCTAAGCTAGGTATTGAATATCAGAAGGAGATCATGTCTCAGCGGAGAAAAGTAGGGGTATCTTATAGGATTACAAGATGTAACTGGTAGGGACCTAGGATTATAGTTCGAGAAATGACATTTAGATTTGGGGAAATTTTCCTGAGGAAGGCTAATAAAAGTTGAAATACCCCAAATATTAATTACTTTAATTAATACTGAATTAATTAAATGAAAGTAATTAACGAGAGACTAAGGAATTAAATATCCCTAAAAAATCAATAATATAATATTGGAATGAACCATAATAAGTCGTTAGGAAACTTTAACGAAACCTAAAACGACATTGGGTGGTTTAGAAAAAGAAATGTAAATGATAATATAATTAATCGTTTATACACTGAAAAACGTGCCAAAAATATTTTAGGAGTGGAAACGAGGCCCTAGATGGCTTACGAGGTTATTTGGGTAATTTTAGAGGCATTAGAACATTGGTTAAATAAATCGGAATAAAAGATGTGGCATTTTCGCCTAAAATGACGAAACACAAACCGATTAGGAATTAATTACCAATTAATCAAATTTATAAATAACAATAATAATTATTGTTTGAAAGTATACATTTGGAGACATGAAAATGTTCGTCTCGTCATAAGGAATATCGTGTCGCAAACGACACTAAAAATGGGTTAGAAACGAGCTAAAAACGACTTATATGTATAACGTTCAAAAAAATATATATATATGGGCCGACCAGCCAAAAGACTGGGCCGGGCCAGTCTTAATTCACTCACGGTTGATTATTGGCCGCCTCCCCTTTTACTTCCGGTACTAGCCAACCCAAACTACTAACTCAAATTAACAAACAAAAATTATGACCCAACTCTTCATTCTCCTTACGCACGGTAATATTTGGAACCCTAACTGGCGATAAGAGCAGGATGCTCGCGCCTCTGCCTCTCCTCTAAACTCACGGTAATCTCAAACCCTAAAATGGAACAAGGAACTGTCGTGGGTGACCCACCATAGGAGATGGGTAACTTGGAGACACGTAGTTCTAACGAGATGTTGTCATTAGGCATGACTGAACAATTACGAATGACTATACTAGCTCGTACATTAGGCGAACATTATTTGGGCTTGCATGCCAAAGACGAGAATTTATACTTGTTTATAATTCTCGTTGTTTCGCCTTGTTGCTCTTTGGTTATGCTTTGTGGTTATGTGTTGTTATTGGTGGGTTTTGTTGAAACGAGTCGTTGTAATCAAATATGTGTTGTGATTTGGATTAATTGAGTCGTTGTACTCATATACGAGTTGTCAATTGGATTAATTGAGTCGTGGTACTTATACCTGTGCTGTGAACTGGTCGAGTCGAGTCGCTGTACTCGTGTGTGGATTATTGTGGATTGTTTGGTCGAGTGAGTCGCCGTACTCAATTATGAACTATCAAGTGTTTGTTGGAATGGAGTCTCTGTACTCATATAAATGTTTTAACGCTTTCAGTGGTTTATTACGATGCGATGTGTGAAACCGGGGGCTTGTTTGTTAATTGAGTTTACTGCAATATATATATTGTTGCTTTACAGTTTTATATTAAACTACTTGCATCAAAATGAATTGCATGCTCTCGACCAATTAACTGAGGGTCTGAGGGGGCATGACGGTCATGTAGTAGCATACTCAGCAGGGGCTAATTCCATACCACAAACAAACATTTTGCAGGTATGCAGCTTCCGGTGTCGGCAAAGAGAGGGACGCGCTGGGTAGTTTAGTTGTAGTTGTTTAAAGATGCACTGTTGCATTTTGATACGAACTTAGAAACGTGTATAGGATTGGGATACTTAGAATGCTCACTGTGGATGTATTTTATATATTGGTTTGGGAAGGTTAGATCTATCTCTTGTTGTCACTGTGGGAAATTGTTTCGTATTTATGTATATATCAGCAAGCACATTATTACTCGCATGGGCGAGTGAGAACGGTGACACCAGTAGTTCATTTGTTTAGGTTACCGCTGCGATTACAAAGTTAAGTAAGATGGTTAGGTGCCGATTAGAGTAGGGGTGTTACAAAAGTGGTATCAGAGCGGAGTACCGCTCTGATGACAAGAGATAGTAGGATTTATACAGTGGGCATAGGTTTTGGGAATATGGGAAACGTTGTGAGGATACGTGACCTTGCGGGGTTGATGCAATGCTTAGAGCTTGCACACCATAGCCGTAGAGGCACTTCAATTTAAAACGACCGAGACTACGGTATTAGACCGAGTAAAGGTATAACCCGTCCTCTTGACATATGTCAGGGAGAGGTCTGGGTAACAGTACTAAGGAAGAACACGGAGCAGCGGAAGGTGGTGAGGGTCCAGCAACCCCAAGTAACGCGAAGACTGTATGAAACCCTTGTACTTGATGGGAGAACATTCCGGGAAATTTGCAATGGTACCCCACCCGCCGCAGCCCGTATCTCGAGTACTATCTGGTGAGACAATGAAACGAGAAACACCACGGAGATAACTCTCCTGATCGGAAAGACCCGATGTGGATGCTAAGAGGATTATGTTAAAGGTAGAAAATAAGACTTTGTGTTTTGATGTAATTTTTAGGACCGAGGGTCCTGGTAACGACGTAATGTCTACCATACGAGGATGAAATAAGTAATAGACCGAGTTTGAGGAGATACCAGATGACGAGCAATAGAGGTCTGGGTAACAGATACCAGATGACGAGCATGTGGAAACCAGAATTTGGGCGATAAGTCGCAAACACCTATCTTAGAGAAGGTAAAGGAAATACACATTAATAAAGGAAACCATAGAACCTAATATTAGGGCCATTCTGACATTAAAGGTTAAGAATTGGCAGCATAGTTACGCAAACATCAATTACCGAGACTAAGAGTACGATAATCATTGGGTACGAACGCCACGAGTGCACTAAATGAGACATGGGACGACCGCACTCCTAGGAGCTTGTGGGCCTGACAAAACTTATATTAAGTTAGTTGGGTAAGTAGTAATGTATCAGTATGGTACCCCATGCATGTAAACGAGTAGTGTACGGACCCAGGAGGTAATCAACTCTGTGTCTGAGTCAGCGGAGGGAACCCTGACTAGGTAAACCATGTAATGACGAGAGAGATATCAGTCAAACTAGCAAGGTTAGGAAAATCAAGGATAGCTTGATAATAAAGTGACATAAGGTCGCAACTCCACACTGGAGGAGTCAGAACATAAGTCTTACGGATTTTAGTAAACGAGGAAACTAAGGCCAAATTAATGGTAATGGCAAGTTGAACCCATGAATGAGAAGAGGAATTGTGGTATCTAAGGAAGTTATATTAGAGAAACCTTTGTGAAAATAGATGCTACCCAAAAAGGGGGCACAGAGAGAGTTATACCACGCGCTGAGGGCGCTGCGATGATGTCGCATTAAATAATAATAACCACATGCTCAAGCCATAAAACGTTAGTATGTTAGTACCAATTAGGGTTGAACACAAAATGAATACCAAGCTAAAACCCACAGTCGTATTGTATGTTTACAACAGACGAAGGGCAAAAGCGAGCATTATAAGAGATACTCTAAGCTGGAGATTAGATACTCCATGCAAACCGCAATGGCGGATAACCGTCCAATCGACTGGTACATGGTGCGCAACAAGCGACCATTATAATAACTGTTAACCGAATTATGTTGGTAAGAATCAGAAGGTGGAACATCAGATAAACAAATGGATTCCCCTAATCGAGAAGAGGGATGAACCATATATGTGGATACTAAAGTACCAACACACGAGGGATACGAGTTCACACTAGCAAAAGCGGACCTACAAGGTACCCAAAGAACGAACTCATTCTAGAGGGAAATAATTTGGAGTCATGAGGCGCCAGTTAGTTGCGCATATCAGACTCGCCTTGAGATTTTAGACACGACTACTACGAGCACTAGGTGCTAGAGCATAGCTCAACAACCCTTATACCGAAGGTTAGTTCGGTAGGGTGGCATGAACTCTTGGGAATATACCATGAGCATGTATAGAATTCAGGAGGACCAAATAGAATAACCAGTTGAAATAATTAGCGTGTGTAAGGAGGATACCACGCAGCCGAATAAATTACTCCATTCCCATAATTATGGAAGACCGTGTAGAAAACACCGTCACATGGAGTCGAAACCGACATGAAATGGGTAAACTAACCATATAGTAGTTAGGCAGACTGCTTGCGGAGCGAGTGGGCCCATATTGCTTAGGTTTGACGTACCTAGCGGGTTTGGGGAAACAAATGATATGTTTACACCTCCCGATCAAACCGTATATGAATATACACACACCTAACCGAGACAGGCGGTATAGCCTGAGGGGCTAAAGCCCGACCCTATAAAAAAAGAAGGGGTAACGAAATATGTAGCACATTAGTGCACAAATAATTCCACTGGAATGGAACATCTTGAACTCATTCGATTACGTGGGCGTAATCATTTTAAGGGGGGTAGAGCGATTTCGCACGCTTAAAATACCGTACGTAGGAGTACGTAGCGCATGGTACACATGCTGCAAACTATTATTGGACGTAGAGTACAAGTGTCATGACTGTGTTATATTACTTGAGGTAATATTGTGATGTATTATGTGTATGAATATATATATATTTTAGTTCGCATTGTCGTGACGAATAGGAAAGGGGGAACAGATAGAGTGTTCTTATTCTATTTCCGATTATTTATGCAAACGTTGTGAACATTAAACACATAAACGCCTAACTTGTTAGCTCCGGTTGAGAGTTTAAGTAGGTCTATCTGGTAGCTTCGGTGGGAGATGGCAAATAGAAGGAGTAGAAAGCTCCATACTATATGATTTGTGACTCGGTATGAAACCGATTATTGGAATGCGATGAGTGAGTCGGCATGAGACCAATGAATAACCTAGTGGAGGTAAAACCTCTAGGAATTGTATGAATAATTATAAGTCGAGTGAACTTGGTACATGGTTAGGATACATGATCCTATATGCCGGTGATTAGATTAATTACACTAGTTGACTTGTGTATCTATAGGACACAAGGTGGCAAATATCAAGAGGAAACAAGATTAGAAGTGGATAAACAATTGACTGTTTGAAATCGACGTGGGAAGTTGAACTTGATCCTGGTCCGATCAAGGGAAACCGAACACAAATTGAGGTGAGAGATAATTCAACACGGACGCTGACCACGTCGGGGTTGAATGATTCTCGAAACTTCCTACAAGTGGACACAGATATGAATAGAAATTAGAATTTAGGGCGTCACTCGAAGAGCCGTGGACCGTGGAGTCCTTCGTCATTAGACCGGTGTGTCTGCGAGTGACATCACCCAGAGAGCCGTGGACCGCAGAGCCCTTTGTCATTAGACCGGTGTGTCTGTGGGTGACTAAGGAAATAAGGTGATACTGTCTGAGGAGCCGTGGACCGCAGTGTCCTTCGTTATTAAACCGGTGTGTCCGCGGGTAGTAGACGTTGGTTGGGTTGGGGACCGTCAAGTCCTGGTCTTTAAGACTGCTTCCTTGTGGTTTGTCAACGTTAACTATATGTGCACACATACATGTGGAATGATGTGTGAGTATCCTCGCGAGATACTAACATGTAGATAGGGATGCGTGGAGTATCCCTTGCAAACACCTTTGAGTACTTTATGAGTTTTGCACCTTGTCTAGTGCTGTGTACCATGAGTTTTGCACCTTGTCTAGTGCTGTGTACTATGAGTTTTGCACCTTGTCTAGTGCTGTGTATGAATGGATTTTGCACCTTGTCTAATGCTGTGTATGAATGGATTTCACACATTGTTTAGTGTTGTTTATGAATTAAATTGTGCCATGATTCTTGGCTATGTGGAATGATATTAGTGTTGTATCAATTATGATACATACAAACTAGGTTTGAACCTAGTGGGGTACGACCCCTAGTAGGGAGACTTTTATATACCTAGTGGAACTTAATTCCTTAGGAAAACCGATTGTGAGTAAGGACTTCGGGACGAAGCCTTTTTAAGGGGGGTAGATTGAAATACCCCAAATATTAATTACTTTAATTAATACTAAATTAATTAAATGAAAGTAATTAACGAGAGATTAAGGAATTAAATATCCCTAAAAAATCAATAATATAATATTGGAATGAACCATAATAAGTCGTTAGGAAACTTTAACGAAACCTAAAACGACATTGGGTGGTTTAGAAAAAGAAATGTAAATGATAATATAATTAATCGTTTATACACTGAAAAACGTGCCAAAAATATTTTAGGAGTGGAAACGAGGCCCTAGATGGCTTACGAGGTTATTTGGGTAATTTTAGAGGCATTAGAACATTGGTTAAATAAATCAGAATAAAAGATGTGGCGTTTTCGCCTAAAATGACGAAACACAAACCGATTAGGAATTAATTACCAATTAATCAAATTTATAAATAACAATAATAATTATTGTTTGAAAGTATAAATTTGGAGACATGAAAATGTTCGTCTCGTCGTAAGGGATATCGTGTTGCAAACGGCGCTAAAAATGGGTTAGAAACGAGCTAAAAACGACTTATATGTATAACGTTCAAAAAAATATATATATATGGGCCGACCAGCCAAAAGACTGGGCTGGCCCAGTCTTAATTCACTCACGGTTGATTATTGGCCGCCTCCCCTTTTACTTCCGGTACTAGCCAACCCAAACTACTAACCCAAATCAACAAACAAAAATTATGACCCAACTCTTCATTCTCCTTACGCACGGTAATATTTGGAACCCTAACTGGCGATAAGAGCAGGATGCTCGCGCCTCTGCCTCTCCTCTAAACTCACGGTAATCTCAAACCCTAAAATGGAACAAGGAACAAAATGTTCTGCGCCTCTCTTCTGATATCGCACCTCTCGTTCTTCTTCATTCTCGACTCACGGTTTCGCAACCCTTACCGGCGAATCTAACACCACCTCCCTTCCCTCGTTCTCCCTTCATTTCTTCTGAGACAATGAAGCTCTGCTTCCTTGGTGGAATCGGAGGCGAACCACAACAAAACCAAAGAGGAGGAGGCCGGTGAGCCCCGATTGGAGCCAGCCGAGGAGAAAAGAGACCGGATTCTCCATCTGAATGTCGGGGAGGTGAAATCTCCAGCCTTTTGTTTTTGTTTCTGGTTTTTGGTTTGTTTTGTTGTTCGATTTAGGCTAGACCCAAACCGAAAAATTAAGGAAATGAATCTCTCCTTCTCCTCTGCTGTTCGGCTCTGTGAAGCCATTTCTCTCCTTGCGAGATTTTGTACAAACTATGAACAATTCCTGTACTGGACATTAAATCTGCGTGCGTGAATTTCTGGTTATGTGAACAAGAACCCTAAAATCGAAATTAGGGTTCCGAGTTTAGGTTTAGGGTTTGCGAATGTTCTATGGGAATGTTAAGTGTGGAAAAATGAATGACAAAAATTGAATTTAGGGTTCCGAAAATTACCATTTACGATTGTTTGATTTTAGAAATCGAATTGGGCAAAAGTGAGATACAAATCTAGGGTTGTTACAATTAAAATCAAAATTAGGGTTTCCATGGGACAATTTAGGGTTCCGAAAATTGTTAATGGTTTTCGGTGATTGGATGCGATTTGGGGCTTTGCGAATTTGAATTAGGGCTTTCTGGATTAATTAGTGTTTATGGTTAATAAAATAGGTTTGTGGAAATTTAAGATGAAATTGGGGCCAAGTTGTAAATACAAGAAAAATACCGGTGAAAATGTAAATTGCAGAAAATTAGGGCAAAAATGAGAATTTAAAGAGTTTGGGGTAGTTTTGCAGTTTCTGAAAAGTTGAAGGGTTTACCGTGCAGAAAAAAAAGGTAGTCAAAATAGAAATGAAAGATGGGTCAGAAATCAATTTTGGTTTGGAATTGGAAATTCAAATTGAACAAAAGAAAAACTGAAATTTGGTCAAAACTGAAAGTTGGTCAAATTAGAGTTTAAAGGTAAAGTTAATGTAGGAGTTAAAATTAGCTTTTCAAATTGAAACCGTTGTGGGGATGTCGGTAAGTTTGAGTAACTTTGAGACTAATTGAGAAATCAACTTGGGATCAAGGGTTATTAACCCTTAAGATATTAATTGTTTATTTATTACTTTATGTAATGTTGTTTATAATAAGGGCTTGGAGACAATGAGAGGGTAAGAGAATTTTAATTGGGCTAATAAGCACAAGTAAGGTGGAGACAAGAATCTAGATGTTGATTGGGTCAAACCCAAGTTGAAAGTGGATGTAATTGGAATGTTAAATTAGGCCAACTCCAAATGGTTAAGTGGTAGTGAATTGGTAAGTAATAAAGGAGATTAATGAATTTTATTAAAGGATTATTGGATGGGTTAGAATGATTTAGAATTGTTCTATAAATTTGTTTAATTATTAATGGCATTAAGGTTGATATTAATCATATGAGAACTTATATATATAGTACGTGGGTGTGTGTAGATAATGGTTTATTGTTGGTAGTTTATGACATATTATAACTATAGGTTATAAATGTATAAGAATATAAATGTCATAATATATGTTATATTACTATAATGTAACATTATATGAATAAGGTGGTGGTTTTGGTAAAAAAAAAGAAAATAAGTGTTGTTCGGTAATATGAATATTTTGGAATGAGAATTTATAATATGGTTTATAATGTTATAAAGATTACAACATTTATAATATAAGAATATTCATTAAGGATGGATGAATATATTATTAAAACTTACCATATAATAAATGGTCCCATAATACATATATATAACAAATATGTTACGGAGTGAGAAATATAATATGGTTCAATAACCATATATAATATATAAATGAGATGATATAAGATAAGGAGAAAAGAAATATAAACATTAGTTAATTAAATTCTAATGTTATGTGTGGAATAAAAAGGAGTTATATAATTCAAAGCATTTTAAATGTGAAATATATCACATTTTACACTTGAATAAACTAACCTTAGATAAATAAATACTAAGGTAGGATGTATAATATATGATAGAGATTATACATGCAGTATAGTTTCAAAACTATATAATATACGAGTGTATTATAATACACATGCGAATGAACATATAAGTTTAAGTATATTAATATACTGTGACGTTTACGTGGAACG
This sequence comes from Limonium bicolor, assembly GCA_023374045.1. NCBI lineage: Eukaryota > Viridiplantae > Streptophyta > Magnoliopsida > Caryophyllales > Plumbaginaceae > Limonium > Limonium bicolor. Next base: position 42,974,696 of record CM041781.1, on the reverse strand, counting down.
GTACGGGGTGCCGTAGTGTATTCTTAGTATGAGATGCTGATGCATAGTGTGATGCATATTATGTAACACCCCATCCATAACTATCACATTTAATCGATAATCGCAGCGGAAATCATGCATCAACCATATACCAAAAAGGGCGGTGTTACACGCCGTTAGCCACCCACGTGGCTAACAAGGCTGTTACTTACAATGTATCGGTCTGATTAGCGAGTGCCGAGCATAAATTACAACCTTCCAAAAATGATTACCCAAAAGAATGGCAATATACCGAGTGTAACTGTGCAAAAATCACTAACTAGCTTTACATCCACCAAAAGTAAATGACCCCGAGTGTACAAACACTACTCGGGTTCAACATCCAAAAATAACAAGATATAAGCAACCTAGGATCTAAAGCCACTCTGCTTTCCTCGATCCTCATCCTGCAAATAAAAATAGCCCCCAAAGGGGGTCAGCAACCTTTTGCTGGCATGGTTAACGTGCAGCCCGCTGACTACCGGGATACACGCAACTATTTGTCATTATTACATGGCGTTGATTTTATCATACAACATGCATATACATAACAAAATTTATTGAAGAACAATAACATCACATACATAGTGAAAACAATTCACTTTAAGTAACAACCAACATAGTTAGTCCACTTATAAGCCTAGAGGATGTCTTCACCCTCATGTTAAGCTTAACACATAACACATTACTGTCTTGTTAGTCAAATGAATAACTTAACTTGAAAGATGAGACGGGTGTGATTACCCGTACACATCAACACATAATTTCCCCCTAGCCCGAGTGGAAGTCAGGTAGGTAGCTTTGGCTAAGCTATGGGAGGTCGAATTCCCCATAAAAGGAAAACTACCCAAACATAAGGAGAGAGTCGAATCTGATGCAGATGTCGACACCCATACATACACGCGTGACCGGAACGACCGGATTCCTCACTCCCTTGGTTAACACTCGTTAGAAGTCCCACAATGGGAGCTTAACATTATCTCACACAAGAATGTGTTTAAGTCCAGTTAGAACAAGCAAGGGATGTAAGGCATAATTCATCGATACACATCACAACCAAACACACATAGCCGGGTTAGAACGTTCCTTAGGTTGGGAACGTTATTACCGGATACCGTTCTCTTACGTTTCTAGACTTGGGTTAACTAATAGTTAGCACGCATTTGAGGTTACCGGTATCGGCACACACACGTCACAATAATAATAAGTACTGTAAACTCGTTTCATGAATTAATCTTACAAGTTGTAAACACACAGAAAAACAAACAGCACGCAAGCCGGTGTAAACCGGTAGGTAACAGACTGCAAGAAAACCATACCTTGGTCCTTGCCGCTCTAGTTCCACCGTACGTTGTTCCTAGACATGATTGATAACGTCGGTTAATTAACTCATTTGTCTTCTGTTTAGTTAACTATTACGCATATTTATGTTGTACACTTGCACACTTAAACTTATACTTGTTCACCCTCCTAAGGGCCGTTATAAGTCACCAAACATGTCCCAGATAACCATATAACATTAACACCTACTCGTACCCATCATTAGACATCATTTAACAACTTAAAACGAGGTTTTTAGGGTGGTCCGGGACTTCATGCTGACCCTAGGTCCCGGACCAAACATTGGACAAACTCTCGGGCATTTTTACATGGGTGGTCCGGGACTTAATACTCACCCTAGGTCCCGGACCAAAACGCTGGGTAACTCTCGGCTATTTTATTGGGGGTGGTCCGGGACTACTTGCTGACCCAGGTCCCGGACCATATGTCTGCTACGATTCACAATCGCTTTGCCTTGCTCTGTTTCTATCTTTTCTTCTTCTAATCGTTCCCTCATGTTTCCTAATCTTAATATTACATTTTCTAACACGTTTTAACACTTATCCAAGCATTTAAACTTACCACATCAGTCTCTAACCTCATTACTTCAACTTACTGATAAGTTACCTCCCCTCTGTAAATTTTTTTCTTTCCTTCCATTGCAGTTCAACGAACTGCTACTGCTTCTGTTTGTTTCTTTTCTTTCTTCCACAATGCTACCAGCTTCTAAATAGCTTAGTTCCTAGGTAAAATTTACCATAGTTTCCCTTATAATCTTAAGGTTTCCATCACATATTTGCTCACACAACAAAACGCATTCAACCTGTATCATTCTATATATATGCAAATGGACAGTTTGTATATATATATGCATCAGACGAACTCACGTTCTTCCCCCAGCAGCTCATGCCTTCTTTTTAACAGATTTAAACTCAACAATACCACTAATGCTGTCTTTGACATTATACTCATTCCATTTATAATGCTACGGCGGTTCACATTTGCTTAGACAACATATACATTTTTTTTTTTTCGCATAAACACACATACACATCTGTACAGAGGTAGTATGTTACCTTGTTTCTTGTTTTCTTTTCTTTTCTCTCCTTCTCCCTTGCTCCTCTTCCTTGTTCTTAATTACAGAATGGCAATACCTCACTCCCTTCTTGAAATGCCAAAACTGGCTGAACATGGAGCAAGATGTTCAACGTTTTTTTTTGTTGTTGTTTGCATCAGGAAAGTGAAACAGTGGAAACAAAGGAGAGTTTAGCTCTTCTCTTTACCTTAGGAAATGTATGGAAGGAAATGGAGCTTCAGCTGGTGCAGTCCAGTCTTCAACCGTTCACACCCACTAAAATGAAGCTGCTTGTTTTGGATTTTTGAGAGATGGAGATTATTCTCCTTGAAGAGGGGATTTCAACGGAGTGATTTTTGTGAGATTTGGAGGTTGTTTGGTCTTTCAAAAATGATGAAGAGTGTGGGCGGCTGCTAGGTTATTCAAAATCGCCATGCCAGGGAAAAACGGAGAAGCTGTCTGATGCAGTGGGAAAAGGTGGGAGCAGAATGAGGAAGAGAGAGAGAGAGAGAGAGATATGTAATTTTGTTGTTTATGTTTTAATATTATACTTTGTCTCATAGCCCATAAGAGGGAATTATTAAGAGAAGAGGGAGTTGGCCAATTCGGCCAGTACATATACACTCACAGATTGAATTCTTTATTTTTCAAGAGGGGACACACAAGTCTTGATTATTTACACTCTCGCCCCACAACCTCTCGTTTTTGACAGTTTTACTAATCGGTACCCGTTTTTCGGGATTTTCTCGTTTAATTAATTTTATTGGTTCTAGACCTTCATTAATATTTATTAATGACTATTTAATTAGTTATAATTATTACGGGTCTATTTAACCCGTTTAAAGTCACGTTTTCTCGGTTTCCTCGAATAACGCGCTTTTGGATTCGTTTGTGGTTTTGATCCGTTTTAAGGATCCGTTTTCATCGGGAATTATTTCCACATGTTCTTAATGACTAAAATAAGCCTTAAAATATATTAATTATATATTTAACTAACATATTAAGGTTTGGGGTATTTCAATCTACCCCCCTTAAAAGAACTTTGTCCCCAAAGTTCACACTTCCCACGTATCTTAAATATTAGAACACGGGGATTACTTCTGCAACAACGCTCCCATAACAAACATACAAGCATTCTTTACATCACATCGGACTCAAGGTCCTCATAACAAAACATCACTTAGACTCAAGGTCTATAACATAACAACATAGACATGTGTTTCCATACATGCCGTACATACATAACCGAAACGGCTCTACCCCCCTTAAATAGGGGTACGCCCCGTACCCTATACATACAAATACTAAGAAGTAAACAGCGACGGGTACTTCGCCCTCATCTTCTCTTCCAGCTCCCAAGTGGCCTCCTCGACCTCCTGGTTAGACCAGAGGACCTTCACCAATCTCACAGACTTATGGCGAGTGTCTCGAGTCTTAGTGTCCAGGATCCGTACGGGAGTCTCCACTGATCGCATGGTCGGCTCTAGTGTTAGCCTCTCGGGCTGAAGTACATGAGACGGATGAGACATATATTTCTTCAACTGGGACACATGAAATACATCATGTACCTTGCCCAACTCAGCAGGTAAATCAAGTCTGTAGGCTACCGGGCCTATCCGCTCCGTCACAACATAAGGCCCCACATATTTCGGGCTCAACTTGCCTTTCTGGCCAAAACGAAACACACCCTTCATGGGGGATACTCTAAGAAACACCTGATCGCCCACGGCGAACTCCAGGTCACGTCTGCGCACAACTGCGTACGACTTCTGTCTATCCTGAGCCGCTTTCATGTTGGCTCGGATCTGGCGAACTTCCGCCTGAACTTGTTCCAGATACTCTGGTCCTATAATGACCGTCTCACTAGACTCATCCCAGCATAATGGTGTACGGCATGGTCTACCGTACAAAGCCTGGAAAGGAGACATCTTGATCGAAGCATGGTAACTGTTGTTGTAGCTAAACTCGATCAGATGCAACTTATCAATCCAGCTGGTCTGAAAGTCAAGTGCACATGCACGTAACATATCCTCAAGCGTCTGTATGGTGCGCTCACTCTGACCATCTGTCTGTGGGTGAAACGCTGTACTCAACTTCAGTTCGGTACCAAGTGCTTCCCGTGTACTCCTCCAGTACCTCGAGAGAAATCTGGTATCCCTATCAGACACAATAGTCTTCGGTACTCCATGATGTCGTACTATCTCACGGTCGAAGAGCTCTGCTAGCTTCGCCACTTTCCAGGTGTCCTTCATCGGAATGAATCTGGCCACCTTGGTAGTCGGTCAAACAACGACCCATATCATATTCAAGCCTCCCCGAGTAGGGCGGAAGCCCAACAACGAAGTCCATGGAAATTCATGGAACTTCCATTCAGGAACGGGCATAGGCTGTACCATGCCACCAGGACGACGGTGCTCAAACTTGACCTTCTGGCAAGTGAGACACCTAACAACATAATCTGTCACATCTTTCTTCATAACCGGTCCACCACCAGAAATATCTCTTGCATACCCTTGTACATTTTTGAAGCTCCGGGGTGGATAGAAGTAGAAGAACAGTGTGATTCACTCAGTATGCGCTCCTTCAACTCAGCGCTACTTCGTGGAAATACAAAGTCGGCCATTCAGCCTGATCAAACCATCATCATGAAGTCGGAAGTCATACTTCTGACTTTCGAACGTGCCGTCGATAAGCTTCTGTTTGATCTCTCGCATGTACTGATCTGACATCTGAGCACTCCGCACCCTCTTCAACCAAGCCGAGTGAGAGATAAGCGAATGGAGAGAGTGTGCTCGGCGACTCAATGCATCAGCTACAATGTTTGCTTTACCCTTCCTTGTACTGAAGGTTGATATCGTAATCAGTAAGGATTCAACCCATCTCCTTTGCCTCATGTTCAACTCCTTCTGAGTGAACAGGTATTTTAAAGCTCTTGTGATCCGAATAAATCGTCACATCACTCCATACAAGTGGTGTCGCCATATCTTCAAATGCGAAGACAATGGCACCCCCAATTCTAAATCGTGCGTAGGGTAATTTTTTCTTCATGTCGCTTCAACTGTCGGGAGGCGTAAGCCACGACCTTCCCGTGTTGCATCAAAACACAACCCATACCTTTACCTGACGCATCACAGTACACAACACCTCAAACCCAGTACCCTCTGGTATAGTAAGAAATCGGTGCAGAAGTCAAGGCATCCTTGAGCTTCTTGAATGAGCTCTCGCAGTCAACTGTCCATTCAAACGGTGCATCCTTTTTATTAAGGATGTCAACGGTTTCGAAACACTAGAAAAGTCCTTCACAAACCTCCTATAGTACCCTGCTAGACCGAGGAAGCTCCGGATGTCGGTAACTGTCTTCGGTCTAGGCCAGGTGCGTACAGCATCAATCTTGGCCGGATCCACAGCGATCCCGGCCTCAGAAATAACATGACCAAGAAAAGAGACTTGGTCCAACCAAAATTCACACTTTGAGAACTTCGCCATAAAGCTGGTTCTCCTCATGTTTGCAACACACTCCTCAGGTGAGCTTCATGCTCCACCTTAGACTTAGAATAAATAGAATATCATCGATGAAGACACCACTGATCTATCCAACTGATCTCGAAACAAACGATTCATCAAGTCCATAAACTTTGCTGGTGCATTAGACAACCCAAACGGCATGACCGTGAATTCGTAGTGCCCATATCTGGTTCGGAATTGCGGTCTTCTCAATATCACTGTCTCTGATAGCAATCTGATGGTAACCCGATCGCAGATCGATCTTAGAGAATACAGATGCACCTCTCAGCTGATCAAACAAATCATCGATACGTGGCAATGGGTAACGGTTTCTTCACCGTCACAGCATTCAGCTCTCTAATCGATGCAAAGGCGGAGACTACCATCCTTTTTCTTCACAAAAAGGACTGGTGCTCCCCATGGTGAAACGCTAGGGCGGATAAATCCCTTGTCTAGTAGGTCTCGCAGCTGCTCTTTGAGCTCTGTCATCTCAGCTGGAGCCATACGGTAGGGCGCCTTCGCTATAGTTCCGGTGCCCGGTATCAAGTCAATCTCAAACTCAACTGCCCGTGTAGGCGGCATGCCTGGGAGTTCCTTAGGAAAGACATCAGGAAACTCCGACACAACGGTACATCTGGGCTAAACTCAGGGTCTCTCTCTATGTCCTGGACATAGCAGAGGTATACATCATTTCTTCCTTCTGATTTCGTGGTACATGGCCAATGGCGGAGATGATCTGTGTCGAAGGCTCTCTGGGCCTCTGGCGGTATGAAATGGTAACCCCAGACGGACTCCCGAAGAAGCAGACGGTGTCGGCACATAGGATTCTGCCCTTATACCGCCTCCAACCAGTTCATCCCGAAAATCACATCAAAACCGAGTCCATCAAACTCTATCAAGTCGATCGGAAACTCTTCATTCTTAATTCGCACAACAACATCTCGGTGGGAGTAGCGGTACACCTGATCCGCTCTTTCGACGGAAGAGTGACTAGGAAGTCTTGCATCTCTTCACCGTCTAACCCCAGCCTCTTCGCAAAGACAGCGAGATAAAAGTGTGTGAGGCTCCGGAGTCGAACAAGACCGAGGCGTCCACGCCATTAACTGGGAAGGTACCGGTGAGGATGGTGCCGCTTTTGCCGGCCTCTGCCTCATTGCAGACACTCAGTATACCTCCCGTCCCGTGTGCACAGCCTAATTTATTTCAAAAACTTTATAAGTATAACGGTAATAACACGAGTGGTTTACTCAAGAAATCAACACTGCTTTTATCATAAGACTCATCGTTACATCATGATGGTATTACATTACATGGCTACAATCGCTCATTACTTAGCATATTTAATGCATCACATACTTAACATACAACTGGGCTTCTTATTTACATGGTTACACATAAATTCAAAACTGTCTAAAGGTTAAGTTCAAACGTCCCGGCTTCATGTGTGTGGCATTGATTACTGTCGGAGGTGCCGTATTCAATTTGATCTTCTTGATACCATGATACAGCATCCTTGACTGCCCACCCATGATCACACATCTCCAGACTCCAACACTAACTTCCTTGCGAGGTCCGCACGCTTCTGCTCGCCATACATAAACACGGCGTGTCACCAATGGACCAAGACACCACGGGTACTCCCTTACTAAGAGACTCGGGCGACTCGTCCTTGTCTTGGTGTAAACCCCCTTCCACCTTTTGGTAGAATTGGCAAATACACAAATCTGCCTTGATACTTGGAATTTGTTCCGGTTCAACTTGCTGAGCAATTCCACGGTGTGGTTAACCACTGCAAGGAACTCCTCAGTATTACTGGGTATGGTAGCCCATCTTCAGCTCGTGTGTCCTGATAGACTTGGTGTAGGGATTCCAACCTTACCCATGCACATCATCTTTAAAGTTCATTTTCGCCCCACTTGGGTATCGGTGTATAGAAACCTCCAGTGCTGCTCCAAGCTCGTCGCAACGTCGAATGATATGGATTGTGCTTCGGGTGTCAAGTATCCTTTTAATAATATCATACCTGGTTGGATAACTTGACCTGTTCTGTCGGAATTCGGCGATGTCGTATGGTGTATCTCCGGGGTTCGGTGTGGGTGGGATTGGATAGCAAATATGAAGGTTCCTAAGATTAAATTTCCTAACTTAGGTGATTCATATTATATTTTAACTCATTACTTATGTTATACATTTAGACCCACTAACACACATGCATGGAAATGCGGTAAACAATCACTTATCTCACTTAACGGTTTAAAGGGGTACCTGGTCTAGAAGACGATCCTGGCGCCTCTGACCGGTCACCACATTCAAGGCAGCCTTGCCTGCTCCCGGCCCCTTCCCCTTCTGGGAATCAGTATTTCCTGCCCTGAGGACGGCTGATAGGTAGATTTCGGGCCTTCAGTGGTAGCAGTGGCCTTACCCTTCCATTGCCCTCTAGCCTATAGTTCCTGCCATCGGGTTGCTGTACACTCAAAGTCGCGTGCCCCAGCTTCTTGCGTAGTGGCACTGCACATCATTCCCTTTGCAATCCTTGCCGGGATGGTCACCTTTGCACCACTTACAGAAGTAGTGGCGCTCGGGTCAGAGCCCGTGCTGGCTGCTATAACAACACACAATCAATACATACTTCACAATACAGCAATACATACTTGAATTCGGTATCCGAAATTAACTAGTTACCCTTGGGCGGTGAGAGCGTAAGGGCTTAGCCGCATGGCATATGTGAGCTTCAAGCGGCTCCTCAGTGGTAGTGGGCTGGGCTTGCCCTTGCCTTCGGCTGCTGGCCCTTCTGAGGCTGAGGGTAAGGTTTCCTCTTCTTCTTCCCTCCTTGTACCCTTGCGAGCCTTGGCCCTCGCTCGAGACCTTGCGCTTATGCGCATTCTCCTCGTCCCTTAGACGGACGGTGATCTCCACCTTAGCAGCGGCATGATAGCACTCCTGAGTATCAAGGTGTTAGTCATGCCCCGCAACACATTACATACTCACATACAGCTTAACTCATTCACACTTAGACATTATTTGAAATTACCTGCAAGGTATTGTACTCGGCTGGCCCCATGCCATACGTAGGCGGTGGCTCAACCCACTGTAGAATCGGTTCACTAAGACCCGGTTCGAGTAACCAAGGTCGGGTAGAAGATGAACAAGGTCGGTGAAGGTGGTGTAGTAGTCGTCCACCGTCATTTATCTCCTTGCTTCAGACTGTCAAGCTCTAGGCGCTTCGCCTCTTGCACATGCACTGGATAGTACTTGGCCCTTAGCAATGCCGTGTACTGTTCCCATCCAAACTCCGGATCGGCCACTTTCTCGGCCCTCACAGTTCCACCAGTTTTCACCGTTTCTAGCCGAACCCTTCAAATAGAAAGCAGCAAGTCGGACCTTGGCATCAGCAGGAACAGCCAGTCTCTCGTAGGCGGTCTCGAGCTCCGAGATATACGCCTCTAGCTTAGAAGGATCGGTCTCCCCTTTGAAGGACGGGGGCCTCAAGTCGGCCAACGCTTTCTTTCACCCAATTGGTCTCGCGTGGCTGTGGTGGTGGTTGTGGTTCAGGCTGATCCTGACCAACGGGCGCCTGCTGCCCTTGCTGCACGGCAGCTATTATCTGTGGCACAACTTGTGCTAGGGCGGCCGCTACAGCTTCGGCCATCATCTGAGCTGTGGGGTTATCCCCCGGGTCACTTGGACCAGGCCCTCCACGGCCTCGTCCCCGCGGTCGCCCTGCCATCTGAACATAAATGAGAGCACATTAGTATGGTGCTTACAAACTTATCGTACCACATGTTTATAACGTCCTTTGACGGAAAGGTTTAAATCCTAACTCGGTATACCCCTAGGCTCGGTTGTCGGTAATCAGAGCGATACTTCGCTCTGATACCACTTTTTGTAACACCCCATCCATAACTATCACATTTAATCGATAATCGCAGCGGAAATCATGCATCAACATATACCAAAAAGGGCGGTGTTTACACGCCGTTAGCCACCCACGTGGCTAACAAGGCTGTTACTTACAATGTATCGGTCTGATTAGCGAGTGCCGAGCATAAATTACAACCTTCCAAAAATGATTACCCAAAAGAATGGCAATATACCGAGTGTAACTGTGCAAAAATCACTAACTAGCTTTACATCCACCAAAAGTAAATGACCCCGAGTGTACAAACACTACTCGGTTCAACATCCAAAATAACAAGATATAAGCAACCTAGGATCTAAAGCCACTCTGCTTCCTCGATCCTCATCCTGCAAATAAAAATAGCCCCCAAAGGGGGTCAGCAACCTTTTGCTGGCATGGTTAACGTGCAGCCCGCTGACTACCGGGATACACGCAACTATTTGTCATTATTACATGGCGTTGATTTTATCATACAACATGCATATACATAACAAAATTTATTGAAGAACAATAACATCACATACATAGTGAAAAACAATTCACTTTAAGTAACACCAACATAGTTAGTCCACTTATAAGCCTAAGGAGTCTTTCACCCTCATGTTAAGCTTAACACATAACGCATTACTGTCTTGTTAGTCAAATGAATAACTTAACTTGAAAGATGAGACGGGTGTGATTACCCGTACACTCAACCATAATTTCCCCCTAGCCCGAGTGGAAGTCAGGTAGGTAGCTTTGGCTAAGCTATGGGAGGTCGAATTCCCCATAAAAGGAAACTACCCAAACATAAGGAGAGAGTCGAATCTGATGCAGATGTCGACACCCATACATACACGCGTGACCGGAACGACCGGATTCCTCACTCCCTTGGTTAACACTCGTTAGAAGTCCCACAATGGGAGCTTAACATTATCTCACACAAGAATGTGTTTAAGTCCAGTTAGAACAAGCAAGGGATGTAAGGCATAATTCATCGATACACATCACAACCAAACACACATAGCCGGGTAGAACGTTCCTTAGGTTGGGAACGTTATTACCGGATACCGTTCTCTTACGTTTCTAGACTTGGGTTAACTAATAGTTAGCACGCATTTGAGGTTACCGGTATCGGCACACACACGTCACAATAATAATAAGTACTGTAAACTCGTTTCATGAATAATCTTACAAGTTGTAAACACACAGAAAAACAAACACACGCAAGCCGGTGTAAACCGGTAGGCAACAGACTGCAAGAAAACCATACCTTGGTCCTTGCCGCTCTAGAGTTCCACCGTACGTTGTTTCCTAGACATGATTGATACGTCGGTTAATTAACTCATTTGTCTTCTGTTTAGTTAAACTATTACGCATATTTATGTTGTACACTTGCACACTTAAACTTATACTTGTTCACCCTCCTAAGGGCCGTTATAAGTCACCAAACATTCCCAGATAACCATATAACATTAACACCTACTCGTACCCATCATTAGACATCATTTAACAACTTAAAACGAGGTTTTTAGGGTGGTCCGGGACTTCATGCTGACCCTAGGTCCCGGACCAAACATTGGACAAACTCTCGGGCATTTTTACATGGGTGGTCCGGGACTTAATACTCACCCTAGGTCCCGGACCAAAACGCTGGGTAACTCTCGGCTATTTTATTGGGGGTGGGTCCGGGACTACTTGCTGACCCTAGGTCCCGGACCATATGTCTGCTACGATTCACAATCGCTTTGCCTTGCTCTGTTTCTATCTTTTCTTCTTCTAATCGTCCCTCATGTTTCCTAATCTTAATATTACATTTTCTAACACGTTTTAACACTTATCCAAGCATTTAAACTTACCACATCAGTCTCTAACCTCATTACTTCAACTTACTGATAAGTTACCTCCCCTCTGTAAATTTTTTTCTTCCTTCCATTGCAGTTCAACGAACTGCTACTGCTTCTGTTTGTTTCTTTTCTTTCTTTCCCAATGCTACCAGCTTCTAAATAGCTTAGTTCCTAGGTAAAATTTACCATAGTTTCCCTATAATCTTAAGGTTTCCATCACATATTTGCTCACACAACAAAACGCATTCACCTGTATCATTCTATATATATGCAAATGGACAGTTTGTATATATATATGCATCAGACGAACTCACGTTCTTCCCCCAGCAGCTCATGCCTTCTTTTTAACAGATTTAAACTCAACAATACCCCTAATGCTGTCTTTGACATTATACTCATTCCATTTATATAATGCTACGGCGGTTCACATTTGCTTAGACAACATATACATTATTTTTTTTTTTTTTCGCATAAACACACATACACATCTGTACAGAGGTAGTATGTTACCTTGTTTCTTGTTTTCTTTTCTTTCTCTCCTTCTCTTCTCCTTCTTTCCTCTTCCTTGTTCTTAATTACAGAATGGCAATACCTCACTCCCTTCTTGAAATGCCAAACTGGCTGAACATGGAGCAAGATGTTCAACGTTTTTTTTTGTTGTTTTTTGCATCAGGAAAGTGAAACAGTGGAAACAAAAGGAGAGTTTAGCTCTTCTCTTTACCTTAGGAAATGTATGGAAGGAAATGGAGCTTCAGCTGGTGCAGTCCATCTTCAACCGTTCACACCCACTAAAATGAGCTGCTTGTTTTGGATTTTTGAGAGATGGAGATTATTCTCCTTGAAGAGGGGATTTCAACGGAGTGATTTTTGTGAGATTTGGATGTTGTTTGGTCTTTCAAAAATGATGAAGAGTGTGGGCGGCTGCTAGGTTATTCAAAATCGCCATGTCAGGGAAAAACGGAGAAGCTGTCCGATGCAGTGGGAAAAGGTGGGAGCAGAATGAGAAGAGGAGAGAGAGAGAGAGATATGTAATTTTTTTGTTTTTATGTTTATATTTACTACTTTGTCTCATAGCCCATAAGAGGGAATTATTAAGAGAAGAGGGAGTTGGCCAATTCGGCCAGTACATATACACTCACAGATTGAATTCTTTATTTTTCAGAGGGGACACACAAGTCTTGATTATTTACACTCTCGCCCCACAACCTCTCGTTTTTGACAGTTTCACTAATCGGTAACCCGTTTTTTTGGGATTTTCTCGTTTAATTAATTTTATTGGTTCTAGCCCTTCATTAATATTTATTAATGACTATTTAATTAGTTATAATTATTACGGGTCTATTTAACCCGTTTAAAGTCATCGTTTTCTCGGTTTCCTCGAATAACGCGCTTTTGGATTCGTTTGTGGTTTTTGATCCGTTTTAAGGATCCGTTTTCATCGGAATTAATTTCCACATGTTTTTTAATGACTAAAATAAGCCTAAAATATATTAATTATATATTTAACTAACATATTAAGGTTTGGGGTATTTCATATTATTAGATTGTTAGAGGCGTCTCGAGGATCACCAGAGGATTTAGCTGATTCATACTCCACGGTCTCATAATCCCGGTGCACGGTATGTTATTTATGTGGCTTGATTGTCTCTGAGGATTTCCTCAGTTCAGACATTGTGTGGAAAATCTGTGTTAAGATTGAATGTCTGCTTGTGTGAATTAATATGCTTGAGTTGTGTATTAATGCTGCTTTATTTCTATCACTGTTGAACGATAACAATACAGTTCGTATATATGAACATATTATAAAACGAACTAGCGACAATGATGCTATCTTATATGTGTAATATAAGGAACGCAAGTAAAAACGTTGTAACACTAGGATAATAAGATATATAAAACATATTATCCGAGACTTATATACGGAGCATTGGCCTTCTTAACGCCGCTCTTGTATCTAACACTGGATCCCGAGTTGACATGCTCAGGATTGGACTAACGACCTTAGTCTGCTGTGTTAGAAAAATAGTATGACGATGCGATGGTATAGATAAGTTAATCAAGAGGTGTGGCTCTTACTGTGTATTGTGATCAACCAACGATACTAGGATGCCGTGTGAGCATCCGTAAGTATCTGGATAAATTTTCAACGGACTACAGATGGTTTGTCGGTCGGAGACTCTACCGCTGGAGTGGCTACTGCCGTGGGTGACCCGCCATAGGAGATGGGTAACTTGAGACACGTAGTTCTAAACGAGATGTTGTCATTAGGCATGACTGAACAATTACGAACGACTATACTAGCTCGTACATTAGGCGAACATTATTTGGGCTTGCATGCCAAAGACGAGAATTTATACTTGTTTATAAATTATAATTCTCGTTGTTTCGCCTTGTTGCTCTGTGGTTATGCTTTGTGGTTATGTGTTGTTATTGGTGGGTTTTTGAAACGAGTCGTTGTAATCAAATATGTGTTGTGATTTGGATTAATTGAGTCGTTGTACTCATATACGAGTTGTCAATTGGATTAATTGAGTCGTGGTACTTATACCTGTGCTGTGAACTGGTCGAGTCGAGTCACTGTACTCGTGTGTGGATTATTGTGGATTGTTTGGTCGAGTGAGTCGCCGTACTCAATTATGAACTATCAAGTGTTTGTTGGAATGGAGTCTCTGTACTCATATAAATGTTTTAACGCTTTCAGTGGTTTATTACGATGCGATGTGTGAAGCCGGGGGCTTGTTTGTTAATTGAGTTTACTGCAATATATATATTGTTGCTTTACAGTTTTATATTAAACTACTTGCATGAAAATGAATTGCATGCTCTCGACCAATTAACTGAGGGTCTGAGGGGGAATGACGGTCATGTAGTAGCATACTCAGCAGGGGCTAATTCCATACCACAAACAAACATTTTGCAGGTATGCAGCTTCCGGTGTCGGCAAAGAGAGGGACGCACTGGGTAGTTTAGTTGTAGTTGTTTAAGATGCACTGTTGCATTTTGATACGAACTTAGAAACGTGTATAGGATTGGGATACTTAGAATGCTCACTGTGGATGTATTTTATATATTGGTTTGGGAAGGTTAGATCTATCTCTTGTTGTCACTGTGGGAAATTTTTTCGTATTTATGTATATATCAGCAAGCACATTATTACTCGCATGGGCGAGTGAGAACGGTGACACCAGTAGTTCATTTGTTTAGGTTACCGCTGCGATTACAAAGTTAAGTAAGATGGTTAGGTGCCGATTAGAGTAGGGGTGTTACAAAAGTTATCAAAATGAGCTTAATCTTTGGTGAATTCGGTAGTGGTTAAGAGATGAGTTGGAGATTGGTTTCATGAATTCCTTTGAATGTTAACTTGTGTTTGGCGTGTAATGAGTTAATTTATTTATCATCCTCGGTTAAAGATTGGAATCTTGAAACATGAATGTTAAGGTGCCGATCCTGACTTCTAGGAAGACATAAGATATAGGTGTTATATTATAGGTGGACCCAGAACTGGTAACTGTCATGGTAAATGCGTGGATTGATATGATGTGTACTGGACCTATTGGTATTGGATTTGTGTTATTACTGTGATGTGATGATTATGGAATGGTTGAATTGGTTTGGACTTCGGTCCTATGTGTTGGTTTGCCTTAAAGTTTCAGACTTCTATCTATGTGGTGAACCATTTAATTAGGCTTGAAATTTTGAATTATGTATTGGAATGATTGTCCAAGGGGCTGAAGACCACGCAGTCCCTTGTCATTCGGCTGGTGTGCTTTAGATTAGATTCAGCTTCGAGGGCGAAGCTTCCTTTTAAGGGGGATGAGATGAAATACCCACGAATTTCGAGTTAGAATAAATATAATATATAATCGACGTAAGTAAGATGATCATCATATTAGGATTAATATGGCACGAATGGATAGTCCGAGATTAGAGCTATTAGTGGGCCTAGGGAAGTTAAACGATGCTCTTATATTATTTTCCCCTCTACTTAAAATGATTATAATTATTTACAAAACCTTTATTCTTACCGATAATTATTATATAAGTAATTATTTCAACCTTTTACAGACGTCATAACGTCTTTCCAATTTGAAGAGTTCAATTCCGAATTTACTTCTTCTAAATTAACTATTCTCCTAAGAGCTCAATTCTGAATTTACTTCTTCTAAATTAATTATTTTTAATCCTAAGAGTTCAATTCCAATTTTACTTCTTCTTAATAAATATTCCTAACCTTAAGAATTCAAGTCTAGTTTTACTTCTTCAAAATTAATTATATATATTAATAAACCCTTATTCTTCTCCCGATATATTTGATAATATTTTCTAGACTCTTCCAACTAATGGTATTCCTTGTGTTTGAATTAATAACCCCTTCTTTTTTCTATTCTCTCTCATTCCAAAATAAATAATGTAAATTCTTCTCTAAATATTTTACAAACGGCCGAATTACTTTTCTTCCCATATTTTTCAATTGGAAATCATTCCTTTATTTCTATACCAGCATTGTTAGAGATCTTGTCCTCTTTCCTGATTTCCACATCGTTAAATATTTATCATATCCTCTTAATTATCTACAACACTAATTATTTGAACTCTTCTTTGAATTATTCATGATATTAACTATTCTCTTTTCCCTTTTAAAATTGATTATCCTTATTTAATTAATAGCATTTCTCTCTTTATACAAATTAATTCAATTTAAATCATCGATCTTCTCGGTCATATCTTCATCCTCATCCTCACACGCCGCCACTACACTCCTTCTCTTCTAAACTCTCAAATTCACGTTCTTCTTCCTGCCATTGTCAAATCTCTTCCCTGGTACCAATTACGATTACGTCGGGTAAATTCTACTACTTAGATAATATATTAATTTATTTGGTTGTAATTAGTGGTCTTTGATTGTTGGTCGTTATAAATTTAGACCCCGAATACGACGACGGGCGCTGCTAGTGATTCTGTTGGATTGTTCTCTTGAAGTTGTTTGTCTAATCAGGTAAATCTCTATGCTCATGTTTGTTTGGTTTCATGTTTTGCGATTGAGGAAAAATGTTTTATGACCCAAATATGATTTCTGCTGGAAGATGATTTATTCTCGGATCAAGGTATTACAAATTGGGATAAATTCCTGCGCTTTGAGATTGGTGGATTGGAATAATTTTGGTGGTGATTTGAGCAAGGTTTTGGGAGTCTTTCAAGGGATTTATTATCATGTTTGGGAGCCCATAGGTGCTTCATATTATTATTATTTGCGCTGCACACATTGTTGCAGTTAAGCTCTATGATCTACTCTATGTTACTGCTGTTTCATAGGGGGTGTGCACACTTAAGGACTTAGGGTGAGGTGGTTGTTTGATGGTCCCATAGGTGACTGTCCTGGAATATTGTTTGGGGTCCCATAGGTGACCCGTGTTTGGAATTATGGTTGGCTCCTGTTGAAAGCTCCCTACCGCTGGTTGGTTGGTTATTGTGATTTCTGGAAGATTTATTCTAATGTTCAATATTCCTTCTCGTCTGATTGACAAATGATAAAATGAACTTTAAAATGTATTTTACACAATGAGGTAGCATTTACTCAGTTTTTCTGATTTGCGCGGTCCCTTCGTTTTTTGTCTATTGTTTCTGATCGCAGGTAATCGTTGCTGAAGTTGGGGACTCGGAAACGCGCTATCACATAGATTAGAAAATCTAGAATTATTTCCAAGACCTTAAGTTGAGTTACAATGTTTTGAGATACTATATTCTGAGTTGCAATGTTTTGGAATTTATCTTTTATTGAATAAAGCCTGAGCACTCAAGGATTGAGTGTGGCGGTAGCACTCTAGATTGTTTTGTATTTCCGCTGTGGTTTTTATGTTAAACTCTTGACACCTTTGCTTCTAAAATTTCTTCTTCATCAGTTGCAATTACAATGACATTATTATAGTACTATTCATAAGGATGTTTTCAATATATATTTTTTTACAGAATTGGACCTGTCCGAATGTGCGTCCGGACATCCATGTTCAGACAGCCCCGAAAGTTTCTTTTATTTTTGCAACTTCAGTAGCGTCCGAACATATGTCCGAACTTACATGTTCGGACAGCATACGAGGACGGGTCTGACTGTAAGTCTCGACATATGTCCGAACTTACATGTTCGGACCAATGTTTGGACAAATGTTGTTTTGCTGTTTTATGACTCGTTTGAAGTCCGTTTTCGAATCCGTTTGCGCCGTTAGAATCATGTTTTCGTAAACTTTTGTTTAAGGTAAAATCCAGGGTGTTACATGTATTTCTTTGGGAGGCTAATGAAGAAAATGCTAGGAATGTTAAATTATAATTGATTATTTTTGGGAGGCTTCCGGTCAGTGTATCAATGTAGTGAAGTCGGGACTTATGTTCTCTAGTGAGGAAAATCAGCACACGAAAGGATTGATCAAAGATTGTTTTGGTATTGGAGAGGTCCAAAACTTGGGAATGTACCTTTGTTTCTCAGTAAAATTGGGAGAAGCAAAAACTCATTTTCAATTACATTAATGAAATACCCCCCGGACTTAAATATGGTGATTAAAGTATTCTAATAGGGTATTTAAGGGTCTAATAGTGCCTAACGAATATTGGTGAAGAAAGTAAAAACCAAAAGAAAAGAGAAAACGCGTAAAAATCATAAAACATAAAAACGTGTGTTACACAACCATAGGAGGTATATGACCTCGATTAGGGTCCTACATGGATTCCTAGGGCTTAATTACGCCTAAATAATATATGAGAACAATTTCCGAAGAAAACGGATCCATATAGTGGGTTAAAAACACAAATGAGGCTTGAAAGCATGTTTTTCGAGAAAACCCGGAAACGTGACTTGAGTGGTCAAACGGACTCGTATAAATTATTGTTAACAATAACTATAATTAAACATAATGGAGCTTAAGAATCATTAAATTAAAGAAACGAGAAAAATCTGGAAAACAGGCCCGGTTAGTGAATAGTGCCAAAACCAGGAAAATTAACGAGTGTTTTTTGTGAAAAGACGAAAAACCCTGCTTAATTAACTACAAGGGGACGGTTTTTGTGAGAGTGCTCCAGCACCCCCCCCCCCCTTTCTTAAATAATAACTAGCTAATAAGTTAGAAGAGAGAAGAAACAAATAAGTAAAAAGTAGAAAAAGTAGAAAAAGGACCTTACCTCTTCTCTCTCCTCTATTCAGTTATCCCCCCCCCCCCCTCTTTCTCCTCCCAGCCGTGAGTCTCTCCTTTCCTTCTACCTTGGGCGATTTTAAGCCCCTTCCATGGCAGCCCACTTCCCTCCTCTCGTTCAAGTCTCCACAAGACCCCAAATCCAAAAAATACATATTCTTCTTAGTTGGAGCAAGAGCTTTCTTCCCCTCCTTTCAAAATTCCCAAAGGATGAAGTTTACCACCATGGGTATAGCCCCATTTGAAGAGAAAAGTGGATTTTCCGGAGCTAGAGAGTCTCCTCTTTGTTTTAAGGTAAGAAAAACTCAGAAACTCACCTTTCTCCTCATTCCCTACTTGACCGAAAATTTACAGATTTTTGAGCCTCCATTGTTGCCCTTGTTCCAGCCAGTTTTATCTTCAAAATAAGATCTGGAGTCTTGCTAGGTTGATTTCCAAATACTTCATGTAGAAATTGGAAGCTAAATGCCCTAATTTTGTGCTTTAAGCACCTTCCTTGTTTTGGATTAATTAAGGTGCCTAAGTGATTTTACTTAGTCTCATTCCCCATTTAAATGTTGTTCTAGAGTGTTGGCAATGACATTGCTTCCCTTGACCAAAAATAGAATGAGAAAGAGAAGAGGAGAAGATTGGAAAAGAAATGGAGAACTAAGGTAAATAATCTACCTTGATGATTATTCTAAATGCTTTTAGAATTTTGGAATGGGTAAATAAATGAATGAACCCAAAATATGAGTTGGAATGTGGTTAGTTGATATGAGAGAGAATTGTGGTTGAGTTTAATGTATTGGTAAATTTTTGGGTGATTTAAAGGCCTAAGAGCCAAGCTTTTAAGTTTAGTGCATTACCTTGTGTTTGATGAGATTTGGATGAAACCTTGTGTGCTGGTAGTGCCCAATATTGGGTGTGGCTAGTTGAATGTTTTTAGCTGTTGGAAATAATGCAAATGGGCATCGTAGGATTGTAGAGAAACTATGGCGAAATTTCTGTTGGAAATAACGTGGTTTTATGAGTGGAGAATGACCTAGGGTTAGCTAGGTGTTTTTAGGGATTGATTTAGTTGAATGCACACCCTAGGATGTTAATTGAAGGAGTATATTGAGGTGAACAAAAATCTGTAGCAAGAAGGGAGAAGGAATGCCTTGGAATATCTAGAAAAGAACTAGAGTGTAAGACTTTGAAAATAAGGTTTGAACTTGGGTAATGGAGATTTAAATGGCTAGGAATGAATGGTTTTGGTCAAAAAGTGAATTGGTAATGGTTGGTAGAAGTGTAAACTGTCAAGGGAGTGTTGTGATGCATTAGTGTGCAAAGTGCAAAATGTGAGAATGAAAATTTGGGTGATTGATCGAGAAATGAGTAAAAGAGTTTGACCAATGATTTAGGAAGGCTTAATGAGTGTTTTAGGTGTTATAACATGTTTGGAAACATGTGGAAAGGTTAGAAAGAATTGGATATGAAATACGGGTTGGAATGAGATTGAAAACTGTCAAATTTGACAATTACTGCTATGGTTCGGGACTTAGGACCAGGAACAAGTCCCGGACCACACCTAAAAATGCCCCGAGAGTTATTTCTGCAACTGGTCCGGGACCTAAGACCAGGACCAAGTACCGGACCAGCCTTATTTTTTCAGCCGAAATTTTTGTCTAGCATTGTCTGGGACTTGGGGGCCGGACCAATCTCGGACCACCCCTGAAATTGCACCGTGAGTGTTTTAATGAGTTCTAATGATGAGGAATTGGATGGGGATGGTATTAGATGATGATTAGGACTTGTTTGGTGACATATAAAGGTCATTAGAAGTATAAATAAGTATGAGAAGTGAATGAGGAAGTTGAGAACTTAAGAACACTTGAGCAAATTAAGATTAACGGGATAACAGGGTTAACTACGGGTATTAGTCGTTTACATACCGTATTTACCCTTATGTTAATAGAAACACTCAAAATGTTATCATAGATTGAGAAGCTAACTGAGGAGCATGAGATGACACGTTAGAGTAAATCCTTGGTGACAGGTATGGTTTTCTTGCAACTTGTGTCCTACCGAGTTCACTCGGCTTGCGTGTTGTTTGCTTGTGTGCCGACCTAACAAGATAAAAGCACGAAAATGATTTATTGCACTTGATACATACCTTGATGCATGTTGTATGTGCTAACCATCCTTGTTTGATTGTGTGGTCTAACTTAGTGTTGGAGACCGACTCGTAAATGAGTAATGATTGGTTAGGGACTCGTAGAAAGAGTCATCCCACAAATAATGTAAACATGGAAAAACATAAGAATATAAACGGGAGAACAACAATAGTTCAAGCATTATGAACTCACTCAAATGTGAAAGAGTTATACGGGACTAGTAAACTCCCTTTAACGGTTAGAGAACCGAAACGAAACAACCCACGAAATGATTAACAGCGGGAAGAAAAAATAAGGAATCTCTAGTAAGAGAATCATAACCGTTCAAACAATTTAACTCGCCTAAGGAAGTAAGGTAAGCGGGATCTACTAAAATCCCTTATAAATATTGGTCGACCTCCTATATGAGGATCCTTCTCGGTATGGGAAAATGACCCGAATGTATAAGTATTCGAAATGTTGGGGCAACCCTTAAATATGAGAATACAAAAACTTGAGTGAATTCCCTAAGTCATTAGATGACATCGAGAGTGATGCTTCTAGACAAATATACATAAATATGTTAAGACTCCGAGAGAGGAGTATTTAGGAATGTGAAAAGTCCGATAGAGATACGGACGTTTGTGAGAATAAGGAACTAAGAGAGTAATTCTGGTTGCTATTTGAACCTTCCCACCATGCTAGACCCAGTGTAGGGTCGAAACCGGGGAAGTAAGACTATAATGTGAAAGCCTGGTGGTGAGTCTTGTGAATGTCTCTGCCCGGAGGTCATGTGTATTGACTTAAGAATTATTCGAGAGAGGAATTGAGAAAGTAAGATTGAGGCATGTAGTGTCTATAGAACTAAGAGAAAAAGTGAAGTATCCGAAGAGAATGGATAAGATATTGAATAATGAGAATGAGGCGTTAGTAAGGTTGAAACCCTCAAGCCTAAAGAGTAAGATTGTGTAAAGTAACAAATTAATGTGTTAGTTGTGATTGTATTCCTTATTTGAATACTTGTGAATGCGATCATGTTGTATGTTTATTGCACTTCATGTTTTGATTTAAATAAAATCAATCACATGTTAAGATGAGAATTAGTTGAGTGTGACCTGGTAGTAGCGGGTTGCACGACTACCATACCAGCAAAGGTGCTGAGCCCCTTTGGGGCCACCCATTATTTTTCAGGTACCCTGATGATGAATACCGTTCGAGAGTAGGACGGGTTGGTGGTTAAGCATGGGTAGCTGATTAGATACATTTGTAATTGTATGTATTGGTAGGGTAAGTCCGAATGTGTTATCAGCATAGAGATTGTAAATACTCGATATATTGGTTTGAGTAAGTATTATATTGATTGAGGATTGTATAAGACTCGGTTTGGAAATGTAAAGATGTTTGTGTTTGTTTAAGTACTCGGATATTCTGGTCCATCAGACTGTTACTGTTTTTTGAGTTAGGCCTTGTTAGTCACGTGGGTGGCTAACGACATTGTTTCACCCACCGCTGTGTTGGATTATCCGTTGCGAAGGTATTGATGAATGAGGCAATTAGGTGCTAATGACGGAATTAGCGGTAGGGTGTTAAAATTAAGGAGAGAGCCCTAACAAAGTCCAGAGTTGGACCAACGTGGTCTCACATGCAGCTAGAACTGTTCTCGTGAAGAGAATCCTGCAGGCCATCCCAACCTATGTCATGAGTGTTATTAAACTACCGGTGAGCCTAATCAAGGAGCTAAAGAGTGCTATCACTTGCTTCTGGTGGGGAGGTCGCCTTGACAGGAAATGCATTAATTGGAAGAGATGGGAGCACATGTGTTTGCCGCAGCAGCTTGGAGGTTTGGGGTTTAGGGACCATGGAACCTTCAATGATGCCTTATTGATGAAGCAAGTGTGGAGAATCCTTCAAGATCCTGGATCCCTGGTGTCTCGCGTTCTTAAAGGGAGATACTTCAGGAACTCCTCAGTTCTAGATGCTCAAAAAGGATCCTGCCCCAGTCCAGTGTGGAGAGCACTCTGGAGTGTAATCCCCCTGGTGAAGCAAGGGCTTGGCGTATCATAGGGAATGGAGACACTGGTGGAACAGAAGCCTTTAATGATGGTGGATTAATCACGGCTTTAACAGAAACCGTGATTAATAGGAAGGCCGGAATTAATTAACGATGTTTGTTGAATTAACCGTAAGCAATAATCGATCGGAGGTAGGCGCGCCTTTTTTAGGACGGACTTTAGATGACAGTTATTAGTGAAACCGTAATCTAAAGTCCCATGTTGACGCGCGCTTTACGGTCAACGGACTTTAGATTACGGTTTTACTAATAACCGTCATCTAAAGTCCCCGCCCACTGATGGTCAACGACGTCGTTTTGACCTGACGCCAAATATTTTCCCCATTATTTGATTTTTTCGACGCCGCGCGTAATCTAAATTACAGTTAACGACATCGTTTTACCAGCGTATTTTAGATTAAAAATAACTTTATATCAATGTGTTACATATGTTTGATCGAATAAGACTCATGGCTTAATGGTCGTGGGTACATCTATCAACACCATCGATCTTGAGTTCGAAACCCAGCATATGCCAAATAATTTTCGCGCTATTTTTTTAATTTCGTTACACTTTAGATTACGGTTCTTTAGGAACCGTCATTTAAAGTGTGACTTTAGATTACGGTTTTCATGTAAACTGTAATCTAAAGTCCTTTTAACTAGAACATGCCCGTTACTCTCACACTTACAGTAACTCTTCTTCTCTTTCGCGTTATCTTCCTCACTAAAATCGCCTCCTCTCTCCCGTCACCTTAGTAACGGCCGCCGTCGCTCCACCACCTTTGTCACTCCCATTGCCGCCGGTCACCACCCATCTACGTACACTGGTCGTCACCGTCGACGTCTAGCTCTATCGCGTACTGGGTATGCATGCGTTCGATCGATTGTCGTTTTTTTCTAACTTTGCTCATATACATGTCGATTGCTAGTTCTAACCTCGTTTCTGTCGAATCCTGAGAGTGTAATGGCAAATGTTATAACCTTGTTCATATATTTGTGCCCAGATTCACAGTTAATTGCAACCTAGTTCGTGGGCTGATTTATGCACTACTTGCCCACTTCGGTGCTTAGTAACGGTAATTTTGCAAACCAAACTGTAAACTGCTCTATTTAGTTATTCTTAGCATTTAGTATTACAATTAATACATAGTAGTGTAGTTTTAAAATATAAAATTAGTTGAGAGCCTTTGGTCTGGTAGATATATCTCTTAGCAGATTCAAAGTTGTCATTCTTGTTTGCTGCAGTTGATTTCTGCACTGCTGTATTTAGTTGTGATTCTTGTTGCAGTTGATTTCTTGTACTTGTAAATATTTCTTTACGGTTAATACAACTTACCTTTCTTCTAGATAAATATAAAATTAGTGTATAAGTAATTTTGATGGTGCGTGCGAATTTGACGTTGATAAAACTGATTGGGAAACGTCAGAAATATAAGGGAGATGTTGTCGAATTTTTTCCGCGGTTTAGCTAGCATTTTAACCTTGATTTTTTGATGAATTCTAATGTTGTCGTTTTTCCTTTATGCATCAGGACTATGACTTTATTTTGGCTTCCGACCTCAACCGTCTTGCATCGGCTAATCGTCTACCAGAGGTAAGATTTACATATATACATACAGTATTTGACAAACTACCAACATAGTTATCCGCCCAAGATATACCTAATAGAGGTATATCTTCGGCAGTCCCTGTCGGGACTGTCCATGATTGTTAAATCTCACACCTAGGGTGTGAATGTGTTTTTAATATGTACTTTATTGATTATTTTAGTAGTATCTCTTTATTGTTCTTCGAATGCATATATTATTGATTAATATCATAATATCGTGCATTTGAAGAACTGTAGGCAGATGTTGCCGAAATTTTTAATAAATTACATATTAAAAACACGTTCACCGGTGGGATTTAATACTCATGGATGGATTTAGGTTGATAAGATATAAAAGTGTAAAGACTCTGCCACGGGTGGCGGCCTGCCTTCATATAAATAGCTAGAAGGAGATGGAACGTTCGTGGATTTACAGCGAAAATTTGGACGACAAGTTTTTAGGAGTTGATAAGTTATGCACGGTGTTGGCGAACAATCTGAAACCTACAGACAAGGATACATATTTTGTCCGTGTATCGACTGCCAAAACAATCTGAGATATCGCGGCGTTGAAACAATTAAGGAACATTTGATCCGCAACGGTTTTACAAAAGATTACCAAGACATAATCCGATGGCATGGTCAGAGTGTGTTCGATGTTATTAAGCCTAGCGAAGGGGATAATGGTCAGGCAAACACAGAAACAGAACTTGAGATGATATAGTTGCGGGTGATCCAGAAGACGTTACAGCGAACGTTGAGCCAGATTTCTAGGATGATGACATTGAGACTATGCTCGAAGATGTGGAACGACATTACTCTAACACGCCAGACAAGTATGAAAATTTGTTGGATTCATCCAAAACACCGTTGTACCCCGGGTGTGACCCTACAAAGTTAAGCAAGTTGAGTGTCGTCCTCAAGCTATTCAACTTGAAAGCAAAACATGGCTGGAGCGATGTAAGTTTCACTGACCTCCTGGAACTATTGAAATACGTTCTTCCGGTGGACAACGTTTTACCAACGACTACGTACTCAGCCAAAAAACTGATGTGCCCAATGGGTATGGAGTACCAGAAAATTCATGCTTGTCCAAATGGTTGCATGCTGTTTTGGAAATCGGATGAATTTGCTGAAAGCTGTTCAGCATGTGGAGCGTCACGGTATAAGAAACAACACAAACTCACATCAGCGGTAGTAAGAAGGTTCACCAGCTAAGGTATTGTGGTACCTGCCCATCATTCCAAGGTTCAGCCGTTTGTTCTCCATTGAGAAAGACGCAGAGAATCTTCGGTGGCATTCAGTTCACAGGAAAAAGGATGGCAGATTGAGACATCCCCCTGATGCACCACAGTGGAGAAACATAGACATAAAATTTCTTGAGTTTGGTAACGAACCGAGAAACCTAAGGCTAGGCTTGTGCACGGATGGGATTAACCCTTACGGTACTTTGAGTAGCATACACAGTACCTGGCCAATGCTTTTGGTTATTTACAATCTACCTCTACCGCCGTGGTTATGCATGAAACCAAGACACATCTTGTTGTCTTTGTTAATATCGGGTCCAAAGCAACCGGGCAAACAAAATTGATGTATTCCTACAACCTTTGATAGAGGATCTACAACTCTTGTGGAATGAAGGGGCTACGGTTTACGACTCATTCAGCAAAGAGGACTTCAATTTACATGCTATGTTGTACTGCACAATCAATGATTTCCCCGCCTATGGTAATCTTTCAGGCTATTCAATCAAGGGGGCGTTGGCGTGTCCGATTTGTGGTGAAAACACTTGTAGCATTCCCTTGAAACATAGTGGCAAAAACATGTACATGGGCCACCGAAAAATGCTTCCAAAAGGACATAAGTATCGAAAGATGGCGAAAGAGTTCGATGGGAAAACTGATCACAGTGTGGCGCGCCAGCCTTTGACAGGTACAGAGATTTACAAAAAGTTGGATAATATTGTCAACAACTTCTGGCCTCCAACCAAAAGTGGTGAAAAAAGTGTCTGGAAAAAGAAATCAATATTTTGGGAACTCCAGTACTGGCAGCATCTGGAGGTTAGACATTGTATCGATGGGATGCATGTCGAGAAGAACGTGGGTGAAAGTATCACTAGCACCCTTTTGAACATAAAAGGAAAGACAAAGGATCATTTGAAAGGAAAAAAGATTTAATTGAGTTGGGCATAAGCACAGAGCTTGGCCCGTAAGAATGTGGAAAACGCACATTCTTGCCTCCTGCCTGTCACACTCTGTCTAAAGAAGAAAAACATAGTCTATGCAGTACCCTTTACAACATTAAGTGCCATCAGGTTACTCCTCAAACATAAGAAACCTAGTGTCCATGACAGATTTCAAATTAGTAGGAATGAAATCTCACGATTATCATGTCCTACTTCAAGAATTTTTGCCAATTGCATTACGTGGGATCTTGCCGGATGCTGTCAGACACACAATCACAAACGTCAGTGTCTTCCTCAAATCCATTTCGTCTAAGGTTCTTGATGTGGACACTCTAACTAAATTACAAAAGGATCTTATTGTGACAATGTGCCAGCTGGAGATGTATTTTCCTCCATCGTTCTTCGACATAATGATACATCTCCTTGTGCATCTTGTAAGAGAGATTCTGATGTGTGGTCCTTTGTACCTTCGCTACATGTATCCGTTCGAAAGGTACATGGTGTTCTGAAGAAGAAAATAAAGAACCGTCGTCACCCAGAGGGTAGTATTATAGAGGGAACTATCATAGAGGAAGTTGTAGACTTCTGCACCAATTACCTAGAAGGTGTCGATACCATTGGACTTCCACGTTCTAGACACGAGGGCAGATTGAAGGGTGTTGACACGGTTGGACGGAAACTGAAAAGAATTGACATAGACACTCTTAACAAAGCTCATTTAGTTGTGCTAAGTCATCTTGAAGATGTCAAACCATACTTTGATGAACACTTGTGTGTTTTAAGATCACAATATCCAGACATGAGTGACGTTAGACTACAAATGAACAGAATAGGACATTTGTCAGATGGTTCAAAGACAGAGTGTTGTCCGATCAGTCCACGAATGTGCCTGAACTGATTAAAGTAGTTGCATTTGGACCAAATCTGGATGTAATTTCTTATAAGGGGTACGATGTCAACGGATTCACCTTTTTCACAGAACGTCAGGATCAGAAGTCAACGAATCAAACCAGTGGCATAGAGCTTGAAGCTTATCAAAACTTATATGACATCGGTGTTGTGGGTCACTGTCCAGTCTCAGTAAAACAATCATAATTCGGTGTTATACAAGACATCTGGGTATTGGACTACAACAGCTACGAAATGTGTGTTTTCCGCTGTAACTGGGTTAACAACAATCATGGCTACCGTGAGGAGGAGCATGGTATGAAATTGGTTGATCTGTCTAGATCTACTCCCATGGTTGAGCCATTCGTTGTTGGGACGAAGGTTAAGCAGATATTTTATGTAACTGATTCCTGTAATCCTAGATGGCCTATTGTGCTTAAAGGGAGAAGAGGAATAGTTGGTGTGGATAGTGTGGTTGATGAGGATGAGTATGATGCAGAAGATGAACCTCCAACTGTTCCTATTTCATTGGAAGAGGCTAAGGTCACAGGTCATCGTGATATATACGATCAGACCATAACGAGGGAATGTGGGTTAAGAGATAATGGTGTATGTAAGTTATTACTATTAAAATTTATATGAAATTAACACTCTTTTATTTCTTGCTTGTATGTGACCATTATGAAATGCTTAATTTAATTCAAATTTTATTTCAATCCTTGCAGGCATGGCTGATCCAGACATGGCTGATGAAGAGTTTGATTTATTTTGCCGTGAGTTCGAAAATGAGCAGCAAATGGTACTGGTTCATTCTACCAGTGCCGCTACTGTTGCTGGCCCATCTACATCTGCCGCTGCTGCTGCTGGCCCTTCTACAACTCTCACTACTGCTGCTGGCCCTTCCATGAGTGCACCTTCTACGAGTGCTACTCAGAGACCCAGAGGTAGAGGTCCGACCTGTGGGTTGAAACTACAGAAACCGGATGAGATCAGTCTTCTGTGGGACAAGTATGGGAGGTATTGTGGGGGCAGCAGGTCAGAGTTCGCTAGTATGCTAGGGACTCTGGCCAGATCACATTGCTGCATCAACCACACATGGCGACAAGTCCCGGAAGAAGTTAAGGAGACCATCTGGAAGAATGTGCAAGAACGATACAAGATCTCAGAAGAAGTGAAGAAGACCGTTCTTTCTTTGGTGGCCGGCAAAGCTAAATCATTCTGCCACTACTTGGTTGAGCACTGGATCAACAGGGTGCCCCCACGTGAGCCTCCGCCGTATGTTGTGTACAACGGCATGATCACTGAAGAGGAGTGGAAGGAGTTCGTTGAGCGGCACTCCACCCCCGAGTTCAGGGTATGTTTGTGTGTACTCTTTTCTGAATTAATGCTCATAATGCTTTATCCCTGATTTTCTAATTAATTTTCTGTTGTACTATCTTAACAGCAAAGACAAGAACAAGCACGGCAAAACCGTGAAGCTAATCTCTACCCCCACACCATGGGACGAAGGGATATGTGGGCAGCCTCGACATGTGGAAAGAAGCTGGTTTGCTGACACAGAGGAACGAGGATGGAAGTGAATGCCCGATCGAGGATGTCTTTGAGGCGAGGAGGGTGCAGATGTTCATACTAGGACGCCAGAAAATGACCAGCGAAGGTCAGAGGATATTTCCTCATGCTGCGACGGAACAACTGGCTAACCAAATTGTAAGTATTTGAAAGTAGCTGTTAATAATTTACTTATATACTCAAGTGTTTGTTGATCTTAAATTTAGTGTTAACTTCTTTGAAAATTGGACAGTATGAAGCGGCACAGAGAGGAGAAGTAGACTTACACGCTCCTTCTTCTCAAGAGACGCGCTCAATCAAATGCTTGGGAAGAAGGATCACCCGGGGCGTGTTAGAGGATTTGGGGGAGAAGTACGTCAGAAGAACGTATTCCCGCCATCTGCTAGGAAGGGTCAGATGAGTGCTGCTGAAGTCGAGGTGATGGTAGATCGTAAGTTCGCTGCTGAGCGCCAAGCTAATGAGGAGAAACTGGTTGCTGATCGCCGGGCTTTCAAGGAGAGGCTGCAGGAAGCGTTGAATTCGATCGCACATGCGACTTCTCAGCAGCAGCATGATCCTCCTCGACCGTCTTCCTCGTCCAATTGTGCTCCGGCCGCTGACCCGTACCCGTTTACCAACATCCAGGTTAGCTTTGTTTAACTATTTTTTCTCCTTTAATAAAGTCATTTAAATAGTATTAGATTGGACTAACTTATTTATTTCACGTATTATCTCTGTTTATTAAAGGAGCAAAAAAAATGTCGTCTCCAAATAACATTAGAAGGGCACCCTGTAGATGTGGCCTACGGGACGGTGTTGCCATCAGGTCCACTCACGCTCATCAATTTCGTATGTCTACCCGCATTCTACGCGTGTGTGACATTAGACCTGATAATTGATAGATTTGAGAATGCATACCTTCCAATGAGTTTGACAACAAATGCACGCTGTTTGAAGCGAAGGGAGACATATTGCCCTGGCCAGCATGTTATATTGTTGTCACCGATGAGGTAAGACTGTTTGACAACCATTTAGTATCTAATAAAATGCATTATTTAGCATTAAGTGTCTAATATAATATATTATAGATCTCTGAGCTTCCTCGCCGCGTATCCCGGCCTAGAGAAGAAGAGATCAGCGCGCCGGTGAATCCTGAGATCCCTAAGCTTCCTCGCCGCGTATCGGCCCAGAGAAGAAGAGATCAGCGCGCTGGCGAATCCTGTCAGAAGTACAAGGGTATGTTCTAGATAAATGTTTAATGTTACTACAATAATCAATTAGTAATTGTCTTTACATTTATGCTTTACTGTTTGTGTGTGAGGTAAGAATCCTTGACTCGGGGTGCGAAAAGTAAGAATCCAGCGCCCGTCCGGGTCGCACCACCAGGACTTCTGAGGCGCCTAAAAGTAAGTTCTCACTGCCACAAAAACTTATTAATGTTTTGGGGCCTCGTCAGATGAATCTCTACGACAAAATCATTTTGAAGTCACCTCAAACTATCAACTTCATGATGACGCTTCCAAAGTCGATGTTTCACTACGAAGAAGATATGACACGGCGATCAACTTTGGGGACATCAGAGAGATGATGTGTGGAGATTACCTGAACATTAACATTATTCAAGCTTATCTAAAGTAAGTGTTCTTCCTCATACTATAAAAACATATAGAATAAGTATCTATGAAGTTGCATTGGCTAACTTTTTATAGTACATGTGATATAATAGAGGTCTATTTGAGAGATGTGATGAGAAGAACATCACCTCCATTACTGCGGTGTGCCTGGAGCGTTTATCGTACGACTCAGTCAATAGGACCCGGAGGTTTTGTGAATACATGATTCATTGCTTCGATGTTGCTGATCGACAGAATAAAATTATTCATTCTAATGCCGTATCACCAAACGTGAGTTCTGATATAATTACATACTAATTAGCTAACTTTGTTACCTTCATTGCTCATTTCATTTTGTATTTGACATTGTAGCCACCACTGGGCTTTGTTTATATTCTGCACTGCCACCGCTACTCTGCTCTTTCTAGATCCACTAGGGCAGTGGACAGAATTCAACACTGAAGACTTAATCAAAGAGTAAGTTTTTATTACTATTTAATTGTTTGTAAGTTTTTTGAACCAAATTAATGTACTTGTTCATTTTGCTAAACGCTTTTGTTAATATATGTACAGTTGTTACAGTAAAACCCCTCAGGGAGAGTTTGCTGAATTGACCGTCGATTACATCAAGGTTTGGTAATTCATGTATTTCATTCGTGCTGCTATTATCTTTGTACAATTGTTTTACATTTGTGAATTTTGGTGATTTAGTGCCCTACCCAAAAGGATTCTAGGAGTTGCGGGGACTACGTGATGCGGTATATGTACGATTTTTACGGGTACTTCCCAGCATTTAAGAATTCTAAGACAAGGTAATATGAACGTTGTCTTGTATTTAATTCTTTTGGCAGATTTTTTGTGTCTTTATCTTAATCTCATTATGTGTTCCATTCCTTTTCTTGTTCCAGATTAAAGAGCATTTTGCCAAATTCTCGACTTACAGTC
Organism: Limonium bicolor; assembly: GCA_023374045.1. Lineage (NCBI taxonomy): Eukaryota > Viridiplantae > Streptophyta > Magnoliopsida > Caryophyllales > Plumbaginaceae > Limonium > Limonium bicolor. The sequence goes on along the minus strand of CM041781.1, from coordinate 42,942,940 downwards.
AAACGACTTGTATCATGTCAAAGAGAGCATGTCAGTCATATTTATGAGAATGGAGTGGTAGACTAGCTAGCTAGCCAACTCGTGGAAGTAGAGCAATACCGATCTCCCTGTTGTTGTCAACTAATGATCTAAGAGCTGCTTGTAACAACTCAGCTAGCTCTGAGCTGCTATGATAGATTTTGTTTTTTCACAGTTTTCTGCACCGTTTTTATCTGTTTTATGCTATTTCTTGCTGGGAGTCATCCTAGCTGTATCTACCATGTAATGGTTACACTGCTACCTTTGTAGCCCTTTGATTCTGCTAGCTGTTGCTGCTGTAACAGATTCTGCTGTATTGAATATTTTTTGTAATGAATTGCTAGCTGTTGTAACAGATTCTGCTGTATTGAATATTTTTTGTTGCTGTAACAGATTCAGCTGTAATAGATTTTCGATCTGGTGTATATTAGATGTTATCTCTGTTGTAATTGTGCGCAGAGAATGACTTTGTGTTGTTGCTATTTGATTTAGGTGTTTCAATTGTGCAGTTTCTGCACATCTGTTGGTCTGATGCCCTCGGTTGCTTATCTGTTATAATTCTGGCTCTGTTGCAATTGTGTAGCTTTGTAAAAAAATACACTTTAGATTACGGTTTTAACAATAACCGTAATCTTAAGTCCTTTGGGCGTGCGCGGCAAACACTTTACATTACGGTTATTGTTAAACCGTAATCTAAAGTCTACACTTTACATTACGGTTTTACCAATAACCGTAATGTAAAGTCAATGACACGCGGGACGGAAAAGGGCCTTTAATTACGGTTTTTAAACCGTAATTAAGACGTCGCCATCTTTAATGACACCGCGCGTAGATTACGGTCCAGAACCGTAATTATACACGTTTTTGGACCGTAATTAAAGCTTCCGTTCCACCAGTGAGAAGCACAAACTCAACGACAGATGTTGGTGGGCAAGCCAGGGGCCTTCTTTCTTTTTGGAATATTCCGCCTAATGAGAGAGCAATTTGTACAATTGCTCATCTCTTGATCCATCAGAAAGGAAGTGGAATGAGGAGCAAATTAAGGACTGGTTTGATCCTGGTGAAGCCTTACTGTTCTAGGCATACCCTTACATGGAAAATCCCGGAAATGATACCTGGGTTGGGACTTACAAAACCTTTCAATTTTCTGTTAATCTGCCTATCATATTAATTTGTCTGATCATCTAATGCGCTCTAGCACTTCCTCTCTAGTACTAGTCAGCTGGGAAGAGCAATCAAAAGAATCAAAAGTTGCAAGCTTCACCCACACATTTATTTGTTCATGTGGAAGCTACTACAAGCTTTCATTCCTTGCAAAACTGTGATAAGCCGTAGGTTAAGATACAGTCTGATCTTCAATGTGTTCTGTGCCATGATACCGACAATCTATTGCATGCTTTCTATTGCCACAGTGGTGCATGTAATGTGTGGGATGTGTGGCTGGAATTAAACCACCTTTTGTTTATTATCAGATGATAGTTTGATTGACTAGTTGTTGTATTCCTGCCTGCATAATGAGACTATTCTTATCACTAAACTTATCACTCTTTTGTGGAAGATTTGATATGCCAGATGCTTGCTATTACAGGGAAAGCACCCAGCCTTCGGTGGGGCTGTGAGTTGACGCAGTCGTTCCTGGACTCCTCTATCCTGAATTCTTCCCATCCAAATAATACCAACTATGGGGAGAGTTATGGGCAAGAAGAGAATGAAGATGAAGCTGCAACTTCGGTTGATGCTAGTGTTGATCAAGAAGGACGGATGGGAGTAGCTGTGGTGGTTAAAAACTCAAACAAGAAGGTGGTGGCTATTAAAGAGCAACGTGGGCACACCAGTTGTTGCTACTATAGCTGTGGTTTGTGGTTTCAACCTCACATGCAAGCTGGGGGTGGGCAAGATTTCAATCAAAAATGACTGTTTACAGATTGTTAATTTTTGAATGGATGTAAAGACACTGAAAATCTTAATGTATATGTAGTTAGTATGCGGTCTAATCTTTTGAAGGATCGAACTAGTTTTAGATCACTAAGGTTCAAACATATTCCTAGAAGTGCTAATGTGGGTGCACATATTTTGGCAAATATGGGTAGATATGGTCACGACCAGGGAGAATGGATTGGTGATGTACCCTTAAACCTTGTAAGCATTTGTGATTAATGTTAGTTAACCACTTTTATCTTCAAAAAAAAAAAAAAAGAAATGACCGCTTAAGGAACGAATATGCTAAGAAGTGAGAAACGTGAGAGCTTAACCCAAGTGATCAAGCAAACTGAACCAAATCAAGCTAAAAAAGCAAAAGGGAGGATGGGTTAACTTGGACAATCTATCAAACACCTGGAGACAAAAAACCAACAAGGGAAATCCTTGGGGGAAGTTTAAAAATACCAACCAATATCTTCTGTAAGCTTGAAGGCACAAACAATAGCAGAGCTAGAGTAGCAGAAGTATGTAAATAGGGACGTCTCGTCAAACTCCTCGAGGCACAAATATAGGAAGAACAGAGACAGCAAATGTTAAGCCAAAAATGCTCCCGAATTCAACCCTCTTAAGGGGATAATGTTCCATCCTAGATCCACGACTCACAAGCTATAAATATTAACGAACACATTGGCCTGTATAAAAATTTACACTAGACAAGCGGACTTACATCCACTGGAGCCATCCAGCAACCTGTTCTTATCAAGCTAATTGATAATATTATGTACAACATTGTACAAACAAGCCATTTACAATCTCACTTCGACCACATCTCCATCTCTAAGCTCGGTGGCAGGCAGTACAAGCTGACCATTCACCACTACCACCCTCCCTTCTAAGCCAGCTCTTCTGGCAGCATCGGCAGCAGTGCTGCCTGCCCTCAACCTCATTACTTCTCCATGGGGCCAAGAGACAACTGCCACCTCATCAAACACAAATGGCCCATCCTTTGAGATCGACCTCTTGATGTTGTTCCTCTGCCCAAATCCAACTTCAGAGCAAAGCTGCTCTTCCCATTGAAGCATTGTCCTCAATAGGCGAACCTGTATAATTGCAATTTTATGTTTCCCAAATAAGTTCTTTTTTCTTTTATAATCATCCCATATCCTGTTTCAGTTTACAATAAAAGGCTAATCAAAATGTCAAATTTCATCTAGGCAAGCACTGCTACTTCCAGCACGCAAAGCTCAATAAGAACATCTTGCTTCAATCACCTCAATCGAAACAATATCATTGTGGACAAACCTTGTTGTTGATGTGAGAGTCGTTGGAGTTAGTAGAGACAACGGCAGTTGCGGGCTCTTCAGAGCTTGAAGCCACTGAATCAACATCTTTGCCATCAAGGACAGCAGACATAACACCCCAATATTCTGATTCCTCCTCCTTCGTCAGCTGAATGATTTGGATGAATGTTGGCAGAAGGCGATCAAATTGATCTTGCTGTACAGAGAGAGGTACTCACATTAAGAATTCGTTAATATGAGCTCTTACTCTTATAACACCCTTGGCAATTTCAGGTGACAGGTACATCCAGAAAATCTAAATCGAAGCACTGAAGCAGCATTTAGAAACAAAAAAACTTCTATTCAAGGAAAATTTCAATTTCTATCATGCGCTGAACGAATTTGGCCTTTGTTCTCAGGCCGCAGAGGCACACGACATGGCATTAGGGGACAAATTGGATATGAGATAGCATTAGGAGGCATATTGGAACTCCGAATAAAGTACCTTGTGATACATTCCATCTCTACAGAGAGTATATTTCTCAAGACATGTACACCAATCCCCATGGCCAGGGTCAAACCAACATTCCTCACACACTGACAAGTGGACAACACAATAACGAATCAAGATAAAGCATCACATTGCACGAGATAATAATGTCGCAACACCAATAACGGATTTCACATGTATCAAAACAGAAAAAAAAAACAAAAAAACCTTCTTATAAAGTTTGGCATATGCTTCCCATCTCTTCGTTTGAAAAGTTCTTCTGTCTGCCACTGCTTCAGAGGCTGCTAGCCCAAAACTGACAGCAACAAGTAGTTCCTTTCCACCCTCACTCACACTGACAATAGTCCGCAGATGATTTTCAAAGAAACTCTGATGTTGTCAGCAGATAGAAAGAAATGCCCAAGAGAACCATTTTCCAGTAGAAAGAGAGGGCCTTGCGCCACAGGTGAAAATTTATAAATCAACAGAAAACTCCTTACCCAATGATAACAGCTGCAAGCAAGTGGCTTCCTTCCACGCGGAGGACCGGATGCCCTGCTTTGGGAGAACTATTCCTCCAAAATGGTTCATCTTCCACTGAAGTTTGACTTTCATAGACTTTTGCAGGAGTTGATGATTCTTCACTATCAAACCCATCTGCTCTATAGTCAGAAAGTGACGTTTCCGTTTCTTTATAAAGCCAGTGTGCAGCAGCAACACCATACTCAGCATGCTCATGCATCCTCTAAAGTTGAAAACAATGCAAGAATCAATCATTTGACAGAAGATAAAGTAGAATTAACCGTTGGAAATACAACCAACTTTTTCCCCTAAAAGAGAGCTTACCTGAGTCCTTATTTGAACTTCCAAAGGTGAATTATCAGGGCCTACTACTGCTGTATGCAATGACTGCAATTGAAATATAAGACTATTAAATGCTACTTCCTCCAGTTCTTAATAGATAATGTTTCGGGTGTTGTCATTTTTTCAATATATAAGATGTTCTGGAATTTTTTACCACTCTTTTACCCTCCACTTTTCTCCTCTTACTCGCACCTCTCATATTCTCCATAAAAAAGGGTAACAAACCAAAAATTGTCTCCTTAATTTTCGTGTTTTATGAGAGTAAAAAGTATGAGCTGTGTCACAGAGAAGTGACAAGAAAGCTGATGCTGCTATTATTAAGGGCTATAAGCAAATGATGTCAGGCGGAAAGAAGAATTTTTACCTGATATCCACTGGGTTTTGGATTCACAATGTAATCATCAAATTCACCATCAATCGGAGACCATAACCTGCATAGTAAGAAAGGGGCATACAGCTGTTAAATGCTTAAACGAGGAGTACATGATTGTTGCAGATAAAAATGATACAAAATGGTATGAAGGGCCGAAATAAAAGATTTATATTCTCCATACCAGAATACATTAATAAAGTATAAAATATCTGAACATCTGAAAGCTGATCAGTTCATAAAAATGTCCGAATACCATTTTCATGACCAATTAAGATACTATTTGAAGCATTGATACTCAAGTTTCCAGTTCCATACCTATGAACCATGTCAAGGATACTGTAGCAAGATTGAACAGCAGGTCCGTGAAGAGTCCCATTCTTATCTCCAACAACCACCCTTAGTGCACGGGTATCATAAACTTGTGTCATTCCCACATCTTTTCTTTTCATCTGCAGGTACATGGATGGAAAGTATTAAAGATGTGATACTGAGCATAATATGCAGAAGGATAGAGGAAAAAGGAACCTCTAACACTGACATTAAATCCCATACCACTAAGAGTCCAGAAAGCATATACACGCTTTATGCCTACATTCTAGATGTCAAAGCATCCTGTTCACTTCTAGAAGAGGATGCAAATCGAATCAAGCCGCTATTTACATAAACAATAGTCATCACTACCTTGCGATATACACTGTACAAACTTTTCAGACGGCTGGACAGAGTCACTTCCATCCCTGGAATATAGCTGCACATGGAGCAAAGAATACGATGTTATTAGTCTCATGTGTGGCAATTGGCAAAGCAGCTAGACGTTTACAATTCTGATTCCGGTAGTAGTACCCACGTATTAAAGTCAGACTACAGCAACGTTAACTGAAACACGGGAACTATTGCTTACGAGGTTGAAATGAGCAGCTCTTTTTCAAGAACTTCCTCGCATGTGGCCAATGATGCCAAAGCAATGCCAGCATCCCTCAAAAGGTTCGGTTTTCTCTGACCATCATTATTCATCGTCATACTACTCAAGAAGTTAATCCTTCTTTGTCGATTTAACAAAACATCAAAAGGTAAGACAGCTTCTATCAGATCCTGCACATAAATATCAAGATAGAAGAAAGTATACATGAAACATCAATGAAATAAGCTAATATATTCATAAGATAAGTTGATCTTTAGATTCTTGAAGCAATGGGTTAGGGGTGAGTAAATCTTTTCTCGTACTGTCTACATACATACCTTCATAGTAAGATCATCCTCATCAAGCACCATAGATCTATTGACTGCTAAGTCTTCACTGAAGGTAGCAAAAAAGCTGCTCTTTGCCAGTAGTCTTCTAGGATTTCCTAGCCTTCTATAAGGGATCCACGTAGAACCTAGCTCAGCTCTCATCTGACTGAACACTTGAGGCTGGGAGGATACAGCGTTTGAGGATTCCAACAAAATTTCCATTCTAACCCTTGTCTTTTCTTTCTCCAACATAAATAAAATTGTGATCTAGGAGCTTTTTGTGACTATTCACCATTTAAAGAACAATTATAATGATAAATAGCAAGCTCATATAAAGAAGAGGGTAATCACCTGTAGAACAGCAAAGCAAAGATCTTCTAATTCTGCTTTTAAGGCCCAGAGGCCAAGTCTAGATGCCAGGGAGCACCAAACTACCAAGGTCTCCTGCGCAACAGCTTGAGCCTTGGAAAGTGGCAAAGCGTAGCTGCAAAATAATTACATGATATATCGCTAATACCTAATCAAAGGGAAAATTTTCAAGACAGCATTAAAGCAATGTAAACACTAAAAATTGCATCCAGAGAATCTGATATAAATTTAACTTTCTAAAAAGTGGTTCATATTTTCTTTTATGTTTTGGTAACTCAAGAACCAGCTCATTATAGATGAAATATGGGCACTTCTGTTGGCACAAGAATAGTTTGAGAGATCAAACTCTGTTGAAGTATTATTTTTACACAACTTCGGTACATAGAAGTAAAAGTATCTACACCCACGTCTACGTATGATAGGTTGATATTTGATATACTTTTTACTGCAGAAACCCTTTGTCTTTCTTGCAATTTTCCCTAGTTTTGTGCTTAATTGAAGTCTATAAATTTATCGATGAGAAAATGCCTTAAAATGTTTTGTTTCAATGCTTTTATGACTAGGGACTCAATTTAAGGGGAACTTGGCACTTTGCGAAGGGAAGGAGCTCATAATGTACAAGTATCTGGTCTCTATCCGGCCCTGCAGACCTGGACATCTCGGTCTGACCCACAGTCCGTACCCCCAAACGCCCCTGGACGCACTGTCCGACCTCCGGAACACCTGAGTCTACAACTCTGCTTCTAGTCCGGCCTTGTGTCCGGACCACCACACTTGGACAGCCCATGTCCGGCTCTCTATCCGACCTTGTCTCTGTCAAACACTTAGAGTTACGACCACAAGTGAAAATTAGCTACAGCTGTCCGGCTATCTGTCCGGCTGAGCTCCCACCAAGACACCTCACTGAATCAGAAATCTCGCCTGGACACATTTGTCTCACGTCCGACCTTGCTGGGTAGGACACAAGGCCGAGCAGGACCAAATCATGCACAAAATTGGTATAACATGAGACAAACTAGAGGGTAAATGACACAATTCAATCACATCTCATTCACGATCATTTTTACGCCTCATCACCACTCGACAACACTCACGCAGCAATCCTAGCAGCCACAAGGGAGAGCTTCATCGCCAACATCAACCTCAAGTCCAGTGAACTCCAAATCTGGATAGCAGAGCGAATTCAGGAGTTTTCTACTCTCTTTCGATGATTTTTCAATTTGTTTTCTCTGTCTGGTTTGCGAACATGCTAGGCTAAGTAGGATTAAATCTGGGAGATGGTAGTTTGTAATTTGAATATTATTTAGCTTTGTCTTCTACAATTAAAATACGAGTTGTTTCGTATTAAAATTATTCTTTGCGAGTCTTATTATAAACTGATTGGTGAGTAATAGCAAGGTTCCTTAAATTTGAAAATTTGTGGAGCATCAAATTGGATAGATTAGGTTTTTCTTTAGACGCTAAAAATTCTTTGCGCTTGATCCACCTTTACGAGTTTTGCTTAATTCTAGATTAGAACTAGCAAGTTCTGTTATGTGAGTTTTTGGGTGACTAGGATTTAGTCTTGAAAGAAAATTAAAGAATTCGCTAATCCATATCTCGTACTGATCTGTAGAAGTCACTTTATCTATCTAGTGTTAAACAACCTGAACCCAGAGTACCATTTCATTTCATCAATTTAATCACTTTTTTTGTTACTCGCTATTTTATTCGCTTAATTGCTTGCTCTTTGCTTATTTAAACTACCAAACAAAAACCTCCAATTGTTCTTAGGATTAGACTTATTTACTTTTAAGTCTCGTGGTTCGGTACCTGGCTGCTTGCTATTACTATACTGCAGTGACCAAAATTTTTGCAACCTACAGGCTTTTGATTTACTATTTTCTAGATTAATTTCTAAGTTTTCAGTAGATCATTTTAGCAAAATGGTGTCGTTGCCAGGGACTTGGCTATGTCTAGTCCTTAGCCTTGGTTGTTCCATTGTTTTTATTTTATTTTATGTTCAATTTATTTTATTTTTAGCTATTTCATTATTTTTGAGATATTTTATTTCTTTTTGTTTTATTTTAGTTCTAATTTAAATTTGTGTAGTTCTCTTTGTCTATCCTTGTAGGTACCTAATGAATGCACAGTACAGTATCCGATCTTACAGTCCACCCGATGAAAATTTTGATCCTAAGATTGACCGCACTGTTCAACAGGCTCTTAGAGCGAGAAACACTCTTAATTTCAACATGGCTGACATCGAACCACCGCAGATTCAGGATGCTCAAAATAATCATATTACAATGGGTAGAATCATCGATCCCCTGCTACCCCCAAACAAGGTCATGAGGTTCTTCCCTGGCTCACACCTCAATTATTGGCAGAAGCTCAAGACTGCTCATCAATGCAGCTGTGTTGAACCACCCTGCGGACACCTTTTCAGGAGCAAATCCTGCTGATGCGCTCGACTATATTCATCGCTTCCTGGTTCATCTGGACCAAATGGGTCTATCACCAGGGTTGGAGGAGTATGCTCATTTGTGTTTGTTTCAGTGTAGTTTGTTAGGGGAAGCTTGAAGTGGTTTCATTGTCTGCCTCCTGGTATCATCACCACCTGGGAGCAGATGACAGAAGGATTTTATGAAAAAGACATCCCCATCTCCAGGACTCATCAGATGATAGCAGGACTGATGTCTTTCAAGCAGTTGGGTTCTGAAGTTGTGTGAACCTTGGGACCGTTTTAAGAGTAACATCGGCAGCGTCCCCCGCCTGGGGGAAAACATCACTTCCTTAGCTCAAGGATTCTTCCATGGTCTGAAAGATGAAAATAAAGGAAAAGTCATAGCAGCTTTGGGTGGAAATCTTCTCGCCAAGAACGAAGATGAATTTATGGCAACTATGGAGTCCTATTGTGAAGAGTTGAGACAGTGGAGCCCCAATGGTGGCCATGTCTATCGGTGCCAATTCTTTTCGTGCTCCGGATCCTATGATGGAGCAGTTAGCAGCTGAGCAAGCACATATGAAAACCACAATGGGCAGCATGGTAAAAATGCTCGAGCAGCTCACTTTGGGACAGACTCCTGTTCAGACAGTGAAGCGGGTGTCTTCTGGTTCCACCGATCTATGTTGTCCTCAGGGTAAGGGACCCCATTAGTTCACTGCTTGTCCCAAGGTAGAAGAGATGAAGCACAATGAAGAACATAACGTTGTGGGTCAGAATTACACTAGGCAACCTTGGATGCAAAATCAACACCCGAATTTGAGGTATGGCAACCCTAACCAAGCTTTGAATTCTCATCAATTGTAACCTTAGTAGTAGACCCAAGGTGGACCACCTGATTTTTCTCAACCTCGGTACAATCAGCCTATCAACATAATTCATTTTTGAGTAAATTACTCAGAACCCCCTTGAGGATTTAGGATAATACAGTTAACCCCCTTGTGTTTATCATAATTACTGGTAACCACCTCGAGGTTAAGGTATCTTTGACTACGAGCCCCCGAACTATAACTCTGTTATCAGGAAGTTAACTATGTGTTAACCTATCAGCTTAATTATATTAATAAGGTCATGTTGGACAAAAAACACTACTTAATCTGTATTGTTATTTTCCTAAAAATGTCAACCCTTCCTTGAAAATGCATCTAAAGTGGGATGAGAGAGAGTTAGATGATGTTGATTAAGCAGTTTTGTTGTTCAGCCTCGCATTATTAATGTGATTAAGCTTATAGGTCAACACATAGTTAACTTTTTTATCACAGAATTATAGTTTGGGGGCTTGTAGTCAAAGATACCTTAACCTTGAGGTGGTTACCAATAATTATGATAAACACAAGGGGGTTAACTGTAATATCCCGAATCCTCAAGGGGGTTCTGAGTAATTTACTATACTTGAAGTAGGTGTTTAACAATATGAAAAGTAATGGATACAACATGATAACTAAAAGAAGTGGCCTTGAGCACCTACACCAAACCATAAGTATCCACCCCACATGTGTATCCAACTCTACACAATTCCTACTAGATGTTGTTCCAGCTTTTTGAAGTATATCAATTAATTCATTCAAATGCTCCACAAAAGCACTTCTTATTGTGGGAAACCAATCACAATTATTAGCTTCCAGTTCATCCCTTCCATGATATATTAATCAAAGTTACAGGAGAGAAAACAATTGCAGCTCAATGAAAAATGGGCATAGTACACATACTTAACATATACATAACAAATAAGTACGAGTAGTACAGGAAAGTACATGGTTCTCATGTTATGAAGGCGATCTGCAAGCTTTATGAGCACTACACGCGGATCATCAACCATCCCCAACAGCATCACCCGTAAATTATTAGCCTGGGAAGAAAGGTAAGCCAAATTAGAAGCATACATCCATAGGGCTGAATCACATATTCAGAAAGTTTTAAGAATCAGACATGAAAAGAAGTATTAGAATTCAATTTGCTACCATGCCTTTAATCATCATTCAGAATATGATCATCTCAAGTAACAGGTTCTAAGTCATAAAAATTATAGCAAGGCTTATACCTCGTCATGACTAAGAGAACCATGGCCTGCATTGACTCTGCGGTGTCTCCTAAGCAGCTTAATATGGAAAGAAAAGTGAAGGTTAAATGAACTAGAATCATGAGTAGGGCAATAATAGTAATGTTCAAAAACAAAAAACCAAGTTGAACGTCAAACAGCCCCGCTGGGTTTGTAGCAAAAACATCAAAGTAGTGGAGTTAGAATTACATGCATTGTTATCACATTATTAACAGCATTAAGCTGAAGACACTGATCCAACAGCATTCCAGAAGGAAACATTATCTCCAAGATTGTCCAACTAACAATTTATGAACATGTATTAAAATGCACGCAGTATATTGTTAAGAAACATCTAATAGGATTATCCCTGTTCATTCAAAGGATCAATCAGACAAGGGCTACCTGATTTACATAGCTCAATCGAGATACACCAGCAACCAGAGATGCTATCTCATCATCAAATGCTTCTCTCACGCTGAGAAAACATTCACTTGTATCATCAACCACATCATGAAGGATTCCCGCCACCACTGTATCAACTGCCTGAAACAAGAAATTCCAGTCTCATTACTGTGGAATTCAGACCAACCCTAACAAGAATTTCAGAAATACTGTACCTAGCAGAAGGCAAATGCAATGATCCGGCAACAGCAAGGAGTAAGAACAAGCGTATCAAGTGGAAGTAGAAGACATCAATATTGCGGTAATGCTCGTAAGTAACTTTCATCATCATTAGGCCATTTATCAAGCTGACTAACTCAAAAAACGGTTTTCTTCGGCTTAAGGATCATTAACATAATAAATTGAGCTCGTTTGGGGAACAGCTTCCAGCAGCAGACAGCTTCTCAATTTCTAAAATCAGCAGGCTTCCACCAAACACCCAAAACCAGTAGCTGACAGCTTCTGCAAAATCATCAGCAGGCAGCTTCTCAATTTTCAGCAGCAGGACCTAACAATTGTCTCTGCTTTTTAAAACCATCAGCAGACGTTCCACCAAACACTAAAACTAACAGCTGACAGCTTCTGCAAAACCATCAGCAGACAGCTTCTCAATTTCCAACAGCAGGACCCAACAGCAGCCCTCAGCAGCTGTCCCCAAACGAACCCAGAGCCTTCTTTCTTTTCAGTCATAATATACTAATTCTTCTGTTTCATATGTGTATATGTCCGTGTATTCTGTCACTATCTAATAGGAATCAAGGCCGCCCAACTAAAAGATGTTAGTTAGACCTAGAAACCAAGAAATGCAAATGGCCACATTGATAAAAACAGCAAACATTCACCCCTGAACACTATCTCAGCAAATTTAAGTTTTTGTGTATTGATAAGACCATTCACTATTTCTTGAAGTTCGATCTCTCCAGACTGATTCTTCCACCTTTAAATATCTAAAATCCAGAAACTAACAGAAAAGTTTTTTTTTTAAATATATATATACCCGTTGGCCACTGGATGGAACTAAAGCCGCTATGATTCTTCCCGTATGTATACAATGGGTCAAATAGGGCTCTCCAGTTTTACGTGACTGGCCATGATGAGCTTCTTTGGCAAAAGAGATTGCACTCTGCACCTGCCTATGCAAAGAGAATGCTTTAGAGGCAATACATGATAAGTGTTATGTTTGGGGGAGGGGGAGCGATTATAGAAGGTAAACCTTCGGATCGTTGAATATAGGGTAGCCCGTCAAATCTACTCCGTCTACAATGAGAGGGCCTGCAGATGTAAACGGGTATATCTGCCGTTAGAAAGCTATGTTGAAAAAATAACCAAATTCACCCAAAAAAAAAAACAGAAACATTCATTAGATTACTGACAAAAATGCTCTACTCAGGCAGGGTGCTGATATGGTCTGTCACTGCTACTTCCGATCAGTGTAATGTCAATTATTTGGACAATCTTATTTAAGTGTGTTCACATTCGACTCAGACGCACACCGCGATTTTAATTTCGTAACGCTACAGACTATCGCTGTGTCGAGCCTAGTGGAGAAAAAGAGAAATAATCGGATCATGCGCTTTAGTCGTGTGGTAGGATTGTTTAACTTAACTGGGCTGCTCTTCAGGCTTGGGCCACAGGAAATCGACCTTGGTGGAGAGGCAGGCCCCGGACGCGATGGCCACAGCAGTGACAGCCACCTGTGTTATAGTGGATGTCACCGCAGCGTGTGCGGTCGACGAGGAACCGACAGCGGCGGCGGCCGCGATAGCGTTTCCAAGTGACACGGATACGACAAATTTTGGGTAAATTGACTTGTTAATTAAGGACCGGAACTTAGCCCGTTGAGGAATCGGATGGATCCTTCCGAAGAGACTATAGGATTTCAGCCCAATTAGTAGCATCGCTGTGGAAGTAGAAGCGATGGAGCAGCTCGTTGCCGAAGAGCAGCATGGGAGCATGGCGGGGTGGATAACGTTCTTCACAAGAATCGAACAGCTTTTAATGGCGGCGCCTTTAAATTGGGTTGGAAAAAACTTCCATAATTCTGAACTCTGACGGGATAGGAAAAAAAAAAGAAGAGAGAAATGTGCGTTTGAGAGTTGGAAAAGAAGCCGAGAGAGACGAGTGGCTGGGGGGCTGAGGACGTTCCCAACTCCTGTGTCAGAACCAAAGGATCTTTGGTTGCGGATTCAATTCTGGACTCAACCGGGAGTCCCTCAATGTTCCGGTCAAAATATGATTGGTGGATGATATTTGTATTTTTGTAAAATATGTTGGGAATTTCATGAAATGTCATTATATTTTTTTTGCTAATTCATGAAATGTCCTTAAAAAAATCACAAAATGTCACTATATTTATATAAAATTCTATGAATTGTCTTTATAGTCATTGACCAAAGGTGAAAAATGACAAAAATATCCCTACTAGTTAGTAAAGTACTTTTAAAATTCACAATAAGCCTCTAAGTGTTCAAAAAATTACAAAAATTCATAAAAATATCAAAATTTTAAAAACAATTATAACAAATTATGAAAAATATATAAAAATTATAAAATTATAAGAATTAAAAAATTTATAAAAACTAAAAAAAATTATAAAATTTAAAAAAAATTAAAAAATTAAAATATCATAAAATATTAAAACAAAAAAATCATTTTTTAAAATTTATTCAATACCATAAAAGAATATTGTGTTCTAAAAAATATTTATATTAATTTTTTTTACCAATTTATATCAATTAAGTACCATAATTTTACCATAATTTTTACCACACATTTTTAATTAAGATTTTCTTTCAATTTAAATTATTTCTTCAAAATAAATAATTTTTTGCTGAAAAATTTTTAAAATTAAAATTTCTAAATATAATAATTTATTTTGACGAAATAATATAAATTGATAGAAAAGAATAATTAAAAAACGTATGGTAAAAATTATGGTACTTATTTGGTACAAATTATGGTACTTAATTGGTATATATTGGTAGAAAAATTGATATAAATTATTTGTTTAGAACACTATTTTTTTATGGTACTGAATAAATTCTAAAAAATGAAACATGTATTTGTTTTAATATTTTATGATATTTTTATTTTTTTCAATTTTTATAATTTTTATAAATTTTTTTTGTGAAATTATATTGTTTGTAGTTTTTAATTTTTTGTGAATTTTTTAACACTTAGAGGCATATTGTGAACTTTAAAAGTACTTGTTTAAAGGTATATTTTGTAAAAAATTTAATTTTTATAATTTTTTTTCATTTTCTAATTTTTTATCATTTTGATAATTCTTTTTATATTTTTATAGTATTTTGATATTTTTTGTGAATTTTTTTAAAAATTTTAACACTTATTGGTATATTGTGAACTTTAAAAGTACTTTATTAACTAGTAGGGGTATTTTTGTCTTTTTTCCATCTGATCAATGACTATAGTGGCATTTCATAAAGTTTTACGAAAATATAGTGGCATTTTGATAATTCTTTTTATATTTTTATTGTATTTTGATATTTTTGTGAATTTTTGTAAAAATTTTAACACTTATAGGTATATTGTGAACTTTAAAAGTACTTTATTAATTAGTAGGAGTATTTTTGTCTTTTTTTCCATCTGATCAATGACTATTGTGGTATTTCATGAAGTTTTACGAAAATATAATGACATTTTGTGACTTTCTTTTTTTAGTGGCATTTCATAAATTAGCCAAAAATAAAATGACATTTCATGAAATTTCCCAAATATGTTTACTCCGGGATGTACATTGCGTACGTAAATGTCTTGGAATAGTTTTCGTTATTTATTTATAGTTTTTAAATAATCAAATTATATATGACCAAAAAAAAATAATCAAATTATAATAGTTACTACTTAATTTGTGGTAACTTTCGGTAAATTAATTTTCAAAATATAGCGGTGATTTCCTTCAATACGCATTTTAAAAATATAACTATTAATCTTAGATATTTTTTTTACTTCTTTTCCACATTTTCTTAAACTACTCTCTATAATTAGTAAATATAAGATGTACGATTTTATTTAAAGATTATTCATACTAAATTCATGGGACTATATATTTTGATGAATAATATTCCCTTAGTTAAAGTAAGTTAACAAATGTATATTAAGTATAAAATTCAATGAACCTGATTTTATAGCACTATGTAGGTAATTTATTATAAAATTTTCTTTATTTTACTAAATACTGGTATGTGTACAACTGTACGTTGGTATGTTGCGAGATCATTTTTATAATCGTGTACATTTTCTAACAATTAATTACTATAATTATACAAGTAATATATGTTTTGATATTTACTTATATTCATTATTATTATTTTCCACATTTTTGTAAACTACATCATTAGTAAATCAATGGATATATTAAATTTTTAATTTTTTTTATTGAATAATATTTACTTATTCAAAATTAGTAAACATGAGATTTCTAATTTCTATGTTTTTTTGTAACTTATGTATATTAATTATTAGATTCATGCTGATTTTACGAATACTTATTTCACTATAGGAAGGTTGTAATTTAAGCAGATGATGTATTTATACAGTGGTATATACTGAACAGTTGTATTGAGCAGGTGCTAGGTGTTTCATAAGAAAATTCGTGGTGTTTGGTTATATTGATGTTGGTGTATTATATCATGTGTGCTAAAAAAGATTACCAATGTTTATACGAATAGACATGTCTGGTCGATACACTAGTACATACTGAACATGTGCTAGGTGTTTCGTTTAGGAATTTGTGTTCATTGGATATGTTCATAACGGTATTCATACATAGGTACAAATTGAATAGGTGCTATGTGTTTCATTAGGGGATTGATGGTGTTTGGTTATATTGTTGTCGGAGTATTATATCTTGTGTTCTAGAATAAGAGTACCAACGTCTTTAATAATATAATTATTACCAATAACGTGTAAGTTTATACAGAGGTGCACATTTAACAAATGTTAGGTGTTTCATGAAGGAATTTATGGTGTTTGGCACTAACTCGACACCCTAGGAACATAACGCCAACACTAACTCGGCATATTTTTAGGGTTTGTGGATACCCTTAACCCTGAACTTCAAACCCTAAAATAAACCTTCGACATTTTAACTTTCCTAGGGTGGTTGTTCTAGTGTGGTGTAGGGTAATCTTTTTTGAGAGGTTCTGCACTTTATAATTTCCACACTGACTCGACACAATGCACTAGTTATGTTCCAACACAATTTGGATAATTAAAAAGACGTAGTGAAACATTTTAGCATGAACATATGTTTTATGTTTTAGGGATGTTATTACTGTATAAACTTTATACACTAGGGTCCATATTGAACAAGTGTTAGGTGTTTCATTAAGAAATTCATGGTGCTTGTTTATGTTGATGTCGGTGTATTATATCTTGTTCGCTAGGAAAGAATACTAATGTCTTTACGGATATTATTGTTACCAACATCGTGTGTGGTTTAAACACGGGTATAGATACTGAACAAATGCTAGTTTTTTGTTTTAGAATTTGTGGTGTTAGGCTATGTTCATGACGGTATTTATACCCAAGTACATATTGAACAAATGTTAGGTGTTTCATCAAAGAATTTGTGGTGTTTGGTCACATTGATGTCTATGTATTATATCTTGTGTGATTTTAAAGATTACCAATGTCTATACGAATAAAATTGTTACCAACACCATGTCGGTTTATACACAGGTACATATTGAATATGTGCTAGGTGTTTTGTTTGGGAATTTGTGGCCATTGGCTATGTTAGTGACGGTGCTTATACACAGGTACATATTGAATAGGTGCTAGGTGTTTTATTAGGGAATTCGTGGTGTTTGGTTATGTTGGTGTTGGTTTATAATATCCTGTATGTTAGAAAATAATACCAATGTATTTATGAATAGAACTTTTACCAACACTGTGTTTGGTTTATACACATGTACGTAGTGAACAAGTTCTAGGTGTTTTGTTTATGAATTTATGGTATTTGACTATGTTTATGACGGTGTTTATACATGGGTATATATTGAATAGGTACTAGGTGTTTCATCAGAAAATTCATGGTGTTTATATTGATGTCGGAGTATTATATCATGTGTGCTAAAAAGATTGCCAATGTATATACCAATAGAATTGTTACCAACATTGTGTCTGATTTATACACACATACATACTGAACATGTGCTAGGTGTCTCATTTAAGGTTTTGTGGTCATCGGCTACGTTCATGACAGTGTTTATACATTGAAAAGTGGTAGGTGTTTTATTAGAGGATTCGTGGTGTTTGGCTATATTGGTGTCAATGTCTTATATCATGTCTGCTAGAAAAGAATACGAATGTGCTTACGATTATAAGTTTTACCAACACCGTATCTGGTTTATACACAGGTACATATTGAATGAGTTCGAAAATGTACCATATAAAAATGATACATTATAAATGTTTTGTTGGTATTAGACAGACAATAGAATGTTACTTGTACGTACGTTCTCTGGTATATTGTAAGCTTGTTTCGCCTATGGATATTTTTATTATGGTTTTTATTTACATATGTGAAGGTATTTAAAGTTCAATTTTTAGGTATTTTGTAATGTGTTTTGAAATTTAATTCAAGAATGTTTAGTTCAAAAACATGATCGTCACTGTTTTATTGTAAAAAAAAAGCACCGCTTAAATTAACAACAATTATCCATCGAATACGAACCTATACGTGATCTTATATAATATTGTACCATTTTATACTCTAACAAATATCATACATATATGAACGAAGCACATGAATGAAAGAGTATATCGCTATGTATAACTTCAAAGTTACCAGTGTCTATACACATGGTTATAAATGAATTACCAAAAGCCTCATTAAAATAAATAACACCACAATCAATACACCTAGTACTTATTAACCATGTACCTATTTATAAACAAACTAAAGCACAATTTGTTCAACTATGCCGTAACAGCATCGCCACTCTAAAAAACCTAGTACTTAATAACCATGTACACGAGTCATATGTAGTAAGTAGTACCAATCATTGCAGTAAGTAGTACCAGTCATTGATAAGTGCAAAACATATAGACTTATTAGGGTTTAATCACCCTATAATTTGTAGCATTTTTAGTAATGTTTCTCACTTATCTAGGGTTTTTCCTATAATTATGTTGTTATATTAACTGATGTATTTTATGTGTTAAATTGTAGGAAAAATACCTAAAACATATATATATGTTTATAAGGGATTAAAGAAGGTCACGTGGAGGAGGACATGCATGCGTGATTTGCATGCAACCGCCTCATTAGGGGGCGGACAACACTAGAAATGGAGAAGATAGAGGCAACCGCCTCATTAAGGGGCAGACAAACTCAATGCAACCGCCCCATAAACAAGAGGACGTGGAGGCGGACAAGAGAGGGATACGAAAATTGCATGGGTTAGGCGGACACAATTCATACCGCCCATGCAACCGCCTCATTTGAGGAGGCGGACGTGACTAAAAATACCCATGCAACCGCCTATTATTTCATGCGGACATCTAGCGGACGTGTGTAAAAATACAGATCTGAAACGGGTTATCTTCCTCACCGACTCGCTCTGCAACTTGATTCAGACGGCGCCTACCAGAAAATACTCACGCGTTGTTCCTGTAAGCTTCAATCAACGGAGCCAATCACAAAGTGATCGAACAATCAGTGAGCTTCAATCACGAGCTCAATCAATGAGCTGCTCCTCTGCTGATTCTTCTTCCTCTATAAATACAACGCTCAGCTTACCTTCTCCGGTGTCCTTCCAGAGGTTCCGTCCATGGTTCCTCTGGAGTTCCAATTCACACCATCATTTCATCTTCGTACCACTACACTTTCACTCACTCGTTCATTTTCATCTCTAATCTCCCGCTTCTTCATTTGTTTTCTTTTCATCTCATTAATCTCACCTCTAGTCTCACATGTTTAAATAGAATACCAAACTATTTAATATGTTAGGCTAGAGTTCATAGCGAATGATTATTATATTCTGTATTAATTATGCAATGTTTTTTACTGGTTTTAATTTAATGAAGTTTGTTACGCTTAAAGCTCATCTCTCGCCTTTTTAATAAATGTCATGAGTTTATTAAATTGCTTGCTAAGTCTATTTTGATCAGACCAGGTGATAAATAGATAGGTTGATTAAGCCGTAAATCTGGAGAAAGCTCTATTATGATTTAATGAGTTAGTATTTTCAGATGCAATTATATTTCCTTGAACTTAATGTCCGTTTACATAAGAGTGCTCGAACCTTGATTAGACCGAGCATTTCTGGTAAACGAGTTCTTATGAGGCTATGACTTAGTCCTTAAGATAATTAAAGGAATTTTGCCAGACAATTATAATTAAACCAGTAGGAATAGCATGAAAGAGCAGATAATATTAATCTGAACCAGAGTCCCGTTTAGTTTATTTGCTTACTTAGTTAATTTTATTAACTGTTTTTATTTATATGTAACAAGTCAATTAATCCCCCCTTTTTGTGACACGCTTAGGTACTATAATATGTATATTAGTCCCGTGGTTCGATATCCGGTCGCTTACATTTCACTATACTACTGCGACCGGGATTTGTTTGCAGCCCGACGTTTATTTTGAGTTTTAATTTCTTTTCTTTTAATTTTACACCAGTTTAACCACTCACGATATAACGTCTGCAGTCATATGCAGTAAGTAGTACCAGTCATATGCAGTAAGTAGTACCAGCCATACTAGTCAACCAAAAAATCACCCCAAATACAAATTGTTTTCTTCCTTCTAGCTTTCTTGTTGAACACCGGTTGATGCAATCCTGTTGAAGACATATTGCTGAAGGCACAAAAGAAAAAGGGAAATTTCACGATATACCCCCGAGGTTTGAGCGAATTTTACGAGATACCCCCGAGGTTTCATTTTCATTACGAGATACCCCCGAGGTTTCATTTTTTTTACGATATACCCCTGAGGTTTCATTTTCATTACGATATACCCCTGAGGTTTCAATTTTATTATGAGATGCCCCTCAGTTCAGATTCGGATATATTATATTTGTCATATCCTCATTTTACCCTCGCACCATATGCCCCGTAACACAGGTTTATAGTCAAATTTTTAAAAAATTTAAAATATGAACAAAATGCACATAAAAATTAAAGATCAATTAAAATTTTATTTCAAATTAAAAAACATAAATAAAAGTATAAAAACAAATAAAAAAATTAGAATCATGAAAGGTTTAAAATAAATAGAAATGACTAACCAACAAAAAAAATCTATTTAAAAAACTTATATTGTTACATAATTTAAAAACTATTATAGCGGTGGCTTAAAATCATATGCCTCGCAATAATCTCAGGGATATATGGTCAAAGTTTTGTTTGAATTTGAAACTTAAATAAAATGCTCATATAAATTAAAGTTCATATAAAATTTGAAATCAATATTAAAAAATGAATATAATTAAATAAACATAAAACAAAAAAATTAATAAATAGAAATGACTAAAAAAAAAGTAAATTATTTGGAAAAATAAACATATCTTGTTAAGGAGTTACCTAGATATGTATTAAAATTGTAAAAGGTATAATAATAATATGAAGAATATTAAAAGCAACAATTTCATATAGCACATAGAAAAAATCATTATTTTAAATTAGAAAAATAAAGTATAAAAATCATTTTTTTGTTCTTTAAATATAATTGCTATAATAGTTTTTAAATTATGTAACAATATAAGTTTTTTAAATAGATTATTTTTTTGTTGTTTGGTCATTTCTTTTTATTTTAAACTTTTTATGATTCTAATTTTTTAAATTTATTTTTATACTTTTATTTTTTTTTAAAACTGTATTAAAATTTTAATTGATCTTTAATTTTTATGTGCATTGTGTTCATATTTTAAATTTTTTAAAATTTTGACCATAAATCCATGTTGTGGGGCATATAGTGCGACGGTAAAATGAGGATATGAAAAATATAATATATTAGAATTTGAACTGAGGGGCATCTCGTAATAAAATTGAAACCTCAGGGGTATATCGTAATGAAAATGAAACCTCAGGGGTATATCGTAAAAAAAATGAAACCTCGGGGGTATCTCGTAATAAAAATGAAACCTCGGGGTATCTCGTAAAATTCGCTCAAACCTCGGGGTATATCATGAAATTTCCCAAAGAAAAAACATTACTCTCAACGAAGATGGTCAATTCATACTGTACTGACTATATTCAAACACCAAAAACATGATACACATATATAAGCAACAAGGATGCAAATACCAAGGTACACATGATCATAACAAGAACATATAAGTAACGGAAAAATCTAGTTACAACTGATTATAGTAAAAAAACAATAGTACATAGGCATAAACTGGATATATATATCCACCCGGAGAGTACTTATAGATGATGTAAATCCGACCACGTACAATATCAGATATAGATAGATGCACATGAATCTTGAAATACCCCAAATCTTAATTACACTAATTACTCATGAATTAATTAAAAGAAAGGATTTGATCAAGGGATAACTAAAAAGGATGAACCTTAATTCGTTAAGGAGTTTGACACCTATAAACATACATATACAAACAAGTATGTAAAGTCTAAAATGAGCACCAAGTCTCACATCAAATAATGGACCAAAGAGGAAGCATTTATTATGAGGAGACAACACCTAAAATTAATGTAACATATAGTACATTAATACATACGAAAAGATCACAAATCATGTGATAAAATTACATGGTATATTTCATGTAATTACAATAAATGATAACGAAATACCCTAAACATTAATTACCCTAATTTACAAAGGATTAATTAAATGGAAGAGATTAGTCAATGATTTATCATCAAAGGATAATGACTAAGAAGCAATATTTATTAAGGAATATTACAACCTCCAAACATATATACATAAATAAATATGTATAGTCCAAGATACACATCAAACCACACATGGAATTATGAACTAAGGAAGTTACATTAATAAGAAGAAAACAACTCCTAAAGCTAATACAACTTGTAACACATTGATACATGTACTAATGTCACAAACAATGTGATAAGATTACATAAATTATTTTATATAGCCAAACTAAATTATAAGTTCAATAACCACATATGTATACGCATTAGAACAAGGAAATAACATATGTCACAACCTAACACATAAACCTAGTTCATAATGTACAACTTTAAGTGTTACAATATTAAGTCTCAAATTTTGAAATCCCCCCCCCCCCCAAAAGTAAAACAAAACCGAGCTGCAAAGGAGGAGAAGATAAGAGATCAAAAGCAATTGTTTAAAATAAGACACCAAAGTACAAATAGCCTTACACACCTAGTACCTAAATTAAGACATACTTTTACCACTCCTCACTCATTCCAATTAAACAAAAAAAACTTAAACCCACACACGCAGCATCATGGTCGGAAGCAAGAGAGAAAGGAAGACAACAAAAGCAAGTTTTGAAAAGCAAAAAGTGCTTTAAGTCACAAAAGTCTTCCTAGGAAACTACACTCACACACTTATCTATACCCACTTTTCACACTCATTCTCCTCTGACCCATGCTGCACCCACAAGATTCAGCTCTTCCTCCCTAGCTCCCAGCCGTTGGTAAGCTCTCCCTTCCCCCCTTCACCTTCTTCATTTGATATTCCATGGAAAACAAGTGTTCTTACTTGTTTTTGCCTCAAATCTTTTCATTTCTTCACCAAGTGACAAAGCACTCTTCTCCCTCACTTTTCAAGGGTAAAAACCTGATGTTTAATGAGCTGAAATCTGACAGCACACACAAGGGGGTGAACAGCAAAGTTCAACAACTAACAAGGTAAAGAAAATGTGTTTTAAGCCTTAAATCATCTTTTTCTTCACCAAACAACACCACTCACCCATTTCTCCTTCCATGTCCGAAAATGTGAAGTGTTGGGTCTCAAAAAAGATTACCAAGAAGGTGGGGAAAGATCTAGACAAGATTCAACACTCCAAAGGTAAAAATGTGCACTAAACTTCCATATTTTCCTTAGATCCATATATGTCCAAAAATGTGGCCTTACTTACACCCATTTTCTTCCTCTTTTTCACACACAAAATTAAGTCCCATATACACACTTTTGGCTGGCCGAAAATTGGAGTAAAACAACCTCAAAGAAGCCTCCAAATGTAAGTCATGAACTAAGGTTTTGAATGCCTTAAACTTCCTTTCATTAAAAGACCATAACTTAATATTTTCTTCTGTAAAAATCTGAAACAAAATTATCCATGTAAACCATGGAAGTGAGCTTGGCCAAGGAGGTGGAAACAAGTTGGATAAAATCAACTTTTGGAGGGTAAGCTACTAAATTAAGTCCTAAGACTTTTAAAGCATGGTTTAAGCTTATGTTTTGAGCTATAATATAAAATATCCCTATGTATAAATTAAGGCCAATATGAGGAGGTGCCAAGAAGTAATTTTGGAGCCTTAATCAAGTAAGTTTTGCTTAAAACACAATTTTAAGCTTTAAAGTAATTTTTGTTGTGTAATAAATTACAGCTGAAATCTTGCTGGGTATAATGGGTTAATTTAACCTAAAAATGTACTTAACAATTATGGTAACATGTTTGGCTAAGTTACCTAGGTGGATGATGACTTATAATGTCACAAAAATAAATAAAAAGGGGCTAAAATGCAAATTATGAAAGTTTCTGGGTATAAACTTAAAAAGCCATGACTTGTACTGTTATTATAAGTGTTTTATGTCATTTAAATGTTATATTTGAAGGTTGTAATAAGGCCATGTGTCTAGGCCATTTTAATGTATTATTTAAGGCTTTTTATGCTTTAAAAGTTATGTATTTGGTTAGTATAAAATTTGATGAGGAAATATGATGATAAAGGGCTGTTTGGTGAATTTAAACCCCCTAAAAATGTTAAGGATAAATTACCTACGAATTTAGTGGAAATTGAATTAAGTTTAAGGTCAAAATTAAGTTGTAAAAGTAATTATAAACTTAAATAATGTTCTAGTGAAAAAGGGGTAAATTGTAGGTGATTAAGTGTAAATAAGTTAACTTAGAGTGTTAAAATAGTATATGGCTGAAAATTAGGCTTTATTTGGAGTTTAGATGAAAAATATAAGTTTTTGTAAAGTTAAGGGCCTAAAGGGAAGTTCTAGGAAAATTTGGGGTCAAATCTGTAATTATGGAAAAATATGGGTCAAGGCAGTGTTAGGTAGTCAAGCTTGACCATATTAGGAGTGTTGACCAAGTTGGATGAGAGAAATAATTAAATTAGGAATTTAAATAAAGTTTAGGAGTTAAATGTTAGATTTATAATACTAATGGGGTTAAAGTGTAATTCTGAAAGTTGGGGGCCGAAATGACATTAGAAACAATTCAGGGGCTATTGGTAATTTACTGGAATTTTTGTGATTAGATTTGGAATTAAAATGATAAGATTGTATAATATATAGTTTAAGGAGATTTTGTAAGGTTTGTAAAATAATGTGGGTCAATTTGAAAATAAAGAAAAGTTAGAGAATAAGGAAAATAAAACTGTAACAGCAAGGGGTCTGTTCTATTTTTATAATATATGGTTAAAAACCATAGGATAAAATTGAATGAGAGTAGAAATGATATAACATATGGTATAAGGAGTAAAATTGTACAATTATAAAATTAGTGTGGAAGATTTGTAAATTATGGAAAACATAGGGGGCCTTTGCGAGAACATATTAAAGTGAATTTTAGTGTATATTTGTAATTGATATAAGTGTTACAATAATTATAAAGTATTAATATTCATTAAGGTGGAAATGAACATAAGGTAAGGAATCATATAATTCACATAAAATAATGTGAATACTTTGGAAAATAGAAATTATGAGACTAGGTGAGGAACTAAATAAAATTTGGAGTTTTGCATAATGTTTAATTGTGAAGGATAGCACAAATAAAAGAATTAAGGGTTTCACATGAGACGATAATGAATATTGTTTATGTAATGAATGTTATAATTCATATAGACTTGTATGAATATATGGAGTGTGAAGAATTATATAATATGATGTAGTGACCATATAAAGATGGATAAAGTATGATATAAGGTGGAGGGTTTAAATACACAGCATTAGGTATAACAACTAATGTCAAATTGTAAAGAGTTGAGCAAACAAATAAACTAAGTAATTCAAAGATTATAATAAGGATTATATAGACCTGTTGACTTAAATACATTGACCGAGTCAACCCGAGTTGACTAAGTCAACTTAATTGACCAAAGAGGGGTGAGTTGACCAACTCACAACCAAAAGAGAGTTTAAAGTCTGATAAACTATACAGTCAACTGACATGTAGTAATAAACCATATTGTTATATATATATATAAGAGTAATAATCTATGAGTAGGTGGGATGATTTAGGAGTTAAGCCTCACGCGTAGTAAACTAATACTACATGTCATTTATAACCTAAATAACGTATGGTTTAAACTAATCCCGAATATACTTGAAAACCCGAGTAACAACAATAACCGACTAAGGGGTTAATCACGGGGTTCATACCGAGGGGATTAGTAGTTATTGGAATACCGAATCAGTTTGAACTATGTTAATCAACACTTAACGGTATATTCCAGAGATACGAGCTAGAAGTTACGGGCCACGAGCTTCGCATAAGTAGAGACGAGAGTGATACATCACGCTAGCATTGTTCAGCGGTGAACGGTATGTTATTGTATGGTTCGAATGTCCCTGAAGGCTTCCTTGGGTTCAGATGTTGTCTGAATGTTTGATAAGATGGATATGTGTGATATATGATATATGCATGCGAATTTGATTGCCTGTTATTCCGCGAAATTAAATGTGCGCGACGACTTTCGAACTAAGGCAATTTTAAATATAAACTTGAAGCGAGTTATGGATAATGGAAGAGAAAATACCATTTACAAATGATTAGGGATATCGGTCATGTTATCCTTAATTAACCTAAGTAAAACAAATTAGGCATAGAAACGGTAATACCATTCTCGAGATTAGATATACTTACACATGGAAATAACCTAGATGACTTCTAGGTGAATGTTAAGACCTAAAAGGCAATCACATTGAGAACTTTACTCATTATAACCTAAGAGTAGATCTTAGGTAAAGGTTACGAACCTAAACATATGGTGGAGAGAATTAAAGACAAGGAAAATCCAGGGTAGTCACGGACTACATGGTTGCGCATTGGTGATCACTGGAGAGGGGACGACCGAATCGGGTCCACTCGACACGGAAATTCCAACAAGCCAGATATGATCGTTGGTCAGAGGGCACTGTTGTTGGTGCATGGCTACGGCTGCTTGGGACGCCTTCACAAAGGCAATGAGGAAATCCAGGACTCTGCGAACCCCTGATCAGAGGGCACTGCTGTTGGTGCACAAGAGCTGCTGCTCCAGAAGATGAAGTATATAAGTGGGTTGTCCTAAGATGACGCCCATTAAGAATTAAATGAAAGTTAACAAAAGAAAGGAAGAGACTTAAGAAACATTCTTAGTCATGGATAATGAATAAAGGGGCCTTGAAGGCCGTATGACGGAACCGTACAAGAGAGAACAACACTCGTATCCTTATCGTATACTTTTATGCATTGTTATTATTGTGTGAGATGTTTTGTGGTTATTGAATGGATTGCTGGTTTCTTTCTTTACTCGCATTTACAGCTCATCATAAATGTATAATGGAACAAAGTGAAAATGAAATTGCTTGTTAACAATTGGGTAAATTAACATGAGAAGTTTAAAGGTCCATAAGGATCATATAGTAGCATGCTCAGCAGTTGTGTTGAGCCTTTATGGCCACATATTACAGGTGCGTGATCGAAGACGAATCCGGAGTGCGGGATTTTCAGGAGTAGTTAGTAGTATACTTTACTGTATTACCACAAGTTTTGTTAGGTTTTATCTGAATCATGGTATTGGTTTAGGTAGACTGCTCACGGTTCTTTGGACTTAAGTATTGTAAACTTTGTATTGTATTATGTCTCTGTCATCATTGCGGTTATGGATTAAGTTTTAAGTAGATGCTTCATTACTCACATGGGTGGGTAATGGTAGGTAACACCCAGGTTTAAGTTATAATCAGTTTTACTTTCCGCTGCGACTCGATTAATTATTTTATGTTAGGTGCGTTAGATTATTCAAATTTTAGAGTAGGGGTGTTACAAAAGTGGTATCATAGCGGATTTGGGGGAATACGGGAAACATTTGTGAGGTACGAGACAAAGACATCTTAGTAATGCTGAATGCATAACGATGTTAGCCTTAATGGCACTTCGACATATTGATTACGATACGATAAATTATCGAGAAATGATGCGACATACTGTACTACAGATGTCTAGTGGAGGTAGTGGTCAAGAAGCTGGCCAGGGGCATGGAGGCCGGGGAGTTCCGGGCATTGCTGAGACGGTAGCTGCTGTCATGACCTAGCTGAGGGCACAGATCGTGGGAGACAACCCGAATGTCGCGGGTACGATGGCATCGATCCGCTCCCATGTGGAGATTCAGCTTGAAGTACCGCCAGTAGTATCCCTCCCGCCACAGCCCCGAGAGCCCCACATGACTAAGAGGCGCGAGGCCTTAGGTAAGGAGAAAGTAGATGGGAAGACTTTTGGAGTAGAGAGCAGGAAAAGGGTGCGACCCCCTAAGCATTTACGTGCTAGAGTTATGAAATCCTACTTTTTAAACTTAAGTATAACTCAACACCCCATCCCTTCCGTTAGTGACCAAAACCTGAGTTGTAAGTAGGCACCGCTAAGCTGTAGCGCCATTTCTACTGCAAGCGTTTTAACCGAGACCACCCGGGCTTGGACTGTAGAGGCCGGGCAGTGAGGTGCCATTCCTGTCAGAAGGAGGTCCACCAAGTGTATAAGTGCTACTCCAACCCGGAGAGCAAGTTTTATTGCCCTTCTAGGGGCACCCGGCGGACCCCAGCTGCTAGATCTGGAGGATCGCGTGGTGGCGGAGCGGAGCAGACCTCTGCTGAGGGGCAGAGCACCCCGGATTCTACGGGAACCTCAGGCGCTGGTACTAGTACTTAGCACGATCCAGGTAACCACGAACCTTAACCCAATTGAATGATTGCAAAATGATTGTATTAACAGTTTTCCCTATACCACGACGTATGCATACTATAGAACTTAGAAAGGGACTAACCTGGTAATAGAACTACCCTAGGAAAAACTTCCTATACCGTAATGAACTTTAATACCCACAACCCTACCCGTTTTCAAGATCAGAACCACATAAGCCATAAGCAAATGACGGAAGAGTCAACAAGATTAGCAATTGCCAAGGATGGGGAAGAGGACTACAACGGATTGCACACCGTACTAATAGCTTGGCCGCAGGGTACGCTTGTCACAACGAGTGCCATGATAGTTACCATACTGACAGCTCAACCTGCATGGTGCACTTGCCACAGCAAGCGCTATGATAATCCACATACTAACAATTTCGCCTACATTGTGCACTTGCTACAGCAAGTGCTGCACCTACAGTCAATTCTAAAAGACCTTGTATACCTGAGGGTACAACACCATGGCTACCGGTAAATACCAAACTTTCTTACAATCCCATAACATAAAGAGATAAGAACTACAACTTGCCATGGAATAGGGTTGCAAACCCTTATGACTAGAGGCCTATAAACTTCGGAATGACTGATGGGTCTTTTTTTAGATAATTTGGGCAAGCCAATTTATTAAAAATAGTCTGGAAGAGGGGATGGGAACTTGGGCCTCGTTAAAACCTCCCTAGGTAAAACCCACTGGGAAAAAACCTTAGGAGGAAAAAGAGTACCCACCACATCCTATACAACCACTAAAACCAGCACATGCATTAGGAGCAAAACAAAAAAAGACAGTCAGGATAGGATATAGCTAACACCCTATCGAACAACCTGCAAATCTTATACGTACTTCTTAAGAGATGCATCATCTAGAACAACAACCTGCCTGAACAAGGGAACTAAGATACACCAATGACCATCAACAACACCTAGCTCTTCACGACGTACCAAAAACAAACTCATGTATCCTTCCTCACCTATCTAAGTGTCATCCCTCAACCTTCTTGCTCCCTTCTCTAATATCGATGCTCTATGCTTTCCAATCCCAAGATACTCATGACCAACGGAGTACAGAATCCAACCTTGTATGCCCTAGGGGCCACTAATCATCATTTGGCGTCACTTAGTTGCTTAGCTGTTCTTGGATTTGACAGAGAATATTAGCTTTAGTTTGGGTGGGGTTCGACACTTGGCATTCTAACTATAACAATAAGTTGATGCATTCATCAGCTTCCGCATCTGGGTTGATGATTTTACCTTTTTCATCCCTTTCCGGTAGAGGGGTTCTTGACTGATTTGAAGGTGGGGTATTATGGATTAAATCGACAACAAGACTTATTCCTTTAGATGACTTCTCCAAAGATGACTGATGGGTCTGACCATTACGAACTACAAGGAATACACCCGCCCATAGCAAACTAGACCAGTTTAGATGTTAGTGAATCTTAAACTGTGGCTTATGAGCCAAACACCGTAAACCTGTACCGGCACTGAATGCTAACCACTGCCGATGATAGATATGGAATCCTTAGGACAAACATGACCGTAGATAGAAATTTCATAACACTTCCTAGGAGCACCATCGTCATTAATGATGGTTGAGGAGCAAGGAACCAATATGTAGAAGCTTCGACACAAATTAGAATACAACCAATTAGACGGATGAGGGACCAGACGCAAGTACTCGATACCACAACCTCATTCCCAAACCTTATAGAGAATTGTAGATAAAATATGATCATGTAAAGATCAAGGCCAATGCTATACTCACAACGGCACACGCCGATGGTGCTATGAATACTTGTAGAAGGAAGAGCCCGTTAGTCCTTAATGAGTTCGAGATGAGAGACCATCAATACCACTAAACTCAAGTAAGAAGAACTGGAGGTAAGGAGCTCGAGCGATAACCTACCGTGATGTCAGGAAACATGGTGACCACGACAAGGGAAGGGTGAAAATATATACCGCAAGGAGGGTATTATTTAAACCAGCTTCAGCCGTAAACGCTAGCCGGTGATACCTGCTTATACCATCAACACCCAAATACCACCCTTAGAAAGGAGTACCATAGCCAATAGAGAACAACCAAGATGTCGTGATGGAAGTACATATTGTAATAGTAGACGCCAAGTTTAAACACCGTAAGGCATAAGCCTAAGTGAAGATATCTAATGTACCGCTAGGGGGACACAAGTCAAGAAGAGTGAAAGTATCGTCTCCGATCACCTTTCCAATATATGTCATGAAGGCAGCAACACCCACAACAAGAAGACGACAAATTAGCACTGATTAGCATCAGACTACAAAAGAACTTTCAAAAAGGGAAACATAAAGTAACGCCTTTACCATGGAGTCGGGAACTACACCAAAATATGAAACCCAAGAGATCGGGTAGAGTTCGAAGAACCATAAACACGCACCATAACGGCATGAACAACCTACAGATGATCAAGAGCTTGAGACAGTGAGCCAAACAGTAATTAAGCCTCACCCATACAGAACCAAATGACAACCTTGTGAAGCTCAATCAAACAACCTCAAGAAAAGGCTTATTAAGCCACAAACGAGCAACAACTTGGGAATTCCAGTGGTCGTAAATCCTTTTAAAACATCCATGGAAGAATCATCGATAATGACACAAATGGAAGAGAAGAGAACCACCCGCATACCATTAAATGATGTAAACCCCACCATTAGGCGCTATGTCGCAGACACCTACCGAAAGGAAGATATATGATCGTGCCTATTGGGCAAGGGACCCAAAGAACTTACTAAATTCTTTTGGAGTATCCAAATATTGTTTAAAGGAGATTGACACATAATTCTTCACAAGATTAGCAGGAACTAAGCGTGCAACAGACACTACGAGTATACAAAAATGAGATATGGGACGACCGCACTCAAAAGGAGCTTGTGGGCTTGACGAAACCTATTTCTAGGTTAGTCAGGTAAGTAGTAATGTATCAGTAAGGTGCCCCATATATGTAGGCGACTAGTGTAAAGAACACATGAAGTAGTCAACTCCGTACCGAAGCCAATGATGCGAATTCTGACAAGCGCAAACACTTACCTCGAGTAAATTAACGAGAAGGGTCTCAGCTAAACCAACAAGGTTAAAAGAACCAAGAATCTTGACTATAACACGACCAATGTCGTAATTTTGTAGAGGAGTGGTTAGTACACAATAGTGTTAAGGAAACTTCCTAAAGACGAGAAAGACGATAATCAACTTAATAACAAGGGCAATAAAACCCCATTAAATGGGTAGACAACCATGCAAAACACTTATAAGGATCGAGGAATTACTTATATTAGCAAAGTCCTTATCATTCCAGAAGGAACTTTATGAATATTATGAATGCTACCCGAGAAAAGGGCATAGGAAGAACTACCCTACGCGCTAGAAATATAGTGACAACATCACATAATCTAACGATCACCACATACTCAAGTCACAAGGGCATTGATACATTTCCACCCAAATAGGGTCGAACACAAAGACACCAACATGCAACAAAAAGAAAGCATAGCTAGTATACTAACAAACGCCTCAAGCTGGAGAGCAAGTACTCTACATAAGTCACTACAACAAATAACCGACTAGTCGACAAGGATGTGGTGTGCAGACAAGTGACCATTGTATACAGCCATTAGCCAGAAATATATTGCCGACAACCGGATTAGAAGAGTCTGAATAAACTCAAAAATGAATAACACAAACTGAAGACAAAATGTACAACATAGAAAAAGGATGAATAGACCTTGGGGCAAATGCCTCAACTGCCGAAGAGCAGACCCATATCAAATGTTGAAAGATACAAAGTGCAACAACGAGCACTACGAATGGATTACCCCTAGCAAAAGTAGGGTGAACCATATGAATGTTACTGTTAGACTGAAATACAGAAAACAAAATAGATATCAACAAAGTAGTACCTAGCGAATACGGATACTAACAAATTTGTCCTGAATGAAATAATCTGGAGCTAGAGGATGACTAGGATCATCTCCGAGGATATATAGACTAGTACGTCTCAAGATTACAGAGACAAGTGCAAGAGCACTAAGTACTAACTATAGCTCAATGTCACATTTCACCTCACATTGGAAGCCAGCGAGTGAAGACAAAGAAACACTTGAAAATAAATTACGCGCATGTATTTGGATAGACGATTTAGATCTAATCGAGTATGTGTACAATTAAGATACCACGCCGATTAAGATACCTCTGCTTCCAAAATTATGAAAGACCGTGTATAGCACTGTCACATTGGAACGGGGTTAGCAATAACTTGTTGCTAATACATGATTAAATAAGCAATCTACAATACATTCAGAAGAACAAAAAGGGCAGATTAAGCCCTGTATCCATGGGTCCTAACCTCATCACGGACGAGTGGGCCCATTAGATTATAAGTTAAACCTACCTACCGAGCTTGGGAGAGCGCACAATGTATTTCACGCCCTTCAGCTGAAGAAGTACGTGTCTCACCCTTCGCATGCCTTAGAGCCTGAGAGGATAGATTTAGACCCGTCTCTCAGCCACGAAGTA
The DNA here is from genome assembly GCA_023374045.1 of Limonium bicolor. Classification (NCBI taxonomy): domain Eukaryota; kingdom Viridiplantae; phylum Streptophyta; class Magnoliopsida; order Caryophyllales; family Plumbaginaceae; genus Limonium; species Limonium bicolor. Next base: position 42,909,776 of record CM041781.1, on the reverse strand, counting down.
CTCCACTCCAGATTCTCGATACAAAGACGAGGAAGACCAGGAATAAGACCATCGGATGGTCAGAGTCCTTGGTCAAACCATGAGGCGGATAATGCCACTTGGGAGTTGGAGGACTCCTTGAGAGCCAAGTATCTAGTTCTCCTTGAATAGCTGTTGTTGTATACTTGTGGAGGTACGAGGGAGTAACCCTTTTAAAGGGGAGTATAGCCTCTTGGCGTGCACATGTGTGCACTAGGACGTTGTGTTATGTATGTGAGATTTGGTGTTGTCTTGTGTTTGGATGTAAGTATCTTGTATGATACCATGTTGGATGTAAGTATCTTGTATGATACTATGTGTGGATGTATGTATTCGTATGATACTAGTGGAGATACAACCTATGCATTATGATTGTTTATAAATGGGTGTACTCTTGTTACACTTAGATAAGATGTTATGTGCACTTGATGCACTACGATTAGTGGATGATGTTGTGCCGAATAGGCACTTGAGTAAAGTTATGGAGACACGGTACTTGATCCCTAGGATTGATATTAGTTGTGGAACTAGATTTTCTAGGACCAACTGATTTGGAAACGAGACTTCGGGACGAGGTCTATTTTAAGAGGGGTAGATTGAAATACCTCAAACCTTAATTACACTAATTAATCATGAATTAATTAAAAGAAAGGATTTAATCAAGGGATAACTAAGAAGGATGAACCTTAATTCATTAAGGAGTTTATCACCTATAAACATACATATACAAACAAGTATGTAAAGTCCAAAATGAGCACCAAGTCTCACATAAAATAATGGACCAAAAAGGAAGCATTTATAAGGAGGAGACAACTTCTAAAATTAATGTAACATATAGTACATTAATACATACGAAAAGATCACAATCACGTGATAAAATTACATGGTATACTTCATGTAATTACAATAAATGATAACGAAATACCCCAAACATTAATTACCCAAATTTACAAGGGATTAATTAAATGGAAGAGATTAGTCAATGATTTATCATCAAAGGATAATGACTAAGAAGCAATATTAATTAAGGAATATTACAACCTCTAAACATATATACTCAAATAAATATGTATAGTCCAAGATGGACATCAAACCACACATGGAATTATGAACTAAGGAAGTTACATTAATAAGGAGAAAACAACTCCTAAAGCTAATACAACATGTAACATATTAATACATGTACTAATGTCACACACAATGTGATAAGATTATATAAATTATTTTATATAGTCAAACTAACTTAAAAGTGCAATAACCACTTATGTATACGCATTAGAACAAGGATATAACATATGTCACAACCTAACACATAAACCTAGTTCATAATGTACAACTTTATGTGTTACAATATTAAGCCTCAAATTTTGAAATCCCCCCCCCCCCCCAAAAAAAAGTAAAACAAAACCGGCTGTAAAGGAGAAGAAGAGAAGAGATCAAAAGCAATTGTTTAAAATAAGACACAAAAGTACAAATAACCTTACACACCTAGTACCTAAATTAAGACATACTTTTACCACTCTTCACTCATTACAATTAAACAAAAACAACTTAAACCCACACATACAGCAGCATGGTCGGAAGCAAGAGAGAAAGGAAGACAACAAAATCATGTTTTGAAAAGCAAAAAGTACTTTAAGTCACAAAAGTCTTCCTAGGAAACTACACCCACACACTTATCTATACCCACTTTTCACACACATTCTCCTTTTCCCCATGCTGCACCCAAGAGATTCAACTCTTCCTCCCTAGCTCCCAGCCGTTGGTAAGCTCTCCCTTCCCCCCTAAACCTTCTTCATTTGATATTCCATGGAAAAGCAAGTGTTCTTACTTGTTTTTGCCTCAAATCTTTTCATTTCTTCACCAAGTGACTAAGATCTCTTATCCCTCACTTTTCAAGGGTAAAAACCTGCTGTTTAATGATCTGAAATCGTACAACACACACAAGGGGGTGAACAACAAAGTTTAACAACAAACAAGGTAAAGAAAATGTGTTTTAGCCTTAATTCATCTTTTTCTTCACCAAACAACACCACTCACCCATTCCTCCTTCCATGTCTGAAAATTTGAAGTGTTGGGACTCAAAAATCAGTACCAAGAAGGTGGGGACAGATCTAGACAAAATTCAACACTCCAAAGGTAAAAATGTGCACTAAACTTTCATCTTTTCCTTAGATCCATATATGTCCGAAAATGTGGCCTTACTTACACCCATTTTCTTCCTCGTTTTCACACACAAAATGAAGCCCCATATACACCCTTTGACTAGCCAAAAGTTGGAGTAGGCAACCTCAAAGAAGCCTTCAAATGTAAGTCATGAACTAAGGTTTTGAGTGCCTTAAACTTCCTTTCATTTAAAGATCTATACAATGTCTAACAATCTGCCTATTTTCTTAGTTATGACCGAAAACGGGAGCCAAAAATACCAACACTTGAGCTGCAAGGTAAAAATCTTCCTGTTGGGCAAAATAGTAGTTAAACTATCTTGCTACTTATGAGCAGTGAACCCAATCTTTGTAGTACAACAAGGTCGTATCCACAGAGACTTCGCAACTATCTAATTAATTATCAAGTTAGTAAATGTACAAGAAGATAAATAAAAGTGCATAAAATGTAAATTGGGGGGTTTAGCCGGAGGCAAGCTTGATTTGTTTTAGGATCAGTGCAAAAATAATAAACACAGTAAAATAAAGTAAATGGATGGAAAAAGGTATCCTAGGATAGCGGGGGAATTGCCTAAATTACTTAAACAAATTTATAACCATGTCTCAATTATTTATTGTCTATTAGAGTTAATAAGTGTCAGTTACGAACTCTTAATAATAGCCTCAGTATTTTCTTGCTCAATCCGGAGTGTAAATACCAAGGTTCATTCCTTTGTGGTACTTTGACTATCTCAAAATCATATGTTGATAGTTACCATAAAAATGCAGTAGTTTGTCGCGTAAAGCATTTAACAATATTTGTTGAAAGGAATTGAAACAAGTTTAATAAGTGAGACAGGTAATAAATATTTATTTAAGTACAGACATTAATTATAATCCTAATTTGCTCTATTTGTCTGTTTAAGAATTTATCTTGTGACCTTCCTAAATCATAGATAAGGACAACTCTTAATTAATTCAATAGACTTTTTACAATCAGAAAAAGTCTAAAATCATTAATTAGCATTAAGCAAGAATTCTTTTAATAACAGCGATGGATTTTATCTGCTAATCAAGGAGATAATATCTAACGTTTGTCTTTGTTTGTGGTCTATTCTCAGATTTACAAAATCATTAAAATAAGAGAAACCGTAAATGCATAAAAATGATCAGTTGTTAAGCATTTAATAATTTAGAGAGACAAAACAAATATTTATAAGCAAACTTGGTATTAATAATAAGTCTGAATTATTTGGGGTTAAACCCCATCCTAGGATACGAATAAAAATTACTCAGACATTAACAGAAATAAAAAGAAAGCAGAGATAGCCATTATTTTGGAGACTGCCAGAGGAGACGGGACTGCGACTCACTTCTGCTCCAGCTCCTTTTCTTCTCTTCTTCTTATCGTGCTTCTACTGAGTGGTGGAATGAAGAATGAAAATAAAATGGAGAAGTGGGGGATAAGAGGATAGAATGGACCGTAGGTGTGGCTTGTGTTGTGGTCGATGGTCGTGGTTTGATGAACGGTGGTCTGATGGAGAACTTTGGATTTTGGAAGGGATGATTTATTTGAGCAGAAGAACCGTGGGTTTTATAGAAGAAAGGAGGAGGAAGAAGACAGACTGAAGACTAGCTGGAACACGCGTGAGCAATTTGAGGAGTGCGCCGGCGCCTGATATTGTCGATGGAGTAGATAGATATGTTTGCAGGCGCCATAAGAAAAATGAGGAAGACGGTCGGCGTAGTTGCAGCTCTATTTCTTGTCCGGTCTATTTTCCACGGACAACTCTATTTCTTGTCCGTTCAAATTTCCACGGACGTCTCTGTTGTGACTTGCTTGTGTCCTGGATAATTTCCACGGACACTTATGCCTTGTCTGCCCTCTGTCCGGCCTAATCTCCTCGGACACACACACAGACACACTCCTTTGTCCGGCCTTTCTTCCGCGGTCCCTTGTCCGGCCAAATATCCGCGGATAACCCACAGACTCCCTTTGTAACACCCCATCCAACATTAACACACTTAACATCAAACTGCAGCGGAAATCTCAACTCATCACATTACTTAATTCAATGGTGTTACACGCCGTTAACCACCCACGTGGCTAACAAGGCTAATACATATACATTTGTATCGGTCTGATGGACTAGATTCCCGAGCAACTACACAATACAATCCTCTTTCCATTTTCAACATTTATTATATACATACATTCCCACCGTACCGAGTATTTACAAACTAATGCCGATAACAATTTCGGTCTTACTACGCTTACAATGCTTACGCCATTTAAATGGCTACCCATGTATAAACATCTACCCCGTCCTACTCTCGAACGGCTTCCAGCTCCTTGTACCTGAAATAGAAAAGGAGAGAAAGGGTGGCCCCCAAGGGGCTCAGCACCTTTGCTGGTATGGTAATCCCGCAGCCCACATGCTACCGGGCCACGCACAACTAATTGTCATCTTAGCATGCAGTTGATTATATTTAAATCATGCATACAAACCATAAACACACAACTCTTTGCATACACCCAACAATAGGGCTCAACATATACCCAACACATCCACACTTAACAAATCATCCAATGATTCCTTTAACCCTAGAGTGGCTCTCCTCTAAAAACGGAGCTACTTCCTTAATGAATGACACGTACCCATTAATCGGGTTATCCTTAAACGCCTCTGTCACAACTGGGATTCATTTCCATGATCCTCACACTCCATATCCTACAACATATCTCATTCCTCACATAACAAAACATAACAAATCCTTTCTTGTTTCGGCGTACACATGACAACATCGCATTCATTTTAAACACCTAACGTATACATATCATAGCATAGCAGGGGAAATTGATTAGCACAATAACAACACAAACACCATAAGATTGGTTCACACAAGGAACCTTCCACCATAGTTAGTATATATAGTGAGCCTAGAGATTATTGCCAATCTCATGCTAAGCTCGTTACCAACCTCGTTACCGTCCAGTTATATCGAACGGTTAACTTAAACCCAAGGTGTGTCGGATATAGTAATCCCAAGCACACCGAAATAACATACGTATGCCCCTGTGGCCCGACGTGAGTCAGTAACTAGCTTTGGATGAGCTAAGGGAAGGTAGAAACCAAATTGGAATACCACCTATACATACACCAAGAGAGCCGAACCGGATATGACATCGACTCCCGTCCATCACACGCGTGGCCGGAACAACCGGACTCCTCACCCCCCATTAGTACATATACACTTATAAATAAGTAGTTAGAGATCCATTATGGAGCCTACCACATCCACACACCATACGGTATCATAACCGAGTTAAGCACACAAGGGAGGTTCACACACTTGCATACAACAACACTGTCCAACTAACTCACACATAGCCGTGGTTAGCACGTTCCCAAGGTTTGGGCCGTCAACTCCGAATACCGATCACTCATGTGTTCCTAGGTTTGGTTAGCTAAGGTTTAACACATATTTGAGGTTAAATGGTATCGGAGGCCAAATTCGCCCCATAAATGAATTACTATAAACTCATTACATGTTATATCTTACAAGGTGGCAAACACTCAGTAAACATATTGGCATACAAGCCGGTGTAATCCGGTAGGACACAGGTTGCAAGAAAACCATACCTGTCACCGGAGTCCACTTTACCTGTCCACTTATGTTCTCGAGCAATTCTCGAAACAAACTGATAACATTACATATACTTTTATTAACATCGGGGTTGCATGATTACTTAATGTCTAATGTTATAATTTTCCCGTTAACTTAGTTACATAATTCACTTTAGACTTGTTTTACTTCACATTTTTATTACAACTTCTCACCCACTTAATTGTCATTAAAACTCCTAACATGTCCTTAACAACCTCATAACATCATAACCATCAATCCCCATCATTACACATCCTTTCCATCTTAAACAATGTTTTTGGTCCATACAACACCTTGTCAAACTTGTGTCCGGACTTCCCAAGTTCGGGACACAAGCCGCGACCCAATACTGAAAACCATACACACGTCGAACTGGTGTCCGGACTTCCCAAGTTCGGACACAGTTCGAGAGTGGGAAAATCCCTTTACCCAACAGAGCCTGTCCGAACTTCCATGTCCGGACGGAAGTTCGGACACGGCAAAACATTCAATTTCCAAGTCTTTAAACACTTAACCAAATTCACCAAACTTCTCCTAAAGTCCCATGAGTTTCCTAACACCATTTGGCACATCAAAACACACCTTTAGCCATGTGTAAACTCTTTAAATCACTCACCAAAACCATTATCATTCACAAATTCTTACAAAATTCTTAGCACTTGGGATGTTTTTCCTTAAGATCTCTAAGTGGTAGTTCACAAATAATGACCACTACACCAAGGGTTTCTCTACACCTAACATCATCCCAACCCTTTCTACTAACTAAATCTCATTTTCACAACTTCTTAAAAATTCCTTACTCAAAACCCTTACCTAAACACCATTCCCTCCTTATCCATCAACATTACCTAAACCTTAAACAAACTTCTCCAAGACTTAAAATACATTCTCAAAACACTCATTGGATTTCTAGAATTCCAAGACAATGCCTAAATCCTTGAAGACCTTAGAACACCTTTAATGCAAGTTCCTTTTAGTGAAGCATGTATCCATCCTAACAATCCTAGTTCACCCAAGTTGTTAAGCATTAAAACTCCTTATACATTTACAAATTTTGCCATAGGTTCTCTTAGCACATCATCATTCAAAGCTCATAGTTTTCACCATTAAACACTCAAGAACACCTAAATCCATCAAACACATTTATACACAAACTTCACACATTTAGCACTACATCATAATATAGTGCTTAACTTAAATCTTGGCATAGGCCTTAAATAACCATGGCTCTTAGGCCCTTAAATTGCATAAACCTAAAACACTGAATTCCCACATAATAAGCCTTGACCTGCAATTAACCACACCAAGACATATGTTCCTTTACTAGTCTCCTTGAGAAACACCTTACTAAGTCATTCACCATTTGCTCTTAGGTAGTTTAGCAAGCATTATAAGCTCATTTTCCTAAGGCATTAAACCACATTGAGATAGTAGTTTACCTCTTTTCCACTCAAACTTTTCTTGTTTCCTCTTAAAACCGGTTAGGGCATTCACTTCTTGTCAACTATTAACAATATACAAACATCATAATGAGTTTTCAAGCTTTAGCTCATCTCATTGTAAACCCTAATTACATATATTGTTTTAACACATCAAGGTAATTGTTTTACCTTTGAATGGAAGAGAGCTTGAATGAGTATCAAGAGAGGACTCCTCCAGCCCATTGGAAGATTTAAATGAGGCTAAAACAAGACAAGAGAAGACACCATTACAAGGTGCATTTTCGGTCAACACCAAAAATGAAGGAAATGGAGTTTCTTTGGTTTTCCTTACCTTGAAGCAAAGGTGATCAATAGGCATAAAAATATTAGCTCAAGCTCCTTCCATGGAAGTTCTCCTTGCACCGAAATGGTGGTTTTGATGATTTGAAAAGACAATTGTAGAGCTTGTTCCAACTAAGAGAACGATAGTCTCGGAATTAAATTCGGGAGCATGGAGTCATAAGTTACAAGTGAAGAAGGATGAAGAATGGTATGGTTCGTTGGAAACGATGGAGAGAGGAGGAGAAGAAGAAGATGGCCATCGTGGGAAATGAAAGGAAAGAAGAGAATGAAGAGATAAGTTTGCTTTTGTTAAGATATTATTCTTATAAAGCAAATAGTACATTAATTAGTCATTCTTTCTTTTCTTAGTAAACTAACAAGGGTGGTGAGTCCCACACCTAAAAAACCGGCCCCAACAGTACCTAGGGGTGTTTTAGACTTTATTAATCAATTGTCTCACTTATAGTAACATATGTTACAAACTAGCTTATAAAAATCACTATTCACAAAAACAAGGCACATAGAAGTGAAATTTTTGATTCCCATTGATATAGACTTCCAAATGTGATACTATATAGTACACATGTTAATTAAAGAGTAATGGTGGACATTTAGCCATTCAAAACTCATTTACAAGACAATTTTTCAAAAACGTGCTTTAAGACTCCTTAAAGCACATTTTGCGTTTAACTGTTTTCAAGCTTGGTTTTCTTTAGTAATTGATTAATATGTCATAACATATAAATAAGGCATAGGTATGACCATTAGGCCTTAACACATTTATCCCAAGCTTAGAGCACATTTTAGCCATATTGACCTTAAGGTATTTATTTGTGTTTGTTTGGTTTCATGTCTACCAAAGTTTCCTAAGGACTTAATTAGCCTTATAAAGTCATAATTAAACATTATCAAGTCTTGGTAGGCTCTTTGGGTCCTAACCAAGTTCACTCCAAAGCTTAGAGCACGTTTTGCTCAAACCGTTGTCGTCTTAGGGTCTTTATGTGTTTATTGTGTTTTACCATGGTTTAAATGTTTCATTTATGTTTCTAAGGCACTTTTTAGCCTTTAGATACCATAGTTTAACATTTACACAACATACCAAGGTTTGGGGTATTTCACCCTTAGCCTTTGATCTTGTCCGTGCTTCTTTACCGGACGTGACACGGACGTCTCTAACACATCGATCCGTGTCACGTCCGGCCTTTTATCCCCGGACGTGACCCGGACGTGTGTATTTGACTCGTTTTCTTTTGCGAATTTTGACCGGGTCTAGATTCTTCGTTTGGACTCTGTTTTTCGACCCGTTTACGCCTACGCGTTCGTCTCTTCGTCTACTTTGCTCCTAGCTTGGTTTTCCTCATGTTTAACCTATAAATCTGTAAGATAACCAATAAAACATATACTAGAGGAAAACTAACCAAAGTGGAGAAATGAGCAAGAAAAGTGCTAATATAATATATGAAATACACCCATAAAACATGCTCATTTGGACACTTATCACACCCCCACACTTACCTTTTTGCTTGTCCTCAAGCAAAACCATGTACCCAAGCAAGTAGGGAATGCTCAATACTAACAAATATTATTATGAAGGGTAGGATAAGGAGGTGAACAGTACATGATCTTAAACTTTTTGAGGAGTGTGAATCATCACCTACTGGTGGCACAGGTGTGCTCAGGGTAAAAATAAAATATAGAGTTTCGGGGTATGATCCGGAGTGCTTCAATGCTTCTCATGTTTGGTGACTTTGAGAACTTTTTCCACGGCCAACTTCTCTCAAGAATGGGCATTGAGGAGAAAACAAAAGGAAAAATAGATTTATGCATTTGTTTCACTTTTGCATAAGAGATGAGAGGATAATATGTAGGCTTCAAGCCTTTGTATTTAAGAACACTCAACTCTCTTTGTTGGTTACCAATGGTGTCTCGCAAGTCCCTTGTTTTTTTTTTTATTTTTACAGAGAAGCACCCCTTAGCAATCCCTAAGAAAGAAGACAAAAGGAACCCATGAGCAATAAAAATCCAACCATTGCAGATCATTTGGTCACACCGCTTAAAAATGCTCCTCAAAAGTAATCAAAATGAAAAATTTTGTACCAATTATCCCACAATTCATAACAGTATTTATTCATAAAGAGAACAACCCACATATAAACGGTCCACGATATTGAATTTGGACAAACGCAAGATAAGTAGAGAGATTAAGCATTTTAAGCACAAAATGTCACCGAAAAGGGCACACTCCCCCACATTTAAATTGAACAATGTCCTCATTGTTCACCAGAAAAACAAGGGAATGTTTCAGAAGACCTTTTCGGTAAGTAGATAAAAATAGAGAAAACACAAAGGTCACAAATAGACATTTAAGCACAGGAGTTCTCCACAGCAGAATTTAGCAAAATAAAAGCATAATTGAAAGAAACTAGGACTCCTCTGAGATTGTTTTTGCTAGCATTATAAGAGTTCCCCCACACTTGAGCTTCAGCCTCAAGTAGCGTAGCTTGGTTGCGGTGTAGACATGAAGTTGCACCTGCATAAGACACTAGAAGCAACCATACTACAAACGGGGTTAAGAGTTAGCAAAAACAAAATTTAAAGAGAACCTGAAAATTAAAAGAGCATAAAATCAAAATAAAAGAAAAGTTCATCCGGGTTGCCTCCCGGAAAGCTGCCCTTCGTTAACGTCTTTGGCTAGACGCTACCACCATGAAGTCAGCCGGGATCGAATATGAATGTTGAAGTCGGCTACAACGGGTGAGCGGGACGGGCATCATGAATAATTGATAAACGACCCGGATCAAAAGGAAAAGCTATCCCAACACTTAGAATGTAGAAGTGCAAGCTCCACTGATCTTTAGTCAGGTGGAAGTGTTGAGATTGTTGATCCTTGGTGCGAGGATCGAATTTTGGTGGAGCCTCCTCTTCGAAATTAAGGATGAAGACATTATTATCTTCAATGAGCGGTGCAAGGAGAGCTCTGGGGCGGACTTTGTCTTCTATCTCTAGTTCGGGATCAAAGGGGAAGGTGGCCTCCACACTTAGCGGGTGAACTTTATGCTTCCACCGTACATCATTGTTGCTTAGGTGGGGAAGGCCTTGATCCTCCAGACGAAGATCAAATTTGGATGGCTCCTCCTCCTCGATTTTGAGGATGTAGATGTCCTCATCTTCTTGGTGAGGCTCATTGGACGAGCTTTGATGTAAATTAACTTCACAGGGAAGTGGCTCCTTGAAATCGACTATAGCTCTCTCTTCTGATGGCTCGGAGGGAGGCGGCATCTCCTCCTTCTCAAGGTTGAGGATGTATCCACCCTCATCTTCTGGGTAGAGCACGGTGAAGGAGGGGAAATAGTAGTTGATTTCAGAGGGAGGAGACTCCATGAAGTCCAAGGAGAGACTCTCTTCTAAGGAGTTGTCTTCATAATCAAGCTGATGGTTGTTTGGTGATGGATTCTCTGATTCGAATAGGGGAGGAGGTGGAGAGTAGCCTAAGTCCTCAGCAGGTTGTTCCTCCTTGTGAACCACTTCATTCAGTTGTTGAACCGGTTGTTCCATGTGTTCTACCTGATCTAGCGTTCTTTGCTGGATCATTTCAGAGGTTGAGGTAAAATTTGCCATCATTTCCCTTAAAATGGCGTTGTCTCTCTCTCTATTGCAACCATAGGACAATGGGAACTTTCATGATCTCCTCCACACTCTCGGCACCAAAGATGGGGATAGGCTTGAGAGATGACTTGAATCCTCCAAGAGAGCTCTCAATTCAGCATTTGGGTCTGAACATTGGGGGCTTCATGGTACTCTCCGCACCTTTGACAGACACACCATTGATTGTAGTTCTCTGCGCCATAGGGGTAACCATACCAACTTCCTGCTTGATCGTAGTGACCATCCATCAGAATTAAGTACCCTAAAAAGAAACAAAAATTTATACACAAAAGGGGCAAATAACGGAAATAAAAAAACTAAACAGATAAGAAACTAGATAGTTGGACTGAAGTCCCTGGCAACGGTGCCAAAAACTTGTTGGGCAAAATAGTAGTTAAACTATCTTGCTACTTATGAGCAGTGAACCCAATCTTTGTAGTACAACAAGGTCGTATCCACAGAGACTTCACAACTATCTAATTAATTATCAAGTTAGTAAATGTACAAGAAGATAAATAAAAGTGCATAAAATATAAATTGAGGGGTTTAGCCGGAGGCAAGCTTGATTTGTTTTGGGATCAGTGCAAAAATAATAAACACAGTAAAATAAAGTAAATGGATGGAAAAAGGTATCCTAAGATAGCGGGGGAATTGCCTAAATTACTTAAACAAATTTAAACCATGTCTCAATATTTATTGTCTATTTAGAGTTAATTGTCAGTTACGAACTCTTAATAATAGCCTCAGTATTTTCCTGCTCAATCCGGAGTGTAAATACCAAGGTTCATTCCTTTGTGGTACTTTGACTATCTCAAAATCATATGTTGATAGTTACCATAAAAATGCAGTAGTTTGTCGCGTAAAGCATTTAACAATATTTGTTGAAAGGAATTAAAACAAGTTTAATAAGTGAGACAAGTAATAAATATTTATTTATGTACAGACATTAATTATAAACTAATTTGCTCTATTTGTCTGTTTAAGAATTTATCTTGTGACCTTCCTAAATCATAGATAAGGACAACTCTTAATTAATTCAATAGACTTTTTACAATCAGAAAAAGTCTAAAATCATTAATTAGCATTAAGCAAGAATTCTTTTAATAACAGCGATGGATTTTATCTGCTAATCAAGGAGATAATATCTAACGTTTGTCTTTCTTTGTGGTCTATTCTCAGATTTACAAATCATTGAAATAAGAGAAACCGTAAATGCATAAAAATGATCAGTTGTTAAGCATTTAATAATTTAGAGAGACAAAACAAATATTTATAGGCAAACTTGGTATTAATAATAAGTCTGAATTATTTGGGGTTAAACCCCATCCTAGGATACGAATAAAAATTACTCAGACATTAACAGAAATAAAAAGAAAGCAGAGATAGCCATTATTTTGGAGACTGCCGGAGGAGACGGGACTGCGACTCACTTCTGCTCCAGCTCCTTTTCTTCTCTTCTTCTTATCGTGCTTCTGCTGAGTGGTGGAATGAAGAATGAAATTAAAATGGAGAAGTGGGGGATAAGAGGATGGAATGGATCGTATGTGTGGCTTGTGTTGTGGTCGATGGTCGTGGTTTGATGAACGGTGGTCTGATGGAGAACTTTGGATTTTGGAAGGGATGATTTATTTGAGCAGAAGAACCGTGGGTTTTATATAAGAAAGGAGGAGGAAGAAGACAGACTGAAGACAGGCTGGAACACGCATGAGCAATTTGAGGAGTGCGCCGGCGCCTGATATTGTCGATGGAGTAGATAGATATGTTTGCAGGCGCCGCAAGAAAAATGAGGCAGACGGTCGGCGTAGTTGCAGCTCTATTTCTTGTCCGGTCTATTTTCCACGGACAGCTCTATTTCTTGTCCGTTCAAATTTCCACGGACGTCTCTGTTGTGACTTTCTTGTGTCCTGGCTAATTTCCACAGACACTATGCCTTGTCCGCCCTCTGTCCGGCCTAATCTCCTCGGACACACACACAGACACACTCCTTTGTCCGGCCTTTCTTCCACGGACAACACACGGACGTGTTGTCCCTTGTTCGGCCAAATATCCGCGGACAACCCACAGACGTGTTGTCCCTTGTCCGGCCAAATATCCGCGGACAACCCACGGACTCCCTCAGCCTTTGATCTTGTCCGTGCTTCTTTACCCGGACGTGACACGGACGTCTCTAACACATCGATCCGTGTCACGTCTGGCCTTTTATCCTCGGACGTGACCCGGACGTGTGTATTTGACTCGTTTTCTTTTGTGAATTTTGACCGTGTCTAGATTCTTCGTTTGGACTCCGTTTTTCGACCCGTTTGCGCCTACGCGTTCGTCTCTTCGTCTACTTTGCTCCTAGCATGGTTTTCCTCATGTTTAACCAATAAATCTGTAAGATAACCAATAAAACATAAACTAGAGGAAAACTAACCAAAGTGGAGAAATGAGCAAGAAAAGTGCTAATATAATATATGAAATACACCCATAAAACATGCTCATTTGGACACTTATCACTTCCTCAACGTCATTTTTGTGCTTTAAACTTTAGATTATTGTTAAGCTCATTATGAAATACCCCGGACTTAAATATGGTGATTAAATTATTCTAGTATGATATTTAGAGGCCTAAATATGCCTAAAGAGATTTGGTGAAGAAATTAAAACCAAAGGAAAGAGGAAAACGCGTAAAAGACATAAAACGTAAAAATGTGCGTTACGCAACCATAGGAGGCATATGACCTCGACTAGGGTCCTAGATGGATTCCTAAGACTTAGTTATACGCTAAGAACATGTGGGAACAATTCCCGAAGAAAACAAATCCATATAGTGGGTTAAAAACGCAAATGAAGTCCTAAAGCACATTTTCTGAGAAAACCAGAAAACATGACTTTAAGCAGCTTAATGGACTTGTAAAAATTATAGTTGATCATATAACTATAATTAAACCTTAATGAAGGTCTAAGAATCATTAAAATTTAGTAAACGAAAAAATCCAGAAAACGGGCCCGGTTGATGAATAGTGTCAAACCAGGAATTTAGGAGTGTTTCTTGCGAAAAGACAAAAACGCCCTTACTTAAATAACAGAGGGGGACGGTTTTTAGTAGTGATGACTCATCTTTTCTTTTCAGCCACATTGGCTCCTTATTAGTGAGAGAGAGATAAAAAGAAATAAAGTAAAAGGGGGAAAAGCAAATAAGTACCTTACTTTTTCTCTCTCTCCTCACACTCTCCTTCCCAGCATATTTCCCCCTCTCTTTCATCTCCCAGACAGCTGTTCCTCCCCTCTCTTCTTCCTTGGTGATTTTTGCAGCTCTCCCATGGTTTGTCATCTTCCTTTGCTTGCCCAAGTTGCTACACAACTCCAAATTAAAAACCAAACATAGATTCTTGCTAGTTGAGTAAAGGGCTTTCTTCTCCACCTTTCAAAATCTCCAATGGTTGAAGTTTACTTCCATGGGTGGAGCTCCATTTGAGGAGAAAGGTAGATTTTCTAGAGCTAGATGATCTTCTCTTTGGTTCAAGGTAAGAAAAATCACAAAAGCCCATTTTTTCCTTCATTCCTTATTTGACCAAAAATTTGGTCCTCATGGTGTCTTGTTCCTTTCTTTGTTTGAGCATTTGTTCATGCCACAAACTGGTGGTTGGAACTCTCCTTTGATTCATGATCAGAAGTCTATTCTAGAGCTTCGAAGGCAATGCCCTAATTTTAGTGCTTTAAGCACCTTCCCTTGTTCTAGAGCAATTAACAAGTCTAAGTGTATTACTTAGTTCTTATTTTCCCCATTTGAATGTTGGTCTAGAGTTTTGGCAATGGTATTGCCCCTTGGCTGAAAATGAGATGAAAAAGAGAAGAGGAGAAGAGAAAGAGAAACTTGGAAGCTTTAGGTAAATAATCTACCTTAATGACTATCCTAAATGCTTTTAGAATTTTAGGATGGGTAATTGAAAGAATGAATCAAAACATGTGCTGGAAAATGTGCTTGGTTGAGATGAGAGAGAATAGTGATTATGCTTAGTGCAATGAAGAATTGTGTTTGATTTAAGGGCCTTGGAGCCAAGTCATTTAAGATTATTGTATTATGATGTGCTTGGTGAATTTTGGATGAAACTATGTGCTGGTAGAATCCACTAAGGATTTGGTTAGCTTGTGTTGAATTATGGATATTTTGGATTAGGTGATGAAGATAATGAAATTTGGATGTGCTAGTATAGTAACAAAGTTATGGTGAAATTTCTGTAGAAACCAAGTATTTTAGGTGTTGTTATGAGGTTATAGAACCTAAGGTTAACTATGAGTTGATAGGGATTAGTTTGGTTAATTAATCACTCTAAAATGATAGTTGAAGGATTGAATTGGATAGTGTAAAAAATTGTAGCAATATGAGGTAGGAATGTTTTAAATTGCCTAGAGGTGAACAAGTGTGTATGACTTTGGAAGTAAAGGTTGGACTTGGGTAATAGAGATGAAAATGACTAGGAAGGATTTGGTATGGTCAAAATGGTTGAGAATAAGGTGTAAACTGTCATGAGGAGGTTTGGGGATGCACTAGTGTGCATAGTGTGCAGAAATTGAGAGTGGAAAATTGTAGAATTGATCAAGGTTTAAATGATAGTTTGATCAATGGATTAAAGAAGGTTTAATGTGTGTTTATGGTGTTAGAACATGTATGAAAGCATTTGGAAAGATTGGAAAAGAATTGGGTAAGAATTGGAGTTAGAATAGAAAATGAAAACTGTAAAATGCAATAGAGAGTTACAGGGTCCGGGACTTAGGTCTAGTAAGAAGTCCCGAACCATATGTTAATAAGGGCCGAGAATTGCTGTACAATGCTGGTCCGGGACTTAGGTTAAGGATGAAGTCCCGGACCACTTGAAAAATACGCCCGAGAGTTAAAGCTGTAGCTTGGTCCGGGACTTGGGGTAAGTACAAGGTCTCGAACCAATGTAAAAATCTTCCCGAGAGTTGCTGTAAGGGTCTGGTCTGGGAGTTAAGGTCAGGACAAAGTCAAGGACCACCCCAAAAATGCCACCGTGAGTTTAAAAACGAATTTAAATGAAGGGGATTGAATGGTATTGGTCTTAGATGATGGTTAAGACTTGTTTGGTGACATGTAAAGGTCATTAGAAGTGTAAACAAGTATTAGATTGATTGTGAGAGTTGAGAACTTAAGATCACATGAGTAAAGTTAAGATTAACGGGATAACAGGGCTAATTACGGGTGCATTAGCCGTTTAAATTCCATATTGTGTTGACGTTAATAGAAACACTTGGAATGTTACCAGTAACGTGAGAAGTGTCGGAGGAGCGTAAGACGACATGCTAGAGTGGTTCCATGGTGAACGGTATGGTTTTCTTGCAATCTGTGTCCTACCTAGTACTCTCGGCTTGCGTGCTACTTGTTTATGTGTGCCGACCTAACATGATAAAAGCACGAAAATGTTTATTGCATTTGATATGTATATCTCGATGCCTGTTGTATGTGCTAACCATCCTTGTTTGAGTGTGTGGTCTAACTGAGTGTTGTAGACCGACTCGTAATTGATTAACGTTTGGTTAGTGACTCGTAGAAAGAGTCGAATCACAAAATAATTTAATTGTCGAAAAACATATAAGAATTCTCAACTAGAGAAAATGATAGTTCAACTCCATGAACACACCTGAAACATGAAAAGAGATATACGGGGCTTTTAAACTCCCTCTTAATGGTTAGTCGACTTCCTATATGAGGATGCGACTCAATATGAGAAAACAACCAAAACTTCTAAGTAATGGAAGTATAGGGGCGACCCTTAAATCGGTGAATATAATGACTTAAGGAAAACTCCCTAAGATTGTGAGTTGGTGTCAAGAGAGATGTTTCTGACTAATGTATATTATTACTAACCCTGAGAGTGGGTTAGGGGATTGTGAGTCACATGTGCAAGGAAGAGGAAACAACAGAGTGATTGTTTCTGATTTCCATGGTCGAACTCCCTTGTCAGGGGCCGTGAATGACATGGTGGTGCCCGTTGGGGCCGTGAGCCACGTAGTGGTGCCCGTTGGAGTAAGATTGGCAGAGTTTATCCGTCTAAAGAGATAAGCTGGGTATTATGGGATATGAGAAAGAGGAATCAAGAGAGCGGTTCCGGTTAAAAGCCCGGTGGTGAGATCTATATGTGAGTCTCTGCTTGGAGGCCTACGAGGCTTAACTTATGAATTATTCAAGAGAAGAATAATTGAGAAAACTAGATTGAGACCGAGAGTGTCTATAGATCTAAGAGAACAAGTAAAAACTATCCGATTAAGATGGATAAGTATTTGGTAATAGGAATGAGGCATTATTGAGGTAGAAACCCTCAAGGCCTAAAGAACAAGGTAAAATAATCTAACAAACTTGAAATGCAAACCTTGTTGATTGTATTCCGTTTTTTGAATACTTATTGATGCAAGCATGTTGTGTGTTTACAACATTTCATGTTATGATTTAAATAAAATCAATCGCATGCTTCGACGACAATTAGTTGGGTGTGGCCCGGTTGTAGCGGGTTGCACGACTACCATACCAGCAAAGGTGCTGAGCCCCTTTGGGGCCACCTATTATTTTTCAGGTACAATGGAGATAGTTATTGTTCGAGATTAGAAAGGGGACTGTTGCAGTAGCATGGGTAGTTTGTCTAATCTCATATGTATTTGTTAGTGTGGAAGACCAAAATGTTATCGGCATGTAGAATGTAAAAGACTCGGTATAGTTGATTTGTATTTGACTCGGTTTAGAAATGGAATGATGATGTATTGTATGAGTACTCGGGAATTCTGGTCCATCAGACCGTTACTGTATTGAGTACTCTGGAATTTGTATGAGTACTAACCGTGTGATGTATTGTATGTAGCATGTCGACCCTTGCTGCCGGAAATTTCATTTCCTAATGGATAGGATTCTCAATCTTCCGCTATTAAGTGCGGGTAACGTCGTTCAAACGAGAACCGTCTCCGAGATTTCCAGTTCTTGGAATCTACCGTATGACACGTTCTTTTTTGTTACAAAATTATTTCATAATTGCCAGATCGGGTTTTCCCGAGTAAGAGAGGATGTTCCATCTCTCTGTCGTTCTTTCCCGTTGTGGAGGGCAGGTTTGGATATTGTAGGTTTCCAGTACACACTGGGAATTCCTATCTAGCGTATCTCTCACACTATCGCTCAACCCTTAGCCCAAAGTCTCTAACCGTGTGACGAAGTGGAAAATGAGATATAACAAAAACCCGAGACACTTGTCTACAGGACCACAACAGTTAGATAACCGACTAAGGAACTAGTTAGGAGTGGATAACTCCGAACTTACAAACCCAAAAGGTTACAATACCTGATCGACATAGCCCAGGCAACTGTGAGAACATCAACGAAACTTACTCCAAGAGGACTACAGATGTAGCGCCTAAACAAGAGCCCAGCCTCAGTAAACACGGTAAATGTGTGGGAACGAGCAATAAGGAGAGACACAGAACTAAATAAATATAGGGGTCTTCGAGAACGGAGAAGCACCCTGATTGATGACTATCATGTCAAGACCATTGAGAAACTACTCAGAAGATCGATAGTTGAGATCAGAGGATCAAATGAAGAGCCAACAAGGCTATCGAATACGGTATGGATGGAAGTAATACCGCAACCGGTATGTGTCGAACCGATAGCCAGCCTGCATGGCGCACTTGCCATAGCAAGTGCTGTAATAACAGGGCTATTCGGAGGAACTCTAACGGCCAGAAAGTACTTGATAAAGTACCACGATAGCGAGTGGAGAAATTATAGGATCACTAATCCTAAGAACTCGAAAAGCGAAACCTTGGAAGAGCCTAACGGCCCAACCATTGTATTAAAAAATATACCGGTCAATGAGAAGCTAGACTCGGTCAAGATCACCAGACATTTAAATACCATGAAAATTTTCTTTCAAACTCAAAATTTTCTTTCAAACCCATAATTCTTTCAAAACCTCAATTTTTAAAACCAAACTAGAAGAATCACAGTAAGTTATCAAAGGATGATACAAGAGGAGTTGACAACTGAATACTTCACATAGGCGTGTGACGGACACTACGAGTATACGAAAATGAGATGTGGGACGACCGCACTCCAAAGGAGCTTACGGGCCTGACAGACTTATTTATAGGTTAGTCAGGTAAGTAGTAATGTTTAATACCCTGGACTTAAAAATGGTGATTAAATTATGCTAATGTGATTATTAAAGGCCTAATGGTGCCTAGAGAGTATTGGTAAAGAGAATAAAACCAAAAGAAAAGAGAAAACGCTTGAAAAGCGAAAAATGCTAAAACGCGTGTTAAATGAGTATAGGAGGTATATGACCTCGGTTAGGGTCCGAGATGGATTCCTAAGGCTTAGTTAGGCCTAATTGGTATACGGGAGTGATTCCCGAAGAAAAAGGATCCAAATAATGGATTAAAACACTAACGGAGATTTAAAGCACATTTCTCGAGAAAACCCAAAAATGTGACTTTCAGTGGTCAAACAGACCCGTAAAAATTATAATTGATTATGGAACTATAATTAAGTATTAATGGAAGCTTAATAACCATTAAAAATAAAGAAACGAGAAAAATCCGAAAAACGGGCCCGATGAGTGAATAGTGCCGAACCGGGTAAAATAACGAGCGTTTTCTGTAAAAGATGAAAAACGCTCCAGCTTACTAATATGGTGGGGGCCGGTTTTTATGAGTCTTGTGACTCCCCTCTCACACATAACTAGTTAACTAATATATTAAGTCAAAAAGCATAAAGTAAATAGTGAAAAGTTGAAAAAGTAAACATAAACTCACCTTTCCTCTTCTCTCTCCTCGCATTCTTTCCTTTCCTACCGTGAGCACCCCCTCTCTTTCCTCCCTTCCTCTCTTCTTCCTCCTTGGATGATTTGAGCTGCAACAAAGGAGCTCCCATGGCTTCTTCTTCATCTTCTTCTTCTTGTACAAGCTTCGATAAAGCTCCGAATTAAAAACCGAGCATAGATTCTAGCTCCTCTCACCAAGGCCTATCTCCCTCTCTTTTAGAAATTCAAAAAGGAAGAAGTTCATATTTATGGGTGTACCCCATTTGAGAAGGAAATCACATGTTCTTGGAGCCAGACATCTCCTCTTTCATTCAAGGTAAGAAAAATCCATTTTCTTCATCTCTTTGTCATGGCCGATTTTTACCTCCCTTGACACCTTGTTTATTTCCTTGTTGAGCTATATTCCAAGCCTCCAATGGTGGTGGAGTGCCCTCTTCTAATCCATGGATGAAGATCCATCTTAGAGCTTCAAAGGTAATGACCTAATTATGGGTTCTAAGCTCCCTCCTTGAATTCTAGGGCTATTTTTATGAGTCTAAGTGTCTTGACTTAGTCCCATTCCATCCTTGAATGTTGGCTAGAGTATAGGGCAAGTGGTTTGCCTTGGCCGATTTTGGGAGTCAAGAGAATTGAGCAAGAGAGATGGAGAAGAGAAGAGGAGAAGAGTATTAAAAAGAGAGTTTGAGAATTCAAGGTAAGAAACCAACCCTAATGTATATTCTATAGGTATTAGAATTTGGGATGGGTTAATTAAATTAATGAACCCCACATGTGTTGTGGTATTAATGTGCTTGTATATAAATAATGCAAGTGAGAAAGCATTTATGAATTTAATGCTTGATTTAAGGGCCTAAGTGTCAAGTATTAAGTTATTGCATTATATGGTGCTTAATGAGTTTTTGGTTGAGTAATGATGGATTAATGTGTGCTGGTAGAACCCTTGTGGTTTGGTTAGTTGTAGGTTGAATTATGTGATAAGTATGAGCTTTTGGGCAATGCTAGAAAAGTAGCCGGGTTATGGCGAATTTTCGGTAGAAAACCGAGTGTTAAGGTGATTTTGAGATGTAGGTGAACCTATGTGTGCTTGGGAGTAAATGGAAGTGTAAATGAGTGGATTGAATCCACCAAGAACTAGAGAATGAGAGTTGGAAGGGTGGATGCAAAAACTGTAGCAAAATGTTGTAGGAAAGCCTTGAAATTCCTAGAGAGTAAACTAGTGTGCAAGACCTTGGAAACAAGAGTTGAACTTGGGTTTTAGAAGTGTATTAGTCTAGGAATGAATTGGAGTGGTGAGTAAGTGATTTGGTAAGGTTGGTAGAAGGTATAAACTACCAAGAGGAAATGTGAAAATGCACTAGTGTGCATAAGTGCAAAAGTGAGAATTTAATTTGTAAGATTGAGCAAGAATTGAGTAAGTGTATGACCAATGATTTAAGAAGGTTTAAGGCATGTTTTAAGGTGTTTAGACATGAAGAAAACTTGTGGAAATATTAGGGAAAGATTAAGGGTGGTTTAAGGATTGATTAGGGGCTGAAAAATAATGTTTGGAGCAGGGTTTAGCAGGGTCCGGGACTTGGTCCTTGGACAATGTCCCGGACCACCCACAAATTCATGCCGAGAATACATGTCTAGTACTGGTCCGGGACTATACTCCAGGACAAGGTCCCGGACCATAGTGAAATTTCACCCGAAAGTTAGATCTTGTATTGGTCCGGACTTAGGGTAGGTACCAAGTCCCGGACCACCCCCAGAAATGCCTTGTGAGTGTTTTAAAGGTTTCTAATGATGGGGGTTTGAATGTTAATGATGTTATATGATGTTAAGGCCTTGTTTGTTGACATGTAAAGGCCCTAGGTAGTGTAAGAAAGTGTTAGAAGTGAGTGTGAAGTAAAAACTCAAATTAACAAAAGTAAAATCGAGATAACGGGATAACGGGGTAAGTACGGGAGTAGCATTTAATTATGTACCGTATGAGCTTAGTATTAATAATAATGTTTGGGACATTATAAGTGGATCGTGTGTTAACCGAGCATGGTGAGATGACACGGTAAAAGTGAAAACCCCGGTGAAAGGTATGATTTTCTCATACCCCGCGTGCTAACCGAGTTACGTTGATTTGTGTGTTTGTGTGCCGGCTTAATCAAGACTAAAGCATGAAAATGAACCATTGCTTGATTATGTATGTCTTGTTATATGTTGTATGAGCTAACATACTTGTATGCAAGTGAGGTCTAAATTAGTATATAGACCGACTCAAAGATGAGTGGCGATTTGCTAAAGACTCGTAGATCGGGTCGTATCGTAAAATAACGAAGACGTGCAAACACACATACTATCGATTTAAGAACAACGATATCGTAAAGTTACGAACTCACTAGCAAGTGAGCGAGCTGTGCGGGTTTAGTAGACACCCGGTAACGGTTAGAAAACCAAACTAAAACAATCCACGAAATGAATAAATGTGGAAAGGTACATGAACCTCCATCTAGAGGATTGTAGAAAGCTCAAATATGTGAACTAGTCAAATAAGTAAAAGAGACCTAAGGGATCAGTAACTCCCTTGAGACATGGTCGACCTCCTATGTGAGGATTTTACCCGGTATAAGAAAATAACCGAAAGTATGAGTATATGAAATGTAAGGGTAACTCTTAAAAACTAAGATTACCCGAACTTAAGTAATGTTCCTAAAGTCATTAGAAACATCGAGAGTGATGCTTCTAGACTAATATACTTAATATCATTATAACTCCGAGAGAGGAGTGTATAGGAATGTGAGTAGTCCGAGAGTAGTCGGACCTATGTGAAAGTAGTAGGAACTAAGAGAGAGTTCTGGGAGCTAGTCGAACTATGCTCGAGAGCCATGTGTTTTGGCTTAAGAAAGTATTAGAGGAACAAGCGTGATGTAGGATACCTGTAGTGTCTCGAGAACCTACAAGAGCTTGAGTATAAATATCCCATGAGTGTGGGTGAGATAATGAGTATAAATAACCCAAGAGTGTGGGTGAGATAATGAGTATAAGTAACCCGAGAGAATGGGTGAGTATAGAATGAGTAGCCCAAGAGAATGGGTGTGTATAAGAATAAGTAACCCGAGAGAGTGGGTGAGTTATTGAATGAGCAATCAAGGCATAGTGAGGTAGAAACCCTCAAGGCCTAAGAGCAAACTAATACAACTAACAACCTTGTTATGTTAGGTAAGGATTGTATTCCATGGTTGAATGTGAATCCTTGTGTAGTGTACATATGTAATGTATTGCTAAGATGCATGTTGGTTGAATTAAAATGAACTCCATGCTCTCGACAAAATTAGTCGGCGTACCCCGGTTAGCACTCGGGGTATGCGAATTTCATATGCAGCTTTAAGCTGAGCCCCTAGGGGCATCGTTTTTATTTTCAGGTACACCGAAGATGTTACCGTTCGAGAGTAGGACGGGGTCGGTGGTTAGCATGGGTAGTTAGACTTTAATTACTTATGTATTTGTATGAGGTGTAAGACCGAATATGTTATCGGCATCCGTATATGGTGAACTCGGTATAGTAAAGAAATTAATTGAGTATTGTATTTGTATTGTGTACTCGGTTGTTCCAGTCCATTAGACCGTTACTGAATGTAAGATAGACCTGGTTAGCCATATGGGTGGCTAACGACATTGTATCACCCTCCGTTGTATTTAGAGTTCCGCTGCGTGTTTATGGGCTAATGAGACAGTTTAAGGGGTAATTATGAGTTTAGCGGATGGGGTGTTACAAAAATGGTATCAGAGCGAAGTATCGCTCTAATGACTGGAAATACCGAGCTTAGGAAATACCGAGTTAGGAATAAGAGACTTAGGGCTAAGGGTTGAGTGGTAGCGTGAGAAATGCGCTAGTTAGGAACTTTCAGTATGATCTGGATACCTACAATACCAGACCCGCCCTCCACAACCCCCGTGTTTAAAAGCTCGGGAAAGAATGCCAGAGAGACGGGGAAACCCGATCTAGCAGTTATTTAATATTTCAATATGAACCAGAACCTCTCATGCGGTAGATTCCGAGAACCGGAAATCCCGGAGACGGATCCCACTAGAACGACAATAACCAAACTTAATGGCGGGAGATCGAGAAATCCTAATCCAAGGAGACTAGAATCTGTGGCAGCATGGGGCGACATGCCTAGCAGTCGCGAGAACCCGGCTGACCAAGCAGCAACAAGAAAGAAAGCACCAACCGTGCGACAAGGCGGGGAGATGAGAAGCAAAGAAACCGAGACATATGTCTACGGACCGCCATAGTTAAATAATACCACCAATGGTATACTAACTGACTAAGAACCTAGTCAAAAGTAGGTACACCCACCCCGCCACACCCGAAGAGGTTGCAACATTTAACTGATATAGCTTAGACAGCTACAAACATCTACGGGATACACCCGATAGGACTATTGAAGTGGTGCCTAAATGACTTAAACCTCGGTAACCACAGTAAAGACGTGGGAACGAGCAATGAGGTAGAACATAGAACTAAGTAATTAAGGAACTTTGAGAGTGGAGAAGCACCTAAATGAATGACAGTCATGTCAAGATGAATGAGAAGCAGCTCTAAGGAGTAGTTATCCAACTAAAGGATCAAGGATGAGCCGACAAGGCTACCAAATATAATGTGAACAATACCGAAATCGGTACGAGTATCCCAAAAACTGCCTGTACCGCGCACTTTCCACGGCAAGTGTAGTAAAAACGGAACTATTAAGGGGAGCTTTAACAAACGACCAGTACTTAGCAAGTACCAAGATGGCGAGAGAAGCCAATATGGCAAGACAACCCTAAGAATTTTGAAATGAAACTTTGGAAAGGCCTAACGGCCTGACCACTGCATTGAAGAGCATACCAGTCGGTGAGAAGCTAGATCTGTAAAAAGTAACCGGCATTAAAATGCCGTGAAGATTTCTATTTTCAAAACTCAAATTTTTCTTTCAAAACGCAAAATTTTCCAAAAAACCCCCAAATTTTAAAACCAAACCAGAGAACCACGGTAAGTTATCATAGGACGATATAAGAGGAGTTGGCAACAAAATACTTCACCTAGGCGTGTGACCGACACTACAAGTGTACACAAACGAGACATGGGACGACCGCACTCCGAAGGAGCTAGCGGGCCTGACAGACCAGTTATGAGTTAGTCGGGTAAGTGGTAACGTATCACTAAGATACTCCATGTATGTATACAAGTAGGGTACGGAACACGGGAAGTAGCCCACTCCATACTACGGATGAAAGAGCCAATTCAAACCAAGACAGTTGGACACCTAGAATGACCGAAGAACACAGAGAATCTTACCAGGCTAAAGGAGTCAAGAACCCAGTAAGATGACGGACCTAAATATGTAATGTTAAGAAGTGCTGGAAGTACGAAGTATTAAGTATAGACATTGGATATGTCTCAGGAATCCTGAAGGAAATACTTGATAACAGGAAAGAATACCTAGCGTAAGCAATACGGCGAAGGCCTAAGTGAACATATCAATGTTTGGTGAACGGGATAGAATTCCCACAGCATACCTCACTGAGGAGAATAACGACCTGGCCAAGAAGGTAAAGGAAAAATGCCAATGATCTACCCAATAATGGGAGACTTTACAACCCCAACGGGATAGCCAAAGTATATAACCGCAAGGCGAAGTAAGAAACTGAACATACTCATGCGTTCAAGCCAGATGTAATGACGCAACTCAGTAACACCTAGGAGTAATCCGTGAAGGGTGCCGGAGTCAATAGTAGTTGAACGAGATATCGTGTTGAGAACACAAGTGTAAAGCAAACACTCGGGTAGAACCCAAAGGGATCCCACGTAAAAAGGGAACACCCTAAATTGCCAGAGGGGCATAGACTAGTATCGAGATACAAAAAAGGCCTTCCATGTACGGAAGTGTGGTGAGACAACCATATCAAAGAGCCCAGGAGTACCTCCAAACCATTTAATGGTATACGGAGAAGGAGAAACCTGTATAAACAGCCCGCATAGAGCATGGCGAGGCAATGTGGCTTGTAAGCCGGTAAACCAACTACCATTCGTAGATTTAAACATTGCAACCTATGCATGAAGGCATAAGAGGAATCATGGAGAATGAACCACTACATTACAGTGGGGATACCCCTCATTATTGTGGGGCCTAGGGAGCGGCAATTGCGTAAATCCTCCAGAGAAAGGCTACTACCTAAGTATGTAATGTGAAACCGCTAGAGCGGTGTAGTGAAACTTGAGCATATGTTTATTGCCAAGGACTAATTTGAACAGAGATAGTAATAGCAGCAGTTCTAAACCGAAAGAGTAATCAGATGAGTAGTAAACATTGTATGTGTGCAATATGAATTGTAGAGTAAACAAAAGCATAATAAGTGTAGAGAGTTTGGAGTAGTATATTCTATTGAGCCAAGTGAATGGCAAGCCATAATATAAATGGCAGGAGTACATGAGCGGAAGCTAAAGTAGTAGCGGATGCCATATAAGCGAATGTTGTTTAACGGGTAAGAACATGGTACGCAGGAAGCGACTATTGTAAGAGTATAGCCAGACAATGATATGAAGTTGATGAAGAAGGATGGTAAAGGAAACGATGTTCATTTACTGCCAAGGGTCACGCCTCTACACTCTGTAGGACTGAGTGTTTTGGTATTGCACTTGTGCAGTAAAGATCTTATGGGATAGCTAGGAATTTGAGAAATGTTAACGAACATGGCGTAAGCCTGTTGAGCAAAAATCTAGAGAAATAACCGTGCGGACGTTGGCCAAAGATGCACAAAGGACGTGGGCCATAACCCACAGGTCCCAGGAACCATTATTAATCGAGGAAGCACCTCAACCGACAACAAGTCGGGAAAAAGAAAGTGAATAATCATGAAGGTATACAATGTTATACGAAATAGATTTCCAGTAAACTGGAGAGAAAATCTATAACTCATCGAATTCGCATACGGTAAGAGATACCAAGCGACGATTGAGAAACCTTTACTCCCAAGACAAAAAGGGATAAAAGGGAGTGGATAATACATTGAGAATACCAAAAGGGCAAATTAAGCTCTAGTCATCAGGTCACGCAGCAGAGGCTAGGGGCCGTAATTTAAAGGTTAAGTATACCTAGTACATGTGAGTAATTGGCTAATCATAAACGCCTTGAAGCCTTAGAGGCTAGAACCGAACCCGGTTATGAGTCAATTAACCGTATTGAAGTTAAACACTTCATGATGCTCGAATTAGTGAACCAATGTTCAGTGGTAACATATGGTCGATTACGCGGGCGTAACCCCTTTTAAGGGGGGGTAGGGCGAGAAACCGCTTAGAGTATGTTTTACGTATAGGTGTGTAAACTCCTATGTGCATAGCACAAAAGAAATTGTTTTGATAATTGGAACTCATGTTACATAAACATGTGTACCCATTCAGAAGGTAATGATGAATGATGATCATTGCGCATGTGAGATGCGAGTGACGTGTATATAATATTTATGAAAAGAGGAGTAGAGAGACTCCTGGGGAATGAGAATCCCTTTAGTATATGTCTATTGAGATTAGACATGAGATATGGTGAGTATGAATCGGTATGAAACCGATGTGTAACCTAGAAAGGAGTGAGTTCCCTAGGTGATTTTATTTGAGAATGATTGATGGAGTGAGTTCCATCCTTTAGAGTTGTATGTTGTATGTTTTAAATTGAGTAACAATTTGAGAAAACGAGTCATGAGTTGCTTAGGTAAAGTAAGCAAAGTAAATTGAGGATGACGAATGACCTAAGTTCTAGGAATTAGAGATAAATTAAAATGGATTGTTTTATGAATATGACTAGAAAGAGTAAAAGATAGAAAACAAAAATGTTTGATAATCTAATTGTTTGAAACTGACGTGGGAGGTGGAACTTGATCTGCTAGCGATCAAGGGAAACCGAACACAAATTGGGGTGGAAGGATAGTTCAACACTGATGCTGATCACATCAGGGTTAGATGATTCTTGATGCTCCCTATAAGTGGTCACAAATAATCACGCTAGGAAAAGATACAACTACCATAAACCGGATTTGGAGTTGCGTGATGTTTTAAAAAGAATTTTCAAACAGAATTTGAAAAAGGATCTTCCTTCGAGCATGAAGGCGAAAAATGGTTTTGAAACCATTGCACCGTACGTGCGGCGGTCCTAAGTGACCGGTTGGGGCGGTGACAGTGTGTGATTTTTCCAAAGGCAGCGGGATGGGGAGAGTACCCTGAGAATGTCCTGTGTTGAGTGAGTCAACCAGAGTGCTTGAGGATATGTATATGTGTAACGTTATGATCGGAATCGAAGAGACCGTGGGCTAGAGAGAGTAAGTGCCCATTTGTCATGAAACGGACATGAACCAGAAAGCGTAAGTGTTCAACGTGACCGGTACCTGAGGGATTAGTAGTGTATCACTCGATATGGATTCGAGGACTGTAGTGCCTTATTGTCTTCAGACCGATTCAGGGAGAGAGTACAAGAGTATTTTTGATTGTTATACATGCTGTGATATGTGTGTGGTATGTGTAGTGTGAAATGAGACCGACTTGTGGAGTCTGTAAGGTTATACGTGTATTATAACCTTGGCATAGTACGCCCATGAGAGTAACCATCTTAGATTCACCAACTTTGAGGACAAAGTTCTTAAGGGGGGTAGATTTTAATACCCCGGACTTAAAAATGGTGATTAAATTATCCTAATATGATTATTAAATGCCTAATGGTGCCTAGATAGTATTGGTAAAGAGAATAAAACCAAAAGAAAAGAGAAAACACTTGAAAAGCGAAAAATGCTAAAACACGCGTTAAATGAGTATAGGAGGTATATGACCTCGGTTAGGGTCCGAGATGGATTCCTAAGGCTTAGTTAGGCCTAATTGGTATACGGGAGTGATTCCCGAAGAAAACGGATCCAAATAATGGATTAAAACGCTAACGGAGATTTAAAGCACGTTTCTCGAGAAAACCCGAAAACGTGACTTTCAGTGGTCAGACAGACCCATAAAAATTATAATTGATTATGTAACTATAATTAAGTATTAATGGAAGCTTAATAACCATTAAAAATAAAGAAACGAGAAAAATCCAAAAAACGGGCCCGGTGAGTGAATAGTGCCGAACCGGGTAAAATAACGAGCGTTTTCTGTAAAAGGCGAAAAACGCTCCAGCTTACTAATATGGTGGGGGCCGGTTTTTATGAGTCTTGTGACTCCCCTCTCACACATAACTAGTTAACTAATATATTAAGTCAAAAAGCATAAAGTAAATAGTGAAAAGTGGAAAAAGTAAACATAAACTCACCTTTCCTCTTCTCTCTCCTCTCATTCTTTCCTTTCCTACCGTGATCACCCCCTCTCTTTCCTCCCTTCCTATCTTCTTCCTCCTTGGACGATTTGAGCTGCAACAAAGGAGCACCCATGGCTTCTTCATCTTCTTCTTCTAGTACAAGTTTCGATAAAGCTCCGAATTAAAAACCGAGCATAGATTCTTGCTCTCTCACCAAGGCTATCTCCACTCTTTAAATTCAAAAAGGAAGAAGTTTATATTTATGGGTGTACCCCATTTGAGAAGGAAATCACATGTTCTTGGAGCCAGACATCTCCTCTTTCATTCAAGGAAAGAAAAATCCATTTTCTTCATCTCTTTGTCATGGCCGATTTTTACCTCCCTTGACACCTTGTTTATTTCCTTGTTGAGCTATATTCCAAGCCTCCAATGGTGGTGGAGTGCCCTCTTTTAATTCATGGATGAAGATCCATCTTAGAGCTTCAAAGGTAATGACCTAATTATGGGTTCTAAGCTCCCTCCTAAAATTCTAGGGCTATTTTTATGAGTTTAAGTGTCTTGACTTAGTCCCATTCCATCCTTGAATGTTGGCTAGAGTATAGGGCAAGTGGGTTGCCTTGGCCGATTTTGGGAGTCAAGAGAATTGAGCAAGAGAGATGGAGAAGAGAAGAGGAGAATAGTATTAAAAAGAGAGTTTGAGAATTCAAGGTAAGAAACCAACCCTAATGTATATTCTATAGGTATTAGAATTTGGGATGTGTTAATTAAATGAATGAACCCCACATGTGTTGTGGTAGTAATGTGCTTGTATAGAAATAATGCAAGTGAGAAAGCATTTGTGAATTTAATGCTTGATTTAAGGGCCTAAGTGCCAAGTATTAAGTTATTGCATTATATGGTGCTTAATGAGTTTTTGGTTGAGTAATGATGGATTAATGTGTGCTGGTAGAACCCTTGTGGTTTGGTTAGTTGTAGGTTGAATTATGTGATAAGTATGAGCTTTTGGGCAATGCTAGAAAAGTAGCCGGGTTATGGTGAATTTTAGGTAGAAAACCGAGTGTTAAGGTGATTTTGAGATGTAGTTGAACCTATGTGTGCTTTGGAGTAAATGGAAGTGTAAATGAGTGGATTGAACCCACCAAGAACTAGAGAATGAGAGTTGGAAGGGTGGATGCAAAAACTGTAGCAAAATGTTGTAGGAAAGCCTTGAAATTCCTAGAGAGTAAACTAGTGTGCAAGACCTTGGAAACAAGAGTTGAACTTGGGTTTTAGAAGTGCATTAGTCTAGGAATGAATTGGAGTGGTGAGTAAGTGATTTGGTAAGGTTGGTAGAAGGTATAAACTACCAAGATGAAATGTGAAAATGCACTAGTGTGCATAAGTGCAAAAGTGAGAATTTAATTTGTAAGATTGAGCAAGAATTGAGCAAGTGTATGACCAATGATTTAAGAAGGTTTAAGGTATGTTTTAAGGTGTTTAGACATGAAGAAAACTTGTGGAAAGATTAGAGAAAGATTAAGGGTGGTTTAAGGATTGATTGGGGGCTGAAAAATAATGTTTGGAGCAGGTTTTAGTAGGGTTCGGGACTTGGTCCTTGGACAATGTCCCGGACCACCCACAAATTCATGCCGAGAATACATGTCCAGAACTGGTCTGGGACTATACTCCAGGACAAGGTCCCGGACCATAGTGAAATTTCACCCGAAAGTTAGATCTTGTATTGGTCCGGGACTTAGGGTAGGTACCAATTCCCGGACCACCCCCAGAAATGCCCCGTGAGTGTTTTAAAGGTTTCTAATGATGGGGGTTTGAATGTTAATGATGTTATATGATGTTAAGGCCTTGTTTGGTGACATGTAAAGGCCCTTGGAAGTGTAAGAAAGTGTTAGAAGTGAATGTGAAGTAAAAACTCAAATTAACAAAAGTAAAACCGAGATAACGGGATAACGGGGTAAGTACGGGAGTAGCATTTAATTATGTACCGTATGAGCTTAGTATTAATAATAATGTTTGGGACATTATAAGAGGATCGTGTGTGAACCGAGCATGTGAGATGACACGGTAAAAGTGAAAACCCCGGTGAAAGGTATGATTTTCTCATACCCCGCGTGCTAACCGAGTTACGTTGATTTGTGTGTTTGTGTGCCGGCTTAATCAAGACTAAAGCATGAAAATGAACCATTGCTTGATTATGTATGTCTTGTTATATGTTGTATGAGCTAACTATTGTATGCGTGAGGTCTAACTTAGTGTATAGACCGACTCAAAGATAAGTGGTGATTTGCTAAAGACTCGTAGATCGGGTCGTATCGTAAAATAACGAAGACGTGCAAACACACATACTATAGAATTAAGATCAACAATATCGTAAACTTACGAACTCACTAGCAAGTGAGCGAGCTGTGCGGGTTTAGTAGACACCCGGTAACGGTTAGAAAACCAAACTAAAACAATCCACGAAATGAATAAATGTGGAAAGGTACATGAACCTCCATCTAGAGGATTGTAGAAAGTTCAAAGATGTGAACTAGTCAAATAAGTAAAAGAGACCTAAGGGATCAGTAACTCCCTTGAGACATGGTCGACCTCCTATATGAGGATTTTACCCGGTATAAGAAAATAACCGAAAGTATAAGTATATGAAATGTAAGGGTAACTCTTAAAACCTAAGATTACTTGAACTTAAGTAATGTTCCCAAAGTCATTAGACATATCGAGAGTGATGCTTATAGACTAATATACTTAATATCATTATAACTCCGAGAGAGGAGTGTATGGGAATGTGAGTAGTCCGAGAGTAGTCGGACCTATGTGAAAGTAGTAGGAACTAAGAGAGAGTTCCAGGAGCTAGTCGAACTATGCTCGAGAGCCATGTGTTTTGGCTTAAGAAAGTATTAGAGGAACAAGCGTGACGTAGGAGACCTGTAGTGTCTCGAGAACCTACAAGAGCTTGAGTATAAATAACCCAAGAGTGTGGGTGAGATAATGAGTATAAATAACCCAAGAGTGTGGGTGAGATAATGAGTATAAGTAACCCGAGAGAATGGGTGAGTATAGAATGAGTAGCCCAAGAGAATGGGTGTGTATAAGAATAAGTAACCCGAGAGAGTTGGTGAGTTATTGAATGAGCAATCAAGGCATAGTGAGGTAGAAACCCTCAAGGCCTAAGAGCAAACTAATACAACTAACAACCTTGTTATGTTAGTTAAGGATTGTATTCCATGGTTGAATATGAATCCTTGTGTAGTGTACATATGTAATATATTGCTAAGATGCATGTTGGTTGAATTAAAATGAACTCCATGCTCTCAACAAAAGTAGTCGGCGTACCCCGGTTAGCACTCGGGGTATGCGAATTTCGTATGCAGCTTTAAGCTGAGCCCCTAGGGGCATCGTTTTATTTTCAAGTACACCGAAGATGTTACCGTTCAAGAGTAGGACGGGGTCGGTGGTTAGCATGGGTAGTTAGACTTTAATTACTTATGCATTTGTATGAGGTGTAAGACCGAATATGTTATCAGCATCCGTATATGGTGAACTCGGTATAGTAAAGAAATGAATTGAGTATTGTATTTGTATTGTGTACTCGGTTGTTCCAGTCCATCAGACCGTTACTGTATGTAAGATAGGCCTGGTTAGCCATATGGGTGGCTAACGGCATTGTATCACCCTCCGTTGTATTTAGAGTTCCGCTGCGTGTTTATGGGCTAATGAGACAGTTTAAGGGGTAATTACGAGTTTAGCGGATGGGGTGTTACATAATGTATCAGTAAGGTACCCCATATATGTATACGAGTAGTGTACGGAGCGCGAGAAGTAGTCAACCCCGCACCACAGTCAACAATGCGAATTCAGACCAGAGCAGCTGACTACCTCGGACGATTGAAGAGAAAGAACATAGTTGAGCTAACGAATCTAAAGGAACTAGAGACTCATTCCAGGAAAATAGATAAGAGTTAAGAAGTGCTCCTCACACTGACTGTTAAGTACAGACATCGGATATGTCTCAAAATTGCGAAGGAAACACATGATAGCCCGAATGAACACCCAACTTAAACACAGTAAGGCAAATGCCTAACATGGACACGTCAATGTTCAACGAACGGGATGGAATTCCCAGAACAATCACCAAGGCTAGCGGGAAATATCATTCTTCACTGAAGAGGATATTAAACCCAGCCAAGAACACAAAGGAGAAAGCATTAATGTTCTACCCGAGGATGGGAGACATTGCAACCCTAAACGGGACAGTTCGGTATACGGTACCACAAGGCGGTGTAGTTAACTGAACACACTCATAGATATAAGCCAGATGAAATGGCGTTACTCAGTAGTACCCAGGATTGATCCTTGAAAGGTGTCTGAGTCAACAACGGTTGAACGAAATATCGTGATAGAAACACAAGAGCTAAAACGAATACTCGGTTAAAACACCAAAGGAAATCCACCTAACAGAAGGTGCTTTAAATTTCCAAAAGGCAACCTGATACTTCCTAAGGAGCCTCCCGTGAAAGGAAGCGTGATGCAACAACCTTGTTATGGAGCCCAGTACCACCTCCAAACCATTCGATGGTGTACGGAGAAGTTGTGCTTGTATGGACAACCTACAATGAGCAGAGCTCGAGGCAACATGGCTTATAAGCCGGGAACCAACTACGACACGTAGACTCAAACGGTTGTAAAACCTACACGGAGTCATAAGGAGAATTGCCGTGAGTGGCACTAGTTAAAGAAGAGAAATTATTTAACACAAATAAATAGAGCAGAGCACGAACCACTCACTATAGGAGTGGGGATACCTCTCGTTATTGTGAGACCGCTGAAGCGGTGATTATGTGGACCCTTCAAAAAGAGGATTCCACCCAGTAATACCTTGAAGCTTGCGCATGTGGTTATTGCCAATGGACAATATGAATAAGAAAGAAAGATTCACAAGACTAGTATGAAGAAAGAAGCTTTTATAACAATTGTCGGAAACTGAAAGAGTAGTCGGTTTAGAAACAAACACGGTAGGTGTACAATGCGAACTGTAGATTGATAACTCTCAATAAGCATGGAGACTTAAGGTATAGCATGTTGTAATCAGCCAATAATGGCGAACCATAGTATGAATGGTGGAAGTACATGAGCGGAAGCTAACGTAGTAGCGGATGCCATGTGAATCAATGCTGTAGAATTAGTGAGAACATGGTGCGCAACAAGTGACCATTATATGACTGTCAAACAATAACATGGAGAACAAGCGGAATTATGAGTTAGACTCAGTGGAGACGAAAAGCAAGAGATGGTGAATAGACTAGGCAGTAAAGCCTGTAGTCTGTACCTTATGATAAAGATCTCAAAGGGAACGCATTATTCATTCCTATTGCAACTGCATAAGGAACTGGGGCGTATTCCTAGTGGATCAACCTGATAATAAAAGCAATGAGCGTTGGGACAAGAGTACCCGATTGCTAAATAACCAACCCGTACTAAATACGGAAGACTTGCAAACACACAAATGATTATGGCACAAGCCAGTTAAGCGAAAAGCTAGAAACAAACCATGCGGCCTTGGGCCAAAGAGGCACGAAGAACGTTGGACACACCAACAATCACGACAAGTGAATTCCACCAGAATAAAGGCGGAAAGAAACTTATGAACGTTAAGAGGACTGATGCATAAGAAATGCAAGGTCATACAAATGAAAGTATACTGGTATAGAACCAGTTAAGTGAGCGTAATTCAGAAGTCACTAACAACCGAGGAAGCACTACACACTAGGTAGTAGCTCGACCTCAACCGACAGTAAGTCGGAAGAACCAAGTGAGTAATCACGGAGATACACAGCAGTATACACAGTAAGTTTCTAGAGAACTGGATAGAGAATCTATAACTCATCGAGTTCGCATACGGTAAGAAATACCACGCGTAGATTGAGAGACCTTTATTCCCAAGATAAAAGGGATGAAAAAGGAGATGTACAATAGATTAAGAGTAACGGGAAGGGCGAACTAAGCTCTAACGATATCAGGGTCGCGCAGCAGAAGCTTGTGGTCCCTAGCTCAGAGGTTTAATATACCTAGTGAATACAAGCGAATGGCTAATTATCAATGCCTTGAAGCCTGAGAGGCTAGAACTGAACCGGCTATAAGTTAAATAAACTCGAATGAGAATTCTTGGTTCAGGGACTAACCGCCAATATGGTTAAGATCCTTTGACCAGAACGCATTGTATAATAGACCGCATGGAAGCTAAAACACTTAATGGTGGCTGAATATTTAAACTAATGTTCAATGTTGACATATGGTAGATTACGTGGGCGTAATCCCTTTTAAGGGGGGTAGAGCGAAAAACCGCTTAGCGTGTGTTTCACGGATTAAGTACGAAAACTACGTTGTGCATAGCACAAAAGAAATTGTTCTGATGATTGGTACGTATGTTACATAAACATATATATTCACTCATAATCTAATTATGGTTATTACGCACAGGAGTTGCGAATACCATTGATATAAACATGCCTACCTTGTAACTCCGGTTAGAGAATACAAGTGAAAAGGAGTAGAGAAACTCCTGGGGAATTAAAAACCCCCATGGTATATGTCTATTTGAGTTAGACATGACATTATGATGTATGAGTCGGTATGAAACCGATGTCTATGAGATATGATGAAGTATGAATCGGTATGAAACCGATGTAGAACCTAGTGGGAATTGAATTCCCTAGGTGATTTGATTTGAGATGAATTGAGAATGATTGATGAATTAAATTCCATAATTTAGAGATGTACTAATTTGTGATTATGACTAGAAAGATTAAAAGATAGAAATGGGAAATGATTAAATTATCTGCTTGTTTGAACTGAAGTGGGAATTCGAACTTGATTTGCTAGCGATCAAGGGAAACTGAACACAAATTGGGGTGGAAGGATAGTTCAACATTGATGCTGATCACATTAGGGTTGAATGATTCTTGAAGCTCCCTATAAGTGGTCACAAGTATTCACGTTAAGAATAGATGCAGTTAGCATAAATTGGATTTGGAGTTGTATTGTGTTTTCAAAAAGGATTTTCAACTAGTATTTGCAAAAAAGATTTTCCTTCAAACCTGAGAATGAGGACTAGTTTTGAAACCACTACCACTTACCCGAGGGCTGCGGTCCTTTGTCTTGATGACCGAGAGAATGGTGGGAGTGAGGACTAGTTTTGAAACCACTACCACAGGCCGAGGGCTGCGGCCCTAAGTCTAGATGACCGGTAGAACGATGGTAGTGTGTGTTTTGTTTTTTTCCAAGGGCAGCGGGACGTAGAGATGTCCAGTGTCTGGATGACCTAGAGTGCCTGAGGATATCTATATGTACGAACGTTTTGATCAAGACAACCAAAGGAACCGTGGGCCAAAGAGCGTAAGTGCCCATTAGTCATGAATCGGTCGTGAACCAGAATGCGTGAGTGTTTTAGTGTGACCGGTACCTGCGGGATAACAGTGTGTATTACTCGATATGGGATTCGAGGACTGTTGTGCCTTCTTGTCTTCGGACCGACCCCATGGAGAGAATACAAAAGAGTATTTTTGATTGCTATACATGCAGTGACATGTTGTGTGGATGTGTATACATCAAGACAGACCTGTTGAGTCTGTAAGGTCATATATATTCTAACCTTAGCATATGATGTCTATGTGACTAACAATATTAGATCCACCAACTTTGAGGTCAAAGTTCTTTAAGGGGGTAGATTGAAATACCCTGGACTTAAATATGGTGATTACATTATTCTAATACGATATTTAGAGGCCTAAAGATGCCTAAAAAGCTTTGGTGAAGAAATTAAAACCAAAGGAAAGAGGAAAACGCGTAAAAGGCACAAAACGTAAAAATGTGTGTTACGCAACCATAGGAGGCATATGACCTCGACTAGGGTCCTAGATGGATTCCTAAGACTTAGATATACACTAAGAACATATGGGAAAAATTCCTGAAGAAAACGAATCCATATAGTGGGTTAAAAACACAAATGAAGTCCTAAAGCACGTTTTTCGAGAAAACCCGAAAATGTGACTTTAAGCAGTTTAATGGACTTGTGAAAATTATAGTTGATCATATAACTATAATTAAACCTTAATGAAGGCCTAAGAATCATTAAAATTAAATAAACAAAAAAAATCTTGAAAACGGGCCCGGTTGATGAATAGTGCCAAACCGGGAATTTAAGAGCATTTCTTGCGAAAAGACGAAAACACCCTTACTTAAATAACCGAGGGGGGATGGTTTTTAGTAGTTATGACTCATCTTTTCTTTTCATCCACATTGGCTCCTTATTAGTGAGAGAGAGATAAAAGAAAGATAGTAAAAGGGGGAAAAGCGAATAAGTACCTTACTTTTTCTCACTCTCTCCTCACACTCTTCTTCCCAGCAGATTTCCCCCTCTCTCTCCTCTCCCAGCCGGCTGTTCCTCCCCTCTCTTCTTCCTTGGCTATTTTTGCAGCTCTCCCATGGTTTCTCATCTTCCTTTGCTTGCCCAAGTTGCTACACAACTCCAAATCAAAAACCAAACTTAGATTCTTGCTAGTTGAGTCAAGGGATTTTTTCTCCACCTTTCAAAATATCCAATGGTTGAAGTTGACTTCCATGGGTGGAGCTCCATTTGAGGAGAAAGGTAGATTTTCTGGAGCTAGATGATCTTCTCTTTGGTTCAAGGTATGAAAAATAACAAAAGGCCATTGTTTCCTTCATTCCTTATTTGACCGAAAATTTGGTCCTCTAGGTGTCTTTTTCCTTTCTTTGTTTGAGCATTTGTTCAAGCCTCAAAATGGTGGTTGAAACTCTCCTTTGATTCATGACCAAAAGTCTATTCTAGAGCTTCGAAGGTAATGCCCTAATTTTAGTGCTTTAAGCACCTTCCCTTGTTCTAGAGAAATTAACAAGTCTAAGTGTATTACTTAGTTCTTATTTTCCCTACTTGAATGTTGGTCTAGAGTTTTGGCAATGGTATTGCCCCTTGGCCAAAAATTAGATGAAAAAGAGAAGAGGGGAAGAGAAAGAGAAACTTGGAAGCTTTAGGTAAATAATCTACCTTAATGACTATCCTAAATGCTTTTAGAATTTTGGGATATGTAATTGAAAGAATGAATCAAAACATGTGCTGGAAAATGTGCTTGGTTGAGATGAGACAGAGTAATGATTATGCTTAGTGCAATGAAGAATTGTGTTTGATTTAAGGGCCTTGGAGCCAAGTCATTTAAGATTATTATATTATGATGTGCTTGGTGAATTTTGGATGAAATTATGTGATGGTAGAATCCACTAAGGATTTGGTTAGCTTGTGTTGAATTATGGATATTTTGGATTAGGTGATGAAGATAATGAAATTTGGATGTGCTAGTATAGTAACGAAGTTATGGCGAAATTTCTGTAGAAACCAAGTATTTTAGGTATTGTTATGAGGTTGGAGAACCTAAGGTTAACTATGAGTTGATAGGGATTAGTTTGGTTAATTAATCACCCTAAAATGATAGTTGAAGGATTGAATTGGATAGTGCAAGAATCTGTAGCAATATGAGGTAGGAATGTTTTAAATTGCCTAGAGGTGAACGAGTGTGTATGACTTTGGAAGTAAAGGTTGGACTTGGGTAATAGAGATGAAAATGTCTAGGAAGGATTTGGTATGGTCAAAATGGTTGAGAATAAGGTGTAAACTGTCATGAGGAGGTTTGGGGATGCACTAGTGTGCATAGTGTGCAGCAATTGAGAGTGCAAAATTGTAGAATTGATCAAGGTTTAAATGATAGTTTGATCAATGGATTAAGGAAGGTTTCATGTGTGTTTATGGTGTTAGAGCATGTTTGGAAGCATGTGGAAAGATTGGAAATGAATTGGGTAAGAATTGGAGTTAGAATAGAAATTGAAAACTGTAAAATGCAACAGAGAGTTATAGGGTCCGGGACTTAGGTCTAGTAAGAAGTCCCGGACCACATGGTAAAAAGGGCCGAGAATTACTGTACAATGCTGGTCCGGGACTTAGGTTAAGGATGAAGTCCCGGACCACTTGAAAAATACGCCCGAGAATTAAAGCTGTAGCTTGGTCCGGGACTTGGGGTAAGTACAAGGTCCCGGACCAATGTAAAAATCTTCCTAAGAGTTGCTGTAAGGGTCTGGTCCGGGTGTTAAGGTCAGGACAAAGTCCCGGACTACCCCAAAAATGCCACCGAGAGTTTAAAAACGAATTTAAATAAAGGGGATTGTATGGTATTGGTCTTAGATGATGGTTAAGACTTGTTTGGTGACATGTAAAGGTCATTAGAAGTGTAAACAAGTATTAGATTGAATGTGAGAGTTGAGAACTTATGATCACATGAGTAAAGTTAAGATTAATGGGGAAACGGGGTTAATTACAGGCACATTAGTCGTTTAAATTCCGTATTGCCTTGACGTTAGAAGAAACACTTGGAATGTTACCAGCAACGCGAGAAGTGTCTGAGGAGCATAAGACGACACGCTAGAGTGGTTCCATGGTGAACGGTACGGTTTTCTTGCAATCTGTGTCCTACCAAGTACTCCCGGCTTGTGTGCTACTTGATTATGTGTGCCAACCTAACAAGATAAAAGCACGAAAATGTCTATTGCATTTGATATGTATATCTCGATGCCTACTGTATGTGCTAACCATCCTTGTATGAGTGCGTGGTCTAACTGAGTGTTGTAGACCGACTCGTAATTGATTAACGTTTGGTTAGTGACTCATAGAAAGAGTTGAATCACGAAATAATTTAATCGTGGAAAAACATATAAGAATTCTCAACTAGAGAACAATGATAGTTAAACTCCATGAACACACCTAAAACATGAAAAGAGATATACGGGGTTATTAAACTCCTTCTTAATGGTTAGTCGACCTCCTATATAAGGATGCGACTCAATATGAGAAAACAACCAAAACTTCTAAGTAATGGAAGTATAGGGGCGACCCTTAAATCGGTGAATATAATGACTTAAGAAAACTCCCTAAGATTGTGAGTTGGCATCAAGAGAGATGTTTCAGACTAATTTATATTATTACTAACCCTGAGAGCGAGTTAGGGGATTGTGGGTCACGCGTGCAAGGAAGAGGAAACAACAGAGTGATTGTTTCTGATTTCCGTGGTCGAACTCCCTTGTCAGGGGCCGTGAACCACATGGTGGTGCCCGTTGGGGCCGTGAGCCACGTAGTGGTGCCCGTTGGAGTAAGACTGGCAGAGCCGTCTAAAGAGATAAGCTGGGTATTATGGGATATGAGAAAGAGGAATCAAGAGAGCGGTTCCGGTTAAAAGCCCGGTGGTGAG
This sequence comes from Limonium bicolor, assembly GCA_023374045.1. Lineage (NCBI taxonomy): Eukaryota > Viridiplantae > Streptophyta > Magnoliopsida > Caryophyllales > Plumbaginaceae > Limonium > Limonium bicolor. The sequence continues at coordinate 42,869,140 of CM041781.1, read as the reverse complement.
ATCTATATGTGAGTCTTTGCCCGGAGGCCTACGAGGCTTAACTTAAGAATTATTCAGGAGAAGAATAATTGAGAAAACTAGATCGAGACCGAGAGTGTCTTTAGATCTAAGAGAACAAGTAAAAACTATCCGATTAAGATGGATAAGTATTTGATAATAAGAATGAGGCATTATTGAGGTAGAAACCCTCAAGGCCTAAAGAACAAGGTGAAATAATCTAATGAACTTGAAATGCAAACCTTGTTGATTGTGTTCCATTGTTTGAATACTTATTGATGCGAGCATGTTGTGTGTTTACAACATTTCATGTTATGATTTAAATAAAATCAATCGCATGCTTAGACGACAATTAGTTGGGTGTGGCCCGGTAGTAGCGGGTTGCACGACTACCATACCAGCAAAGGTGTTGAGCCCCTTTGGGGCCACCCATTATTTTTCAGGTACAATGGAGATAATTACCGTTCGAGAGTAGGACGAGGACTGCTGTAGTAGCATGGGTAGTTTGTTTAATCTCTTATGTAATTGTTAGTTGTGGAAGACCGAAATGTTATCGGCATGTAGAATGTAAAAGACTCGGTATAGTTGATCTGTATTTGACTTGGTTTAGAAATGGAATGATGATGTATTGTATGAGTACTCGGATTTCAGGTCCATCAGACCGTTATTGTATTGAATTAGGCCTTGTTAGTAACGTGGGTGGCTAACGGCATTGTTTCACCCACCGTTGTGTTAGAATTTTTCCGCTGCGAATGTAATGATGATTGAGACGCTTTGGCATTAATGATGAGATTAGCGGTAGGGGTGTTACACATTAAAAGACCCTAACTTAATTTTTTGTTCTGTAAAAATCTAAACCAAAATGATCCATGTAAACCATGGAAGTGAGCTTAGCCAAGGAGGTGGAAACAAGTTGGATAAAATCAACTTTTGGAGGGTAAGCTACTAAATTAAGTCCTAAGACTTTTAAAGCATGGTTTAAACTTATGTTTTGAGCTATAATCTAAACTATCCCTATGTATAAATTAAGGTCGAGATGAGGAGGTGCCAAGAAGTAATTTTGGAGCCTTAATCAAAGAAGTTTAGCTTTAAACACAATTTTAAGCTTTAAAGTAATTTTTGTTGTGTAATAAATTACAGCAGAAAACTTGTTGGGTATAATGGGTTAATTTAACCTAAAAATGTAATTAAAATGATGGTAACATGTTTGGCTAAGTTACCTAGGTGGATGATGACTTATAATGTCATAAAAATAAATAAAAAGGGGTTAAAATGTAAATTATGAAAGTTTTTGGGTATAAACTTAAAAAGCCATGACTTGTACTGTTATTATAAATATTTTATGTTATTTAAATGTTATATTTGAAGGTTGTAATAAGGCCATGTGTCTAGGTCATTTTAATGTATTATTTAAGGCTTTTTATGCTTTAAAAGTTATGTATTTGGTTAGTATAAAATTTGGTGAGGAAATTTGATGACAAAGGGTTGTTTGGTGAATTTATACCACCTATAAATATTAAGGATAAATTACCTACTAATTTAGTGGAAATTGAATTTAAGTTTAAGGTCAAAATTAAGTTGTAAAATTAATTATAATCTTAAATAATGTTCTAGTGAACAAAAGAAGTAAAGTGTAGGTGGTTAAGTGTAAATAAATTAAACTTATAGTGTTAAAATAGTATATGGGCAAAAATTAGGCTTTATTTGGAATTAAGATGAAAAATCCATATGTTAAAATTGAATGAGAGTATAAATATTATAACATATGGTATTGTAACATTATAAAATTAGTGTGGAAGATTTGTGAATTATGGAAAACATGGGGGGCTGTTGCGAGAACATATTAAAGTGAGGATGAATTTCAGTGTATAGTTGTAATTGATATAATTGTTACAATAATTATAAAGTATTAATATTCATTAAGGTGGAAATGAACATAAGGTAAAGAATTATATCATTCACATAAAATAATGTGAATACTTTGGAAAATAGAAATTATGAGACTACGTGGGGAACTAAATAAAATTTGGAGTTTGGCATAATGTATTAGATAACATTGCATAATATTAAGAGCAAAGTTTTAATGTTTATTTGTGAAGGATAACACAAATAAAAGAATTAAGGGTTTCACATAAGACGATAAGGAATATTGTTTATGTAATGAATGTTATAATTCATATAGACCTGTATGAATATATGGAGTGTGAAGAATCATATAATATGATGTAGTGACCATATAAAGATGGATAAAGTATGATATAAGGTGGAGGATTTAATTACACTACATTAGGTATAACAACTAATGTCAAATTGTAAAGAGTTGAGCAAACAAATAAACTAAGTAATTCAAAGATTATAATAGGGATTTTATAGACTTGTTGACTTGAATACATTGACTGAGTCAACCCGAGTTGACCAAGTCTACTTAATTGGCCAAAGAGGGGTGAGTTGACCAACTCACAACCAAAGGAGAGTTTAAAGTCTAATAAACTATACAATCAACTATGACATGTAGTAATAATGTAACGCCCCCAACACTGGCCTAGGAGTTAGGGGTGTTACATGCCGCATATTATTACTTAATAACGCAAGGCTCTAACTATCGTTCGCAAACAATCAGAATAAAGGCCCAAAATGAAATACTTGTATAGAAAGTATAGTCAAACGTAACAAAGTATTCTTAAACCCAAATACAAAGTAACCGTCAAAACAGTAGTCAAGGAGTAGTTGCCAAACACTACTCAGGCCCGTAGGCTACAAAGCTAATATGAATGTCTCAAAAGAATTGTAATAACATAAGCAAAACTCCAGAAGCTGAACAGGCGATCCTCGTTGATCAATCTGTAATGTGAGTAAGAGTAGGGGAATGAGCATCCAACTATGCCCAGTAGATGACTAACATCATCAACCAGCATGCTCAAAACATTTAATAAAATGTTATCAAAACAGAAGTAGACAGAGGAAGTCACATTTCAAGTCAGAAAGCAGAAGCAGAAGTCCGACCACAATAGGACTAAACAGAGTTCAAAGCAGACAGAGTAAGAAACAGAAGGGGACCTTAGTTAACCACCGCATACAGACAGAACGGATAACATCCGTGAACAGAACGAGGAAACATCACTCGTGAACAGAACAGGTGGGAACCTGTGAACAGAATGAGGGAACACACCCGTGAATACAGAAGGACGTCCTACGCAGCGCGCTATGAGATAACTAAACCATCCATCCATAGTTTAGATACAGAGATAACTAGGTCCCAAAACAGAAGCTTAAATTCAGATAAACATATGTGCTCCAATGGCACCACAAAGCATATATATAGCTTGGAATTCAGAAGGGGAACCCAACCCTGTAAACGGAAGTCAAAACGGAGCTCAAACGAGCAAGGTAAGACGTAAACAGTGCCATGTCCGAACTTGTGTCCGAACGTCGAAGTTCGGACGCAAGTCGAGACTCAAAAGCCAAAACCAGACGAGTGTCCGAACATCAAAGTTCGGACGCATGTCGAACTGAAAAACAGAGGCAGAGACAAAGGAGTGTCCGAACGTCAAAACTCGGATTGATGTTCGGACACTTTCGGAAATCAGATACGTAGTGAAGTCCGAACATGTGTCCGAACGTCAAAGTTCGGACGCATGTCGAAGCAAAGGCAGGTGAAGGCAGAAAGGTGTGTCTGAACTTCTGTCCGGACTTACAAGTTCGGAACAGTTCAAGACTTGTAAGTCGGATTCGTCCTCGCACCCCGCCCGAACGTCAAAGCTCGGACGAAAGTTTGGACACGTTCAAAAACTCAGAAGAACAGAACGCAAACAGGGTCTGTCCGAACTTCAATGTTCGGACAGATATTCGGACAAGTCATAAAATGTAGTTTTCAGAGTTTCAAAACACACGAACAAAGGCTCAAACACATTCAAATAAGAAGCAATTTGCAGAAAACAACCTTGGGGGTTTGTGATAATCAAAACAACAATAAATCGAACGGATTCTCAAACACAACGCAGAGACAATTTGCAAACTAAATCCCAGAATCTGAAACTCCCCAAGGCTGAACACACTAGCCGAATCCGAAAGTCACCTACCTCAATTAGCAGCAGTACTTCCTCAAATCTGAACAGCACAACCCAGCCAAAGTAGACACCTAAATGCAGACCGAAAACGCAATTCCAATTCACTGAGTAAAACACAAGTGTAGAACAATACCCAATTCAGAAAACAGAGAGGCCTCACAATCCAGAAACTGCCATGACAACGAATTCTTGATCCTTACCTGATTCTACCAACGGAATCGCAGAATGCCAATAGTGGAAGAGAATCCGACAGAGACTGCAGCGCAACCACTGATTCACCACTGAATTACAGAAAACAATGAGAATGGAGAAAGTCCCAAAACTTAAGAACTGACAAAGGCTGATTTCTATACCTTAAATTGAATAAGGATTCACAAAGGGAAGGAATCCACAGCAAAGATTCGGAATCCGAACGAGCACAGCAGCAGCCAATCCTTGACAGATCGAGAGAGAAGAAGAACGTTGAGCAAGAGAGAGAGAGAAAGGAGGGGAGCTTCGCGAGGAACTGTCAGATGAGAATTCTGAATGTGGTAATGAACATGATTAGAATCACGATAAGAGAAGGTTATTAATAATTTATTAATAACTAAATAAATCTTTTACCAAAATTAATAATGGAATTTGACCTCCTCGACCCTGGCTTTAGTTCAAAGGACATCCACGTCCTGAATTTGAAATGAACCACCTTAAAATAAGATTGTGACGAAATAAAATTGTAGCGAAACTTTGGGTTATAACATCATCTCCCCCTTAAAAGAATTTTGTCCTCAAAATTAAACGTACCTACTGCTCGAAGAGGGCGGGAAACTTGGATCGTACTTCACTCTCCAACTCCCAAGTCGCCTCCTCCTTAGACTGACCCGACCACTGAACCTTGACCAAAAGCATGGTCTTACTCCGAAGCTTACGAACATCTCTGGCTAAAATCCTCGAAGGAACTGCCTCATAGGTGAAGTCTTCTCTCAGCTGAACCGGACCGAAGTCGATAACATGCGACGGGTCTGGAACATATTTCCTCAGCATGGAAACATGAAACACACTATGGACTCCCGCTAAAGACAGCGGCAAGGCCAAACGGTAGGCAACCGGTCCGATCCTCTCCAGGATCTCAAAAGGTCCAACGAAACGGGGGCTGAGCTTGCCTCTCTTCCCAAACCGCACAACTCCACGAACTGGAGAAACCTTCAGGTACACGTGGTCACCCACCTAAAACTCTAGAGGTCGTCTCCTTTGATCGACATAACTCTTCTGATGACTCCGAGCCACATGTAGACACTCTCTGATGGACTGAATCTTACCCACAGCATCCTGAACCAAGTCTGGACCCACTATGGCTCTCTCCTTCAGATCATCCTAACAGATGGGTGATCTGCACCTCCTACCGTACAGAGCCTCAAACGGGGCCATCCCGATGCTAGACTGGAAGCTATTATTATACACGAACTCTATCAGTGCAACGTGCTGGTCCCAACTGCCTCCAAAGTCAAGTACACATGCTCAAAGCATGTCCTCCAGAACCATATTCGTCCTCTCTGTCTGTCCATCTGACTGAGGATGATACGCTGAGCTGAAAGACAATCTCGTCCCTAAATCCTGATGCAAACTCTGCCAGAATCTAGATACGAACCGCGGGTCTCTGTCAGACACAATCGAAGCTGGAACCCCATGCAAACGCACTATCTCATCCAAATACAACTGCACTAGGCGATGTAGACTGAAGGTCTTCCTGACTGACAAGAAATAAGCACTCTTCGTGAGTCTGTCCACGATCACCCAAACTGCGTCGAATCCCCTCGGAGTCTTAGGCAGTCCCGTAATGAAGTCCATGCCCACGCTCTCCCATTTCCACTCCGGAACCGGAAGAGGCTGAAGCAAACCAGCTGGTCTCTGATGCTCTACTTTGACCTGCTGACAGGTCCGACATCTGGATACAAAATCAGATATGTCCCTCTTCATATTGTTCCACCAGAATGTCTCTCAGAGGTCTCGGTACATCTTCACACCTCCTGGGTGTACCGAGTAAGGGGCTCCATGAGCCTCCTGCATAATCTCCCGCCTCAGGGCATCGTCTGCAGGCACACATACACGGTCTCTAAACCTCAGGCAACCATCCTCTGATACCCGAAACTTAGACTCTTGACAAGTAGATAACCCCTCTCTGATCTTACACAACCAGGTGTCGAGCTCCTGATTGGCCTTGATCCGGCCGATCAAGGTAGGCTGAATCTGCAAAGCTGCTAGCATCCCAGACCTCTCTGGACGGACGACCCAGATACACATACGCTGTAACTCGAGGGTAGACCTCTGCACACCTGACAAAGCACAAACAACTCCAGACGGGCCTCTCCTACTAAGCGCATCAGCAATGACATTAGCTCTACCAGGATGGTAGAGGATCTCCATATCATAATCGTGCAACATCTCCAGCCACCTCCTTTGCCTCAAGTTCATCTCCTTCTGAGTGAACATGTAATTGAGGCTCTTGTGGTCCGTGTACACCTTGCACGAAGCTCCATGGAGGTAGTGCCTCCAAATCTTTAGAGCAAACACTATAGTAGCTAACTCCAGGTCGTGGGTCAGATAGTTCTTCTCGTATGGCTTAAGCTGACGGGAGCCATACACTACTACCTTCCCAAGTTGCATCAGAACGCACCCAAGTCCCATATGGGACGCATCACAGAAGACCTTTAGCCTCTCGGTCCCCTCTGGAAGAGTCTGAATCGGCGTAGACGTCAACCTCTTCTTCAACTCCTGAAAGCACTGCTCACAGGCCTCACTCCACTCAAACTTCACCTCCTTCTGCAGCAGGCGGGTCAACGGAATCACCAACTTGGAGAAGCCCTCCACAAATTTACGATAGTAGCCCGCTAGTCCAAGGAAGCTACAAATCTCTCCAACATTAGTGGGCCTGCCCCACTCCGTAATAGCTCTAATCTTCTCCAGATCCACGGAGATACCATCCTTGGAAACGACATGTCCCAAGAATCCCACCTGGTCCAACCAGAATTCACACTTCTTCAGCTTCGCATACTACTCTCTCTCCCTCAGAGTCTGGAGAACGGTCCTCAGGTGCTCCTCGTGCTGCTCAACACTCTTGGAATACACCAAGATATCATTAATGAACACCACGACGAACTGGTCAAAGAACGGCTTGAAGACCCGGTTCATCATGTCCATGAATACATAAGGCGCATTCGTCAGACCGAATGGGATCACTAGGAACTCGTAATGTCCATAACGAGTCATGAAGGCGGATTTAGGCACGTCGTCTGCCTTAATCCTCAACTGATGATAACCGTACCTCAGATCTATCTTCGAGAACACCTTAGCTCCGGCTAACTGGTCGAACAAGTCATCTATGCGCGGGAGAGGATACCTATTCTTAATGGTAACCTTATTGAGCTCCCTGTAGTCAATGCACACGCGCATGCTACCATCCTTCTTCTTGACAAACAGAACGGGCGCTCCCCAAGGTCACACACTAGGGCGTATGAAGCCCTTGTCCAACAGCTCCTGCAACTGGATCTTCAGCTCCTTAAGCTCAACAGGCGCCATCCAGTATGGGGCCTTAGAAATCGGCTGAGTCTCAGGTGCGAGCTCGATCGAGAACTCCACCTCTCTGACAGGGGGAAGCCCAGGCGCATCATCCTAGAACACGTCTGGGAAGTCTTTGACCATTGGGATATCCTCTAACTTCGCATCCTTGCGAACCTCAGGGATGTAGTACAGAAATCCCTGTCATCCTTTCCTCAGGTAGCGAAACGCCTGCATGGCTGAGATGACTGGCGGCGAGCATGGAATTCCATTCCCTGCTACAGTCAGGCGGGGCTGACCCGGCTCCTCAAACGTAACTCTCGAAGCAGCACAATCAATATGGGCATGGTGGGCAGCAAGCCAGTCCATACCCAGGATCACATCAAAACTAGTCATCTCCATAGGGTTGAGGTTAGCATACAGTGTCCTATCTCTGACTAACATAGGGCTATCCTTACAAACAGAATTCAGAAGCATAGAAGAATTTCTAACCAAGGGACTATGCACACACAACTCAATACCCAAGGGCACAACAGGCAAACCGAGCTCACCCACCAATCAGTAGATTTAAAAGAGTGGGTGGCTCCAGAGTCAAACAAACAGAAAACAGAATGAGAGGACAGCTAGAGAATACCTGTGACAACTCTATTAGTGGATCGGTCCCTCTCTCCAGCCATCGCATAGACTCTGGCCTGGCCCTGGGGCTTATTCTGCTCAGTCCGGTCTCGATCTCTGGACTCTGAAGCAGACCCCCAGTCCTACCTCCAGAGCTACCTCTGCTCCTCTCGGCCTGAGGGCAGTCAGCGATCCTATGCTCCAAGGAACCACACTTGAAGCAAGCTCCAGACTTCTTATAGCAGTCTCGACCTCGATCAAACTTGCCACAAACCTGACACTTCGGAGCAAACGATGACGAAGATGAGCCACCTCGGTCTCTCGAACCCTGACGGTCCCCAGATCGGTCTCTAGTAGACTGCTTCTTCTAAGAAGCAGACTGATCCCTCCTATCGCCATCCTCAGACCGCTGCTTCCTCTTCTGGTCCTTCCCACCAGACTGGTGGCCCCTCAGATCATCCTCCACCAACAGGGCAACATCAGCAACGTCCCTGAAGGTTTTATGACGTAGCGGCGTCACAACAGAGCGGATGTCGGGCCTCAAACCGCTCTCGAACTTCCTGGCCTTCCTATGCTCGTCAGGCTCAGGTGCAAACTTCGACAAGCTGATAAACTTCCTGACATAATCCTCAACGCTCATGTCCCGGCCCTGGCGAAGCCGGTTATACTCCAGGATGCGCTGGTCCTTATACACGCCGGGGTAGAACTGCTTATTGAACTCCCCAGTGAACTGATCCCATGTCCAAGGCTGTGGGAACCTCCCCATCATAGACCTCCACCACTCCTTGGCCTCGGCCTTCAATAGGAAGGTGGCAAAATCAAACTTCTGCGCCTCCTCTGAGCCCATGACCCGAAGTAGGTCCTCCACCTCAGTCAACCAATGACTGGCCTCCTGGGGATCTCCTGCCCCCGTCAAATGTCGGATGCTTCAGCTTCATAAATTCTTGAAGCGCCTTCACATTCCGTCCTCCCGTATCAGTAGCCCCAGCTCCGGCTGCACCACCACCAGCTGCTCCTCCTCCAGGGGCCCCTCCAGCTACAACCATCTGCAGCAACTGAGTCATAAACTGCTGGACCGCCTCGGCGACATCGCCCTGGGGAGTAACTGGAGCTCTTCATGGCGGCATTCTGAAAATCCACAGAGCAAGCAATTCAGACACGAACTTCAAAGCACATATACTAACGACTGACTGACTGACTAAGGCTAAATTCCCATCAGATTAGAACCCAGAGCTCTGATACCACTAAATGTAACACCCCCAACACTGGCCTAGGAGTTAGGGGTGTTACACTCCACGTATTATTACTTAATAACGCAAGGCTCTAACTATCGTCCGCAAACAATCAGAATAAAGGCCCAAAACGAAATACTTGTATAGAAAGTATAGTCAAATGTAACAAAGTATTCTTAAACCTAAATACAAAGTAACTGTCAAAACAGAAGTCAAGGAGTAGTTGGCAAACACTACTCAGGCCCGTAGGCTACAAAGCTAATATGAATGTCACAAAAGAATTGTAATAACATAGGCAAAACTCTAGAAGCTGAACAGGTGATCCTCGCTGATCAATCTGTAATGTTAGTAAGAGTAAGGGAATGAGCATCCAACTATGCCCAGTAGACGACTTACATCATTAACCAGCATGCTCAAAACATTTAATAATATGTTATCAAAACAGAAGTAGACCGAGGAAGTTACATTCTAAGTCAGAAAGCAGAAGCAGAAGTCTAACCACAATAGGACTAAACAGAGTTCAAAGCAGACAGAGTCAGAAACAGAAGGAGACCCTAGTTAACCACCGCATACAGACAGAACGGATAACATCCGTGAACAGAACAAGGAAACATCACTCGTGAACATAACAGGCGGGAACCTGTGAACAGAACGGGGGAACACACCCGTGAATACAGATGGACGTCCTACACAGCGCGCTACGAGATAGCTAAACCAGCCATCCACGGTTCAGATACAGAGATAACTAGGTCCCAAAATAGAAGCTTTAATACAGATAAACATATGTGCTCCAATGGCACCACAAAGCATATAGATAGATTGGAATTCAGAAGGGGAACCCAACCCCGTAAACGGAAGTCAAAACGAAGCTCAAACGAGCAAGGTAAGGCGTAAACAGTGCCATGTCCGAACTTGTGTCCGAACGTCGAAGTTCGGACACAAGTCGAGACTCAAAAGCCAAAATCAGACGAGTGTCCGAACATGTGTCCGAACATCGAAGTTCAGACGCATGTCGAACTGAAAATAGAGGCAGAGACAAAGGAGTGTTTGAACGTCAAAACTCGGACGGATGTTCGGAGACTTTCAGAAATCAGATACGTAGTGAAGTCCGAACATGTGTCCGAGCGTCAAAGTTCGGGCGCATGTCGAAGCAAAGGCAGGTGAAGGCAGAAGGGTGTGTCCAAACTTCTATCCGAACTTACAAGTTCGGACACAGTTCGAGACTTGTAAATCGGATTCTTCCTCGCACCCTGTCCGAACTTAAATGTTCGGACACATTCAAAAACTTAGAAAAACAGAACGCAAACAGGGTGTGCCCGAACTTCAATGTTCGGACAGATATTCGGACAAGTCATAAAATGCAGTTTTCAGAGTTTTAAAACACACGAACAGAGGCTCAAACACATTCAAATAAGAAGCAATTTGCAGAAAACAACCTTGGGGGTTTGTGACCATCAAAACAACAATAAATCGAACGGATTCTCAAACACAACGCAGAGACAATTCGCAAACTAAATCCCAGAATCTGAAACTCCCTAAGGCTGAACACACTAGCCGAATCCGAAAGCCACCTACCTCAATTAGCAGCAGAACTTCCTCAAATCTGAACAGCACAGCCCAGCCAAAGTAGACACCGAAATGCAGACCAAAACACAATTCCAATTCACTGAGTAAAACACAAGTGTAGAACAATACCCAATTCAGAAAACAGAGAGGCCTTACAATCCAGAAACTGCCATGACAATGAATTCTTGATCCTTACCTGATTCTACCAACGGAATTGCAGAATGCCAACAGTGGAAGAGAATCCGACAGACACTGCAGCGCAACCACTGATTCACCACTGAATTACAGAAAACAATGAGAATGAAGAAAGTCCCAAAACTGAAGAACTGACAAAGGCTGATTTCTATACCTTAAATTGAATAAGGATTCGCAAAGGGAAGGAATCCACAGCAAAGATTCGGAATCCGAAAGAGCACAACAGCAGCCAATCCTTGACAGATCGAGAGAGAAGAAGAACGTTGAGCAAGAGAGAGAGAGAAAGGAGGAGAGCGTCGTGAGGAACTGTCAGATGAGAATTATGATTGTGGAAATGAACGTGATTAGAATTACGATAAGAGAAGGTTATTAATAATTTATTAATAACTAAATAAATCTTTTTCCAAAATTAATAATGGAATTTGACCTCCTCGCCCCTAGCTTTAGTCCAAAGTACATCCACGTCCTGAATTCGAAATGAACCAGCTTAAAATAATATTGTGATGAAATAAAATTGTAGCGAAACTTTGGGTTATAACAAATAAACCATATTGTTATATATATATATGAGTAATAACCTATGAGTAGGTTGGATGATTTACGAGTTAATCCTCACGCGTAGTAAACTAATACTACATGTCATTTATAACCTAAATAAAGTATGGTTTAACTAATCCCGAATATACTTGAAAATCCGAGTAACAATGATAACCGACTAAGGGGTTAATCACGGGGTTAATACCGAGGGGATTAGTAGTTATTGGAATACCGAATCAGTTTGAACTACATTAGTTAACACTTAGCGGTATATTCCAGAGATACGAGCTAGAAGCTACGGGCCACGAGCTTCACATAAGTAGAGACGAGCGTGATATGTCACACTAGCATTGTTCAGCGATGAACGGTATGTTATTGTATGGTCCGAATGTTCGTGAGGGCTTCCTTGGGTTTGAATGATGTGTGAATGTTTGATAAGATGGATATGTGTGTTATATGATATATGCATGTTAATTTAATTGCTTGTTATTCCGCGAAATTAAATGTGCGCGACGACTTTTGAACTAAGGCAATTTCAAATATAAACTCAAACCGAGTTATGGATAATGGAAGAGAAAATACCATTTACAAATGATTAGGGATATCGATCATGTTATCCTTAATTAACCTAAGTAAAACGACTTAGGCAGAGAAACGGTAATACTATTCTTGAGATTAGATATACTTGCACATGGAAATAACCTAGATGACTTCAAGGTGAAAGTTAAGACCTAATAGACAATCACATTGATAACTTTACTCATTATAACCTAAGAGTAGATCTTAGGTAAAGGTTACAAACCTAAACATATGGTGGAGAGAATTAAAGACAAGGAAAATCGGGGGTAGTCACGGACTACATGGTTGCGCAATAGTGATCACTGGAGAGAGGACGACCGAATCGGGTCCACTCGACATGGAAATTCCAACGAGCCAGATATGATCGTTGGTTAGAGGGCACCGCTGTTGGAGCATGGCTACGGCTGCTTGGGACGCCTTCACAAAGGCAATGAGGAAGTCCAGGACTCTGCGGACCCCTGGTCAGAGGGCACTGCTGTTGGTGCACAAGAGCTACTGCTCTAGAAGATGAAGTAAATAAGGGGGTTGTCCTAACATGACGCCCATTAAGAATTAAATGAAAGTTAACGAAAGATAGAAAGAGACTTAAGAAACATTCTTAGTCATGGATAACGAACAAAGGGGCCTTGAAGGCCGTATAACGGAAACCGTACAAGAAAGAACAACACTCGTATCGTTATCGTATTCTTTTACGCATTGTTTGAGTACATGCATATTGTTGTGTGGTTATTGAATGGATTGCTGGTTGCTTTATTTATTCGTATTTACAGCTCATTATAAATGTAAATTGGAACAGCATGAAAATGGAATTGCTTGTTTACAATTGGGTAAATTAACCTGAGAAGTTTAAAGATCCATGAGGATCATATAGTAGCATGCTCAGCAGTTGTGCTGAGCATTTTTGGCCACATATTATAGGTGCGTGATCGAAGACGAAACTGGAGCGCGGGATTTTCAGGAGTAGTTAGCATTATACTTTACTGTATTACCACATGTTTTGTTAGGTTTTATCCGAATCATGGTATTGGTTTAGGTAGAATGCTCACGATTCTTTTGGACTTAAGTATTGTAAACTTTGTATTGTATTATGTCTCTGTCATCACTGCGGTTATGGATTAAGTTTTAAGTAGAGGCTTCATTACTCACATGGGTGGGTAATGGCGGGTAACTCCCAGGTTTAAGTTATAATTGGTTTTACTTTCTGCTGCGACCCAATTAATTATTTATGTTAGGCACGTTTCGATTATTCAGATTTTGGAGTAGGGGTGTTACAAATCTAATCCCTACTATACAATGAGAATTTTAGCTACACTTCTCTCACAAAAAATGAATAAATCCCATATTCTCATACAAGGGAACAAATCGAGGAACTCCAATGTAGCAATTTCATGTAGTTGTGAATTTTAGATTAAGGAATACAAAATAATCTATAATAAATGGAAATCTATCCAATGTCTAGGCACCGGAACCACATTTGAGCTATGATGAGAAAAGAATTCCAGAGATCAGAAATTCATCATTTTATCCCTAAATTATTTCCCTCTTTTCTTTGGGTCTGATAATTCTTGTGTCCGAATCGAGACGGTTCCTTCTCTATAGAGAGGAGGCGCTGAGAGTAACTATTCATAATTGCCATAAAGAAGAGGAGGAGTTCACACTACTAAAAAAAAGGCAATTAGCAATGAAATAGTTCATTGGTAAAATGAGAAAATTCGTCACTAATTAGTTTTAGTAACGAATTACCGATAAAAATTATTCATCGGTGTAATCCTCGTCGCTAAATTTTAGTGATGAATAAACTAAATTCGTTGGCAATTTGTAAGGAAAATATTGATCCGTTGTTAATTCAGATAATAAGACATATATCATATTTTGTTACTAACTACTTAAGAAATGTATTATCCGTTGGCAATTAGCTAAAAACTTTTGATTCGTTACTAATTATTGACAACTCACTATCTGTTGATAATTAACAACATTTCATTAATTCATCGATAATTGCCTACAATTCATAAACTAAATTCATTACTAATTTCTAAGGGAAATGTTAATCTGTTGCCAAATAGAATAAATAGAAAAACTTAGTAATTTGTTGGTAATTACCAAGAAAATTTAGCATTCATAAAAAAATAACGAGATACTATAATTTATTGGCAATTAACAACAGATTATAAATTCATCGGTGTAGACACCAAAAATTCTCACCTATTTGTATATTGAAACAAAAATACGAAAATAAGCATGCTTCAAGAAACCAGGCGGTCGTCCCCGCTTTCAACCAAAGGAATTTCCTTTTCCCCGACTTTTTAAATCTCACGTCCCTATGGGAAAGGAAGCACGAGCCCTTTATCGTAATCCGTTTCAACCTGCTTCATTTTGTGTACATATTTTGTTGCTTTTGTTTTAAAACATTTCACGGTTTTGCTATTACCTTGTGTTATTTTACGTATTCGATCGATTTATACTTTATTATTATTTGTTATTTCTTTTTTACCTTCTCCGTTTTATCGTCACCATTTTTATTTACTACCATTATTTTCTATTTACTATGAATGTTTTATCTTCATTACGAGCATTAATTTTCATTATTTCATGTGCATATGCTTTTCTTTCATTTTATATCTCTTTATGTTTTTGAATCTTATTTTTAATTGTATTCCATACTTTCATGTCATTAGATTAACCATCTCATTTTATTGTATATACTTCCGTCTAGATTCGTCGCGCTTTATAAGAGTTATCCAGTCAAATTTAAAGCTCTAGTATTCTTTCTCCCGTGAACGTACTGAAATTCAATCCAGTGTAACTGGTTAAGACGCTCGTCATGCAACCCGTTGGTTGCAGGTTCGATTCCTGGGGTGAGGGACTAGGGTCCTTTTTATTTCCGTATTAGCTCACGACAGAGCTTTTATCTTTGTTATTCCTGTTGTGTATCGAATATCATCGCAGCTTGGTTGGTCAAGACATAGGAGAGACTATCTAGAGATCTCGGGTTCGAGTCTGGGCAACGCAAACTCATCTTTCTTTTTTCTTTTAGCTCTCGTTGGGCTTTGGGTCTGAGGATGACCTGGTCTTGGCTGGCCCTTTTGGTTAGCCTGAATTAACGATAACAGGTAAGCCCATGTCTCAAAATGAACCCTAACAAGACATCTGTTCTATACCTTACATTATAAAAAGACATCAAACCCTACTGTACAGAGGATTCTATTACGGGCCGACATTCTCTTGATTGGAACATTCTTTTATTCTCTGTCGTTTGAAATCCCGATACCCATTTCCCTAGTCTGTTGAGCTTCGTCCCTCGAATCCGTTCTTCATCATCTTCGACTCCACACCATTACACTTGAAACTCACCACCACTGTAACACCCCTCTCAATAATCACGATATATAGTCTCTCACGTAGCAATAAATAAAACGTCTCGCAGCGGAAAAACAAATAACCATTACAAAACTCACTCGGGTGTCACCGGCCATTACTCCGCCATGCGAGCAACGCAGCCAAACTACATCCAACTTCCAATACAAATAAACTGCTAACCGCAGTGATAACGAGAAACTCCTATACATCATACTAAGTCCATAAACCATAAACGTCGACAAGTGAGCGTCTACCCAATCCTGAAAAATACATAACCTTACCATAAGACCATACACCATCTTCATTACTATACAACATCTCCAATTACCCTGTTCCTGCTCTTCAGCTCCGACAATGATCAACAACCTGAAATGGTGTAGTATCAGCGATAGACGCTGAGTATGCCGGGCCTGGACCCTAATGGTCACTTGTCATTTTAACCATCTTATTATTAGATTGGTTTCATGCTCTTCCATTTTGCAGTTATAACAATACTGTAGCAAAAATGTATAATGTACATAACCATCCAAATATTCATAGACAGTAATCATCCATCCAAACCAAACAATCATTTAGATATCTCAAACCACAAATATACATCGAACGTATCGAACAACAACAATATATTGTACAATGTACAATCGCCGTAGCGTACAGTTTTCATATTTGATTTACCTTAGCCTTGTAGGCTCCATCCAACCATCAACACACAATATAATACCCACAAGTATAACCAATGAACAACAAAGCGAAACAACGAGAATGATAAACAAGTATTAAGTCTCGTCCATGGTATTGTTCGCCACTGTATATGTCTCAATGTTTTAGTTGTTCAGTTATACCTAGTGACAATGTCTCGTTAAAACGACACGTCTCTAGTTACCCATATATTATGGCGGGTCACCCACGGCAGTAGCCACTCCAACGGTAGAGTCTCCGACCAACGAGCCATTCTAGCTCACGGGAAATTTTCTTGATACTTACGGACCCGTACGCGGACATCCTGGTATCGTTTTTGTGATCACAGCACAGCGCGCACCAAGAGCCACATCCTCTTGGCTTTACTTCCATTCCATTAATTAATTATACCATCGCATCGCATTACCAAATTTCTAACACAGCAGACTAAGGTCATTAGTCCAATCCGGTCTGTAAACTTGGGATCCAGTGTTAGATACAAGAGCGGCGTATAGAAAAGGCCAATGCTCCGTACAAAAGTCTCAGATAATATGTATGTGTAATTATCATAGTGCGACAACGTTTTACTTACGTTCCTTATATTTCTCATAAGATAGCACCATAGCCGCTAGTTCGTTTTATATATATTGGTTCATATATACGAACCGATACTGTTAACTCAACAACAGTAAATAATAAGCAGCTATAAATATACAATTCATGCATATTAATTAACACATTCAGACAAACGATCTTATCACAGATCACACAGAAGTCTGAACTGAGGAAGCCCTCAGAGACAAACAGAGACATATAACAATACAAGTTATATCAACCAAATCCGAGCCCAAGGAGCAACCTTAGGTCAACTCGGCAAACCCCTTTACATACCGTTCACCCTGACGTATTACGGTGGAGTATGAATCAGCAAGATCCTACGCTCCGTGTAGTCCGTTAGCTCGTCAAGCGTCCTTGTCAGAAGTATACTCTAAACGGTAATAAAACTATAAGTCAGTCTCCATGACTAACTACATCCGGTATTTCCGAATAATAAGTAACCCGACAGTTCACCCCTGTTTTCTACAGTTTTGTTACGGGTTTCTCTAAAACAGTCGGCTTTGTTACTTAAAACGCGTACGTCAAAACTATTTCAACTGTTAAGTTTAATTCCTTATATTTCTTTAATCTTATCCACATCCAGTTTAGGTACGTAACCTATAGTTGCATGTATGCATGCATTCTTGTATTATACTGCATTCTAAAATTCATAACTTATAGTTCGTAACTATCTTTATTATTTTTTTTTAAATAACCACCACCATTTAATCATATGGTTTTCAACCAAAATATATATCCACCTTATATACATTATTCTTGTGTATGTATATATTTACCACGTAGGTAACTCCCATGAGTTTAATAAACTCTTATATTTTATGTTACTTTTTATCATCTTTTGTTAGATGATTATTCCCATTAGTTGTATCATATTGTACGACTTATATTAAGATCATTATCCTAACAGGAGTAACATTTTATGGTGTATAATTACAACTTCTAAGGTTTATTCAATAAATACCTTAGTTAATAAATCCCATTTATTTATAGGTTGTCACACTATTTTATGTGAGTACCCTTCCTTATATTAATTCCATCTAAACCCACCTTAATACCATTTAATTGTCATAACATTTATAACATAGTAGACCGTAGTCTAAAATTCATTTCCAACCTTTATATTTTCGGTATAGCCCTTGAATTTATTTAAATTCCCTTTTTGACCACATAACATTATGTAATGTTATACCAAAATACTCAATTCATTTGCTATGATATTTTTTTCCTTTAACTTATACTCTATAGTTTTTATACAAAACTATTGTGTATTGCCTCATAGGCATATACTAAACCTTATACTTTTCCTTAAACCATAATTTCCTTTATTTACAAAATCACCCCTTTCTTTTTACCATGTTATATATCCCATTTAATATAACATTTCTAACTTATAAAAGAGCATAACCTATGGTTATTTTTTGTAAATTCCGAACAGCCCTTGTGCTATTCTATAATTGCCATTTGGCCCTATTATAACATATAATTTTTCCATATCATTAACACCATACATTATACATATCTTAATAAATTCTCTTAATAATTCTAAAAATCTCCAAATTTTACCAAAGGGTTATAAATATCCTTATTAACCCATATACTCTTGGTATTTTACCATTCCACCATCTATATTTCTCCAAAGTGTCATAATGACATAATAACTATATATTATACATATATAGTTTATTTTAATTCCAAAAACATTCCAATAAATTCCTAAAAATTCCTAATAGCCCATGGGTGTTTAAAATACCATTTTACACCCTTAATTTTCGGTAATAACATATTCACCATATTGTCATAAAAATAATACCATAAGATACTTATCTTATTATACAACCTTAAATAAGTTATCTAACTTATTTATTTTGGTCAAAACCTAGCATATGGTCAAGGTTGACCTCCTTAATATTTCCTTGACCACCAATTCCTTATAATTACGGTTTTAACCCCTAAGTTTCCAAAATTCACCATTTAACCCTAAAACTTTATAAAATCTTATAAACTTTATTTAACTCCTTTTTAACTCTAATTTTCGGCCTTATTATTCTAAAGTCCCTAAATTAATTTAATTACACTATAACCCCTTATTCATTTCGGTAATAATTATATCACCTAAACTTAAATAAAAGCTTGTAAATAATAAAAATGGCCTAAAATACATGGCCTTATTACAAACATTTGCTTGCAAAATAAATGACACATAAATGTCCCAAAACATATAAATTTCGGCCTCACCATAGAATTTTCATTTAATTACCAAACTTCCACATAATGTCTTAAATTTGACAATTATGCTTGTTTAATTAGTTATAAAATTTATTAAACCATTTCTTAAACATTTTAAGGTCAAACAAGACCTTATTTTACCTCTTCACTCACGGCAATTAATTAGGAATAGCTTAAACTTGTATTAATGTAACAAGTTAAGGTTTTAAGTAATTTATACCTTGATTTAACCTAGATAGAACCTTGTTTGGTTCGGCCACCTTAAGTAGAGATTCTCCACAGCTTGTTTTACATGTTTTCAAACAGAAAACAAGGCCTAGTTAGTCTCCAAGCAAGATCTAACCATAAGAAGTAATTTAATGAAAGATTTAAGGCAAAAATCACCTTAAGAATGCAAGGAGAGTTCAAGATGGTTTCGACCTGAATCAAACACACTACAAGGTGTTAGATCTACCATATTGACATAGGAAATAGCTAGATCTCGAAATGCTACCTTGTTATTAGGTTTTACCTTGAAAAAAGCCTTAAAAGAGGTATTTCCTTTGGATCTCGGCCATCCTTGCTCCAAATGGCTAACCAACAGATTCCACATGAAAAGGAGAAGAAGGTGAGGCTATGAACAAAGTTTCACAGCCGAACTTGAAGGGAATCAAAAGTTATGAGCTTAAAGCACATTTTTACCTTAAATGGTCAAGACTTGAACTTTCCTCCTTAGATCTGGTTATGTACGAAACCAACACTTCCTCTAACCTCCAAATCACTCTACATAGATGTATAGAAAAGTTTGGAGTGTAGATCAATCGAAAAAGGGAAGAAAGATGAAGAAAATGGGCATTTTTATGCCTTAAGAGCTTACCTAGAGCTTGAAACCTCATCAATGGTGCTTGGAACTCTTACCTACGGTGGAGGGTAGCCAGAGAGAGCTCAAGGGGTGAGCCATCTCGGCTGAAGAGGAAAGAATGAAGGGGAAGACCTAAATTAAGCTTAAAGCACCTTTTTTCATTTTTTATGATTTCCTTGCTTTGATGACTCATCAAGTCTGATTGGGGTTGGATAATTGAAGCTCAATCAGTGGAGACAAGATGAGGGGGCAGCCGTTGAAGATAAGAGAAAGGTAGGGCTTGATTGATTCAAATTTTGGTTGAAAATGGAGTAAATATGTTACTTTAATTCATTTAATGAATGTGTGACTCATCTCTTGTCTTGTACCAGCTTGGAGCCACGAAATTCAAAGAGGAAGAGGAGCAAATGGAGGCTCCAAATCAGCTGGCTCACATGGGAAAGGTAAGTGGAGCCCACCTTTTTTGTTTTATAAGGTAAAGTATGTCTTTTTTTGTTATTTTATGCTAAAGTAAAGGACTATATTTAATTGTCACATGGGACTTGTCTCTTGGTCTGTTAAGAGACTTAATTATCTGATTTTATGTAGTCCATTTCGTGGTCAATGGTCAACATTGGTCAACTTAGTCAATGTTGACCCAAACGGGCCCCACTTTAGGCTTTTATTAATATTTTAATATTAAATTTGTAAAAATTCGTAAATTTCTGGAATTAAATTCCTAATATCATATAATATGATATTTTATTATATTTAAAGGTATTTATAACCTTTTATCCCATTTAAAACCAATTTAAAAGGCGATTACACAAAAACGTGCTTTAAGGAGTTTTAGTGCACATTTTGTGTCGCAAGGTGTTTCTGGGCTCTGTTTTCTTTGACAGCGGTTTTGTTGTGTTCCTTACATGATATTTGATCAAGGTATTCAATTTTATATCATCTTTAGGTCATTTGATTTTTAAGGTTTTCCTATCACCTTTTTGCCCTTTTGACCTTGAAGCATGAAATGCTTTTTCTTTGGTTGGAGTGTTGTCCAACGTATAATATGTTTAATATTATGTCAATATACTTAGACAAATTTTTAGGTCCTAAGAAGTTCATTTGGGTATTTATTTACCCTTAACAGTCAAAAGGGTGCAACATCTTGTTTTGTGTTGACCACCTGTTGTTCTCAGTTGACTTTTTAAGCATGTTAGGCCTTAATTAATATTATTAAATATTTAATCCATGTTTATTAATTTGAGTATTTCAATCTACCCCCCTGAAAAGACTTCGTCCCGAAAGTCTCTTAATCAAATAGGTAACATATATAATGTATAACTACCCATTGTTCCCCATAATGTATATCTATGTGATATATCTTTACATACATTGTGTTGCGCTTATACAGCACATAGCCATCACGTTGTGGCGTTAGTTCAATCATATATGGATATAGGATCCATCAGCACCATCATTTCCTATCAGTTCTACCAACCCTGACAACCTCCCTGAGGTGTCCTTAACATTCCATTGTTTCCACATTCCATATCTAATGATTCATTTCGTATCTAGGCGATATCATATGTATCATTCTATAAAGCAATATGAATACATATCACAAATAGCATAGAACTACTACACACATGGGTGTACATACAACATTCAAACAAGTATCTCTTGAGATACATACATACCAATGCACATCACACACAAACAAACCAAACAACGCACGGCCCGCGTACCAACCATAACCAACAAAACCAATTCACTGTATGCTATGCATACTAAATAATTCACATACTAACCATACAAACCTCGTATGCCCCGCACACCACCAATTCTTTCCCCGCACACCACCAATTCTTTGTATGCAATGCATACTAAACAAACAAAATTTAGTGCACACATGTGCCTAGCCAAGAGGCTCTACCCCCCTTAAAAAGGGTTACGCCCCCGTACCCCACAAGTATACAACAGCCGCTCCGCAAGGGGCGCTGGATACTTGGCTCTCAAAGAGTTCACCAACTCGTGGATTATCCTCATATCAGAGAGACGGGTGTGACTCCAGCCCTTCAGGGTTTCACAATATATAAAAGGTAGGCACTGATCTTTTTGTGCTCTCTCCCAAATTCATTCTAATGGGCCCACTCGCTCCGTATGAGGTGCAGACCCATGAACACAGGCTGAATTTGCCTTTCTTTCTTTTTTTTTTTTTTTCTTTTTTTTCTTTTTTTTTGTTTTTTGTTTTTTCATTGCTGTGAATCCACTTGTTTGGTTCACTGGCATACATGTGTGTGTCTTTTCTCACTGATATTCAGTTGAGGTATACTATGACATTGGCCATTGTTACCAGCCTATATGTCCACAAAGATGATGTTTGTCATCCATGTCTCCTGGTGTTTTGTTCCGGAGTAACACACTGTTATAGTTCTTTTTTTTTACACACTCTTGCTGATATCCACTTTATCTTTCTGCGTTCTCACTAGATTAATAACTGCAACTGGGCAATACCAAACACACTCAGTCATACAGAGTGCAGAGGCGTAAACGCTCAACAACTAATATCTCATGAGTCAAACAGATAAGATGTGCGAATTATCCTGTGAGTGGTACATTCCAAATCCATTGTTCTTTGCTTAAGGTATCTGCTATCATATAGCTTTATCTTTTCTCCTTGCGTAGTCACGCGTTTATGTCCATATCATTTGGTAGATTTCCTCTGGATTACAAGCATTTGCTTGATCCTTATGAGGGTTCTACATATTATTCGTCCATAATGGGTTTTCTTGTTTTTTTTTTGGTTTTCCTGTCCCTAAACTGTTCCTTTGTCTTCTCTGTATACTGTCTACTGTTCTCTGTTGAAGGTTCTCTTTTTTTTCCAGCCCGTTGGTTTAACTGCGGCTCTTCTCGTCCATCTTCGAGGTAATATGTCTTACTGTCCGTAGAATGGAGTTGACTACTTCTCGCGTTCCTAACACTACTTGTCTACTTGCATGGGGTACCGTACTGATACATTACTACTTACCCGACTAACTCATAAATAAGTCTGTCAGGCCCACATGCTCCTAACGGAGTGCGGTCGTCCCATGACTCGTTAGTAAACTGGTAATGTCTGTCACACGGTTATAGTGAAGTATTCTGTTGTCAATCTCCCTTTGATGGATATACTCTTTTTTTTTTTGCTTCCTCTTCTACTTTCTTCTTTTTTTGCTTGCTTTTTTTTTTAATAGTTCATGTTATCAGTTATCCTGTAATAAGTGATATTGCCTTTGTGGCAACCGTGGTAACTTGTATATACTAGTATTATTCAACTCGGTGTAAGTAAATCCGTGCTATATTAGCAAACTTGTTTCTCTCCCTTTTTTTTTATCTCATTGAGTACAACACATATTCCTTTTCTCCCTGTTTTTTTTTTCAGATCATTTCTCATCCATAGTTCATATTTGTCCCTCCTCCATGTAATTGGATGCATTGCAGATTGCATAATAGTTTGAGCAGCTTGGCTCTTCACTTCCCAACCATCCTCACTGACGGTGGTGCATCTACAAAGGTATGCTTGTCCATAAGGACTAAACATGTATCACTAGTAGTGATTAACACTAAATGCAAGTATATTCTGATGGTATTTGGCTAATAGCCCTGTCTGAAACTTCCTCGAACGTTTAAACTGGTGTGTTTTACAGTCATAGTGGCTGTTTAATTTGTCCAGTTGCAATGGTTGGACTAACGGTCCTTCCAAAAGGTTGCATAGGTTTCTAATCTCAAGGTTTGTAAGAAAAGTTTGAAAAACAGTTTTTTTTATATATAAAAAAGTTAAAAGGTAGTAGTTGTTGCAGTTGCATTTGCAGTAGCTGTTACTGTTGCTGTTGCTGTCGCTGCACTTGCTGTAGCAAGTGCGCAAGGCAGATGGAAATTTCAGTGGTTTTCTTGTCATAGCGCTTGCAATAGCAAGTGCGCCATGCAGGTGGAAATTCTGGTTCAGTAATTCCCGGTCTCATTGACTCTGTGTCGTAGAGTATAGGCTACATGGTAATGTAAGCATTAACATCCTGCTCATATATATATCCGTCAAGGTTTAAAGCTTTTGGTACTAAGTACACACAACTAATCCCAAAGTCTTACACAAAAGGCGAGTGGTCAATGACACGCTCCCACATACTTATAACCTAGCTCCTTCTAACATTCAAAGTAAGCACACAACATAGTAAGTAAAAGTCTTCCACCAGCGGTCTCATGGAGTTAGGGTACTCATGCCCTATCTACTCCCTTGCCCTTCTAGGCTTCAGTATCAGCAGATGTCTAGCCATCCTGACCGCCTCGTGGTACTCCAGATCCTCCAACTGAGGTCTTCTGAGTATTCTTTGATGGCCTGTAATTACGGCTCTCTGGATTCATCCAGCATTCGAATTCCCTATGGCCTTCTTTGTGGCAGCACTGACATTCGACTTTGCGGCCTTCGCAGTCGACCCCTGGGTGGTCCTTCCCACAACGCCTACAGTAAAAATGGCGCTGGGGTTGTCCGGTGCCTGATGGTAGTATTTAAGTTTAAGTTAAAATCTGGCGGTATAAAGATTAAGATTACATTTGAATTTAAGAGGTAGGTGTTCTCACCCTTAGGAGGTGTAGATCTCAGAGGCTTAGCGTCAATAGCTGGGCCGGTCAACCGAAGGACGGGCTCCTTTCCCTTTGTTCCCTGGTGACCCTGCTGCCCTTTCTTTTTAAAGAATTTCCTGTTCAAGGTTTCGGTTCAGCATTCATAAGGTATTTAATATGGTAGATAGTTTAGAATGGGATAAGTCCTTACTTTCCCTTTTTCTGGCCATCGCTGGAGATGCTCCTCCACCCTCAGACTCTCCTTCAGGGTTCTTTCTTTTCTTTGCCCCTAGAGTCTCTCCCGAGTCTAGAGCATTAGCTCAGTCCTCGAGGCAGCATCATAACACTCCTGGAATCTCCTTGGTAAGTTCTCACAAAGCTAATTGGTAATGTAGTAAGTAAAGAATTTTATGGCTTCCATGTTAATATCTGGATGGTAGTGTAGAGGTTAGCACCCATCGCCATCTGAATGCGAAATAATAGTCCTCCCCGGAACTTCTCTTCGACCTTCACGGTCTTTGAGTAATCCACACCGGGAATGAAGTCCTGACCAATGAATTGAGCGTAATACTCATCCACGGTCAGACCTTCTTAGGTCAATGTTTCAAACTCATGGCGCTTCTTCTGCTTGAGATGCGCCGGGTAGTATTTTTCTCTCAGTAATTCTACAAAGGCAGCCCACGAAAAGTCGGGCGTGGCCAGGTGATGGTCCTTGACCAACCTCCACCAAGTGCTGGCTGCATCCTTCAGATGGAAAGCAGCAATGGCGACCTTCTTGTCGTCTGGTACTTGTAAAGCTTCAAATGCTTTCTCATGTTCAATAATGTAACGCTCTAACGCTACGGGGTCTGGTTCCCCAGGATATGTAGGTGGTCGGGTCTCGCTAACTGACTTCAGCCAGTTCGTTTCCCTGGGACGTGGCGGGTGGGCTGGTGCTCTTCCTATCTGAGTACCCAGCTGTGCAACGGCTGCAACCGTCTCAGCAACTCCTGGAATGCCGGGGTCACCGCCTCCACCTCTTCCAGTACCACGCCCCCTAGTTCCACCAGACATCTGTAGTACAATATGTCACATAATCACTCGGTAAAATTACCGTACACAACCAATAGATATTAAGTTGCCTTAAAGGCTAACCTGTCACGCAATTTGCGTTTCTAGACACAATATCTTTTGAGACGAATCGTCTCGTACTTCCCAAACGTTTCCCAATATTTCCCAAGTCCTAAGCTCACTGTCTTAACCTATTGTCCTCGTCATCAGAGCGGTACTCCGCTCTGATACCACTTTTGTAACACCCCTCTCAATAATCACGATATATAGTCTCTCACGTAGCAATAAATAAAACGTCTCGTAGCGGAAAAACAAATAACCATTACAAAACTCACTCGGGTGTCACCGGCCATTACTCGCCCATGCGAGCAACGCAGCCAAACTACATCCAACTTCCAATACAAATAAACTGCTAACCGCAGTGATAACGAGAAACTCCTATACATCATACTAAGTCCATAAACCATAAACGTCGACAAGTGAGCGTCTACCCAATCCTGAAAAATACATAACCTTACCATAAGACCATACACCATCTTCATTACTATACAACATCTCCAATTACCCTGTTCCTGCTCTTCAGCTCCGACAATGATCAACAACCTGAAATGGTGTAGTATCAGCGATAGACGCTGAGTATGCCGGGCCTGGACCCTAATGGTCACTTGTCATTTTAACCATCTTATTATTAGATTGGTTTCATGCTCTTCCATTTTGCAGTTATAACAATACTGTAGCAAAAATGTATAATGTACATAACCATCCAAATATTCATAGACACTAATCATCCATCCAAACCAAACAATCATTTAGATATCTCAAACCACAAATATACATCGAACGTATCGAACAACAACAATATATTGTACAATGTACAATCGCCGTAGCGTACAGTTTTCATATTTGATTTACCTTAGCCTTGTAGGCTCCATCCAACCATCACACAATATAATACCCACAAGTATAACCAATGAACAACAAAGCGAAACAACGAGAATGATAAACAAGTATTAAGTCTCGTCCATGGTATTGTTCGCCACTGTATATGTCTCAATTGTTTTAGTTGTTCAGTTATACCTAGTGACAATGTCTCGTTAAAACGACACGTCTCTAGTTACCCATATATTATGGCGGGTCACCCACGGCAGTAGCCACTCCAACGGTAGAGTCTCCGACCAACGAGCCATTCTAGCTCACGGGAAATTTTCTTGATACTTACGGACCCGTACGCGGACATCCTGGTATCGTTTTTGTGATCACAGCGCGCACCAAGAGCCACATCCTCTTGGCTTTACTTCCATTCCATTAATTAATTAATTATACCATCATCGCATTACCAAATTTTCTAACACAGCAGACTAAGGTCATTAGTCCAATCCGGAGTCTGTAAACTTGGGATCCAGTGTTAGATACAAGAGCGGCGTATAGAAAAGGCCAATGCTCCGTACAAAAGTCTCAGATAATATGTATGTGTATTATCATAGTGCGACAACGTTTTACTTACGTTCCTTATATTTCTCATAAGATAGCACCATAGCCGCTAGTTCGTTTATATATATTGGTTCATATATACGAACCGATACTGTTAACTCAACAACAGTAAATAATAGCAGCTATAAATATACAATTCATGCATATTAATTAACACATCCAGACAAACGATCTTATCACAGATCACACAGAATCTGAACTGAGGAAGCCCTCAGAGACAAACAGAGACACAAACAA
This sequence comes from Limonium bicolor, assembly GCA_023374045.1. Taxonomy (NCBI): domain Eukaryota; kingdom Viridiplantae; phylum Streptophyta; class Magnoliopsida; order Caryophyllales; family Plumbaginaceae; genus Limonium; species Limonium bicolor. Next base: position 42,841,745 of record CM041781.1, on the reverse strand, counting down.
CATACAAGTTATATCAACCAAATCCGAGCCCAAGGAGCAACCTTAGGTCAACTCGGCAAACCCCTTTACATACCGTTCACCCTGACTGTATTACGGTGGAGTATGAATCAGCAAGATCCTACGCTCCGTGTAGTCCGTTAGCTCGTCAAGCGTCCTTGTCAGAAGTATACTCTAAACGGTAATAAAACTATAAGTCAGTCTCCATGACTACTACATCCGGTATTTCCGAATAATAAGTAACCCCGACAGTTCACCCCTGTTTTCTACAGTTTTGTTACGGGTTTCTCTAAAACAGTCGGCTTTGTTACTTAAAATGCGTACGTCAAAACTATTTCAACTGTTAAGTTTAATTCCTTATATTTCTTTTAATCTTATCCACATCCAGTTTAGGTACGTAACCTATAGTTGCATGTATGCATGCATTCTTGTATTATACTGCATTCTAAAATTCATAACATATAGTTCGTAACTATCATTATTATTTTTTTTAAATAACCACCACCATTTAATCATATGGTTTTCAACCAAAATATATCCACCTTATATACATTACTTGTGTATGTATATATTTACCACGTAGGTAACTCCCATGAGTTTAATAAACTCTTATATTTTATGTTACTTTTTATCATCTTTTGTTAGATGATTATTCCCATTAGTTGTATCATATTGTACGACTTATATTAAGATCATTATCCTAACAGGAGTAACATTTTATGGTGTATAATTACAACTTCTAAGGTTTATTCAATAAATACCTTAGTTAATAAATCCCATTTATTTATAGTTTGTCACACTATTTTATGTGAGTACCCTTCCTTATATTAATTCCATCTAAACCACCTTAATACCATTTAATTGTCATAACATTTATAACATAGTAGACCGTAGTCTAAAATTCATTTTCCAACCTTTATATTTTCGGTATAGCCCTTGAATTTATTTAAATTCCCTTTTTGACCACATAACATTATGTAATGTTATACCAAAATACTAATATCATTTGCTATGATATTTTTATTTCCTTTAACTTATACTCTATAGTTTTTATACAAAACTATTGTGTATTGCCTCATAGGCATATACTAAACCTTATACTTTTCCTTAAACCATAATTTCCTTTATTTACAAAATCACCCCTTTCTTTTTACCATGTTATATATCCCATTTAATATAACATTTCTAACTTATAAAAGAGCATAACCTATGGTTATTTTTTGTAAATTCCGAACAGCCCTTGTGCTATTCTATAATTGCCATTTGGCCCTATATATAACATATAATTTTTCCATATCATTAACACCATACATTATACACATATCTTAATAAATTCTCTTAATAATTCTAAAAATCTCCAAATTTTACCAAAGGGTTATAAATATCCTTATTAACCCATATACTCTTGGTATTTTACCATTCCACCATCTATATTTCTCCAAAGTGTCATAATGACATAATAACTATATATTATACATATAGTTTATTTTAATTCCAAAAATTCCAATAAATTCCTAAAAATTCCTAATAGCCCATGGGTGTTTAAATACCATTTTACACCCTTAATTTTCGGTAATAACATATTCACAATATGTCATAAAAATAATACCATAAGATACTTATCTTATTACAACCTTAAATAAGTTATCTAACTTATTTATTTTGGTCAAAACCTAGCATATGGTCAAGGTTGACCTCCTTAATTTCCTTGACCACCAATTCCTTATAATTACGGTTTTAACCCCTAAGTTTCCAAAATTCACCATTTAACCCCAAAACTTTATAAAATCTTATAAACTTTATTTAACTCCTTTTAACTCTAATTTTCGGCCTTATTATTCTAAAGTCCCTAAATTTAATTTAATTACACTATAACCCCTTATTCATTTCGGTAATATTATATATCACCTAAACTTAAATAAAAGCTTGTAAATACATAAATAAAATGGCCTAAAATACATGGCCTTATTACAAACATTTGCTTGCAAAATAAATTACACATAAATGTCCCAAAAATACATATAAATTTCGGCCTCACCATAGAATTTTCATTTAATTACCAAACTTCCACATAATGTCTTAAATTTGACAATTATGCTTGTTTAATTAGTTATAAAATTTATTAAACCATTTCTTAAACATTTTAAGGTCAAACAAGACCTTATTTTACCTCTTCACTCACGGCAATTAATTAGGAATAGCTTAAACTTGTATTAATGTAACAAGTTAAGGTTTTAAGTAATTTACCTTGATTTAACCTAGATAGAACCTTGTTTGGTTCGGCCACCTTAAGTAGAGATTCTCCACAGCTTGTTTTACATGTTTTCAAACAGAAAACAAGGCCTAGTTAGTCTCCAAGCAAGATCTAACCATAAGAAGTAATTTAATGAAAGATTTAAGGCAAAAATCACCTAAGAATGCAAGGAGAGTTCAAGATGGTTTCGACCTGAATCAAACACACCACAAGGTGTTAGATCTACCATATTGACATAGGAAATAGCTAGATCTCGAAATGCTACCTTGTTATTAGGTTTTACCTTGGAAAAATGCCTTAAAAGAGGGATTTCCTTTGGATCTCGGCCATCCTTGCTCCAAATGGCTAACCAACAGATTCCACATGAAAAGGAGAAGAAGGTGAGGCTATGAGCAAAGTTTCACAGCCGAACTTGAAGGAATCAAAAGTTATGAGCTTAAAGCACATTTTTACCTTAAATGGTCAAGACTTGAACTTTCCTCCTTAGATCTGGTTATGTACGAAACCAACACTTCCTCTAACCTCCAAATCACTCTAAATAGATGTATAGAAAAGGTTGGAGTGTAGATCAATCGAAAAAGGGAAGAAATGAAGAAAATGGGCATTTTTATGCCTTAAGAGCTTACCTAGAGCTTGAAACCTCATCAATGGTGCTTGGAACTCTTACCTACGGTGGAGGGGAGCCAGAGAGAGCTCAAGGGGTGAGCCATCTCGGCTGAAGAGGAAAGAATGAAGGGGGAAGACCTAAATTATGCTTAAAGCACCTTTTTTGCATTTTTTATGATTTCCTTGCTTTGATGACTCATCAAGTCTGATTGGGGTTGGATAATGAAGCTCAATCAGTGGAGACAAGAGGAGGGGGCAGCCGTTGAAGATAAGAAAGGTAGGCTTGATTGATTCAAATTTTGGTTGAAAATGGAGTAAATATGTTACTTTAATTCATTTAATGAATGCGTGACTCATCTCTTGTCTTGTACCAGCTTGGAGCCACGAAATTCAAAGAGGAAGAGGAGCAAATGGAGGCTCCAAATCAGCTGGCTCACATGGGAAAGGTAATGGAGCCACCTTTTTTGTTTTATAAGGTAAAGTATGTCTTTTTTTTGTTATTTTATGCTAAAGTAAAGGACTATATTTAATTGTCACATGGACTTGTCTCTTGGTCTGTTAAGAGACTTAATTATCTGATTTTATGTAGTCCATTTCGTGGTCAATGGTCAACATTGGTCAACTTAGTCAATGTTGACCCAAACGGGCCCCACTTTAGGCTTTTATTAATTTTTAATATTAAATTTGTAAAAATTCGTAATTTCTGGAATTAAATTCCTAATATCATATAATATGATATTTTATTATTTAAAGGTATTTATAACCTTTTAGCCCATTTAAAACCAATTTAAAAGGCGATTACACAAAAACGTGCTTTAAGGAGTTTTTAGTGCACATTTTGTGTCGCAAGGTGTTTCTGGGCTCTGTTTTCTTTGACAACGCTTTTGTTGTGTTCCTTACATGATATTTGATCATGGTATTCAATTTTATCATTTAGAGGTCATTTGATTTTTAAGGTTTTCCTATAGCACCTTTTTGCCCTTTTTGACCTTGAAGCATGTAAATGCTTTTTCTTTGTGTTGGAGTGTTGTCCAACGGTTATATATGTTTAATATTATGTCAAATACTTAGGACAAATTTTTAGGTCCTAAGAAGTTCATTTGGGTATTTATTTACCCTTAACAGCCAAAGGGTGCAACATCTTGTTTTGTGTTGACCACTGTCGTTCTCAGTTGACTTTTAAGGCATGTTTAGGCCTTAATTAATGTGATTAAATATTTAATCCATGTTTTATTAATTTGGAGTATTTCAACCACGCTCCTCTTCTTCTTTGCCAAAATACCACCACCAGCACCCTTCACTCATCCCGTCCTTGCCAGAAATCATCTCCACCACCACCTCCGTCCCGACTCGAAGCCATCCCTCGCTTTCGCTCTTCACCGAAAAGTCTGTAAGCTCATAGTCCCGTCGCCACCATTCTCGATCTCCAGAAACGTAAGTGAATCCCCATGTTGTCGGGGTGGTAAGCTGGCTTGGTTACTCCTCTCTTCTCCCTTTTTCTATTTCAATCGTCGTTTCCGTAAGCGTTGCCCGATGAAATCGAAGAGACGAGGGCCGAAATTTCAGTTTCGTCGGACTAGTATTCGACGATAGCACTGATCAAACCCATTTTTCTTTATCACCCTGTCTCCGCATTGTTTTTCTTTAGTTCGCGTTGCCTGAACCTCCGTTTTATGCATATTTGTTGTAACCCGATATGGACGTCGTAGTCCACGAACGGGTTGAGGAAGTTCGTATGATTCCACACTTCCGAATATACTGGCATTCGAGTTGCCCAACAGTCGCTACTTCTAAGGGACTGCCAAACTGGTCCGCATCCAGTCGTTATCTGTTCTCGATTCATAAACTGGTCCGCGCCCAGTTGTGTTCCTATCTCTTTCTCCTTGCTGTTTTGTTTTGATTTGAGAACCGGTCCATCTCCGGTAGCAGTTTTATCCATGTTCGTACTAGTTAATTTATGAACTGGTCTTCTTCCAGTCATGAACCTCATTTCCCGCATTCTTCAACTCATCTGGTGGTTATTATTCTGAAAACTACCTCAAATGTTGCGTTGTCTTTGAGCATTATCTTTTGCAGTTAACAAGTACCAATTGGAAGTACCCACGAAAGGGGTACTATATAGTCTCTCCTTCTGATTATTTTCGAAACTGTTGTACCTGGTGTTCCTTTGAGGTTTGATTTCACAAGTGGTCTGTGTCTGGGCATATCGATTAACTGAAAGTTATATCACCATGAGAACCATTGACAGACGACCATGGAGGAGGTTGTGTCTCTAAAACCCTCTCAGTTACCTTTGAAAGTGCTGTTTGAACTGTAGAATACTGACCACAGGTTTATGTTGGTGTTATTGCTATTTCCTATTGTTTGCTTTGCAGGAGATTTTCCTTTGTCTCCATCTCTGGTATTTATCCCTTAAACCCAAAAAGTTTCGTGCCCTCTGTTTATGAACTGAAGCGGTAGTTTGAGCCGGATATATGGTATCTCTGTATGTGCATCGGTTGTTTGGTGTTTGACAGAATGAAATTTGCCTGGTGCCATGAAAAGCATGTTCATGTTTCGATTTCTGGAGTAAGAGTTTCTTTGTGGGATTATTGGTTGTTACTCATTGATGGCCACTTTATCCTGCTCCTGTATACCTGTCTGTCTGTTTTGAAATTAAACCATGGACACCTCGGTTGGCTTTTTCTTCGACCAGACATAGCGGTAATAGTGCAAAACTGTCCTGGCCTGCTCTTTGATTGTTTGATCTGTTCAGCAATAAGTTGATAAAAGGTAAGCTTAATAATAATAGAACCTGCTGAGTTTGGATTTAGAATTTAGCCTTTTTTCTAACTTGCTGCTATGGTGCGCTTACGAGGTTTGGTTTTCTTTCTTTATGTTTGTTCTGTATAAAGCAATACCAGACTTGGATGACATAGGAATAATTTAGCTAACTCTTGCCTACCTTAGGAATTCATTTAGGATGAATAAGAAGCAATGAACTGATGAACCGATGTGGTAATCTGAGCCTGTTTTCCTTATCTGAGTCAGTAGCTGTAGGCCTCGCTTTCATATTGGTGTGAACTGTGACTGTTCTGTAAACACCTGAGAGGATTAATTAAACTGCAATCCCAACTCAAAATTGGATTAGCACTTCATCTAGTCCTAGGGCTGCGATTTCTGAATTTGACCCAGATACCCACCATGCCTCCTGTAACTCCAAACATAGTTGCTTTATTTAGTTGGATGTTACTACTGTGTCGGTTTGATTCATTGTAATATGAGAAGTCGTTCTTCTTCCATGACTGTTGGCCTGATTCTTTCTGTATTTTTGAGTATATATTGTATATTTCAACTGCATTGCAATGTTTTGATTCACTCCTTTTGTACACCTCTTTGCTATCTAAGCCCTAGTTATTATGTCCTTAGGCCCAAACCATTAAGATAGTGGGGTCCCCCTGGCCTGATAGACCATTGGCCTATCTCATGGTGGTGACATCCTAAACCTTAAAACACACATTTATGTATAAGCAAACAATAATCCCTTTAGGATAGAGAGTGTTCCCCTGGCCTGATAGACCATTGGCCTATATCATGGTGGTAACATTCTAAACCCTAAAATGCACCTAATATATGTCTATATATGTAATTAACAACCTCATTCTCGTTTCAGATCTTCAAATCCTTTGATTCAAAATTTAGTTACCAGCACATCTTCTTGCCCTCCATCCTCAAAACTCAAAAAGTGTCTCTCACTTCTATAATCATCTTGTAAAAAACGAATCCCAACGTTTTTTTTTAGTAACAAACTCATCTCCAATCTGATTTTTCTTGTAAATTCTATTCCATGACCCAAACCGCACATGGCCCAAACCGCACTCGGCCCAAACCACTCTCGGCCCAAATACCCACACTTGGCCCAAAGCCCATGACCCAAACCGTACTTGGCCCAAACCACACTTGGCCCAAACCACTCTCAGCCCAAATACCCACACTTGGCCCAAAGCCCATGGCCCAAACCGCACCACTCTCGGCCCAAAGCCCATGACCCAAACCCAATCTCGGCCCAAACCCACACTCGGCCCATCAGCGCAACTCGGCCCATCAGCCCAACTCGGCCTATCAGCCTAACTCGGCCCATTAACCCAGTCCGACCCATTAACCCAGTCCGACCCATTAGCCCAATCCGGCCCATTAGCCCAATCCGGCCCATTAGCCCACCAACCCAAATCAAGTCCACAAATGTCAAACTTTGACCTTGACCAGAAAACCTTGACCTTGACCAGAAAGCCTTGACCTTGACCAAAAGCCTTGACCTTGACCTTGACCAAAAAACCTCGACCTTGACCAAAAAACCTTGACCTTGACCAGAAAACGTTGACCTTGACCAGAAAACGTTGACTTTGACCTGAACTCAAACTTTGACCCGAACTCCAACTTTGACCTTGACTTAGCCTTGACCCGGCCTAGCTTTGACCAATCCAAATGCTGACCTTGATCAAACTTTGACCCCTCCTGACCTTGACCCAACCCGAACTCCAACCTAATCCAAATCAAACCCCAATCCAATTCAAACCCGACTTCAATTTAATTCGAGCCCGATTCATTCAGCCAAATCCAATCTACAATGCATCTGCTCTCAATTTGCAAATTTCATTCAATTTCAAACCATCTTTTTATTCAAGTTTCACCAAGTTTTCAAAAGAAACTATTTTGTGGAATTTTAAAGGAAAAACTCTTCTCACATCACAGAAAACTCTTCTCTATTGCAGAAAGTTCTTCTCACATATACAGAAAGTTTTCTCCTAAAACGTTTCTCAAAACCAGTGTTTCTTCATCGAGAATTCTGAACAACTTCAAAAGTTTTTCAACTCTGTTTTCAAACTCTGAATTAAATCGTTTTCGGGGAACATGGTGTGTCTAACACCTTCAAAGAACGCTTTCTTCCTAGTTAGGCACCACTTGTCTCCCTTCCAAAATAAAAATCCGAGGCGGGGCACTGGGGTCATAACCTTCCCTTGTCGCAGTCTGGATCTCTTTAGGCGGGGCATTAGGGTGACAAACCTCCCCTAATTGCAGCCTAGATTTTTACAAGGCGGGGTGCTAGGGAAGTAACAACCTTCCTAGTTGCAGCCGGGATTTTAGAATCGTCTAACTCCCTTCCGCTCGATTTCAATGTTTTCGGTTTTTAACATTTTTAAACTCGGGAGTTAGAGACGTTATTAGGGTTTGACCGAGAGTATCCCATTCATGATACTTCTCTCTAAATCCTATTTTTCGACATAAATTCATTGCCCCATCTTTCGAGCCTCGACACTTACATTAATTAAGTGTTGTGTTCGAGGGGGTACATAGGGTAATCCCTCGGGATTATCCGCCCTTTTACAACAAAAAATGATTTTTCGGTTTTAAAAACTTTAAGAGAGACAATTCCGAATAAACCAATCCAACATTTCCATTAGAGCTCTAGGACCCATAAACACTTCTCAATCCTCCTCTGAACCAACTCTAAGTCACATAGGACCTCCAATTCCTGAAGACTCCCAGAAACCTAAAACATCTTCAAAACCCGAATACCTGACAACCAAATATTCTCTTCCATACTCAACCATCCTTAAAACCTGAATTGCTCCTCAACACATTCAACTTCCCAAAACACCTCAATAACCCGACCATTTCAAAAATCCGAACTTCGCAAACACAAAAAAACTCCTCAAATCAGCCAAATGATCCAAATACCCCTTAACTCCACCAAAAATGACCAAAATTCCCTTTTACTCCTCAAAACTCCCATCATCCTCTTAATCCCGTGAAGGCCCAAAACGACCTCAAATCTCTCAGAACAATTAAAACCTATCAAACACTTCAACCAGACCAACTCCAAGACCAGCCTATTCTTCAACTCTTCGAAATCTTCCTCACTCCTCATTTGATCTTATCCTTTGGCTTTAACTGAATCTCTCTAATAAGGTTTTGAAAGAAGCCAATCCCGACAATTGGAGACCGAGGTTTCCTCGGGCACCAATCCGAAGTCGTGGTCGTTGCCACTTCTTAGGGGTGTAACCCAGTGCGAACCCACACAGAATCTCTAGTATGATCAGATAAGTCCCTATCCATAGGCAACATATTCAGAGTCAACCAATGGTTCTTAGGACCCTCCCTCCCTTCCTTCCTAGTTATCATAGGTCAAACTAGGTGGCAACTCTAGTCAACTCCGCCTTATAGAGGCATAAGTCCGCGTGGAGCCCATTGAGAGCGGGTGTAGTGCGCACTTGCATTCCCCTTTATGCTTTCTGGGAAAGACGGACGATGTAGTAGGTATTTGAGGGATGCCAGAATAATGGGTTTTCACCCTCCACAGAATGGCATTTTCTACGACCTAGGCTTCTCAGTCAGATCATATTTAGATAGACCCCCCCTCATACCGAAAAATCACCCTCCATAGAATGGCGACTCTGCTGGGGAAAACTTGAGTAAGTTTTTCTCAGACTCAAGGAAGACTGAGCTCCATTCAAAATTGTCGGGACTTCCCCACTTCTTTCAAAACCTTCAAGAGATTCTTTTCAGAGCCTTTAGGATTATTCTACTCCACACTTAGAGTGTGTAGCTGATGAGGACAGTTAGGATTTGTTAGATCCTCAACAAACATTACAACAATTGGGTTAATGATTAGCTCACGATTAGAAAGAGACACTTAGGATTGAATGAAGCTAACTTCCCTTTAGGTTAATAAACAACCAATTGGAATCACCGCCTTCAAGACAAAATAGTTAGTAAATAGGGTTGTTTGTTCTTCTCTGTTTTATTTACTGCATTCATATTATTGTTGCTTTCAGTGTCCAGCTGCTTTTACATTTACAAGTTGTGAATGCATGGGTAGCTTAGGACATGCATTCCTCTATGTCACCCTTATTTCCACGAGTCATGGCATCCCAATCGGTCCACGATTGATTTCCCATGAGTCGGGTCACTCATTGAGTGGTTAAGCCCGCGAGGCGAGATGGTCACCGACCTACGCCCTGAAGACTCATGATCCAAAACTATCCTTTATATCCGAGTCCAAACCAGCATATAGTGAACCATGAGCCTTCAGTGTCCAGCTGCCTAATATGGTGTCTAGGACGGGTTTTATGGGTAGTCACCCCCTTGTATGTCGCATGTCTGACCACCCTTCTACCTTACCCTGAAGATTGCATGGGCTCAGTTCTCCATTGTTCCTCTGCACCACGGGTGTCTCTAAAGCCCAATGTCACGCCACACGTCCATAGAGGATCCCGTATTTACCGGATACCCATACATGGCACAACATAGTCAGTGAATAATTTGGACTTTAGACACACCTGACCGTGCAGATGACGAGAGACCCGTTCCCATGCAGTACTTCCCCAAGTTTTCCAAAGTGAGTATGTTGTGATAATCACCGGTCGTGGCCCATGTGGCTTTATGATGGATGTTGGCATAGGCCTGGAAGGTGATTATCCCAATCATTCGCACTCAGCTCCACATAAAAAACCAGCCACGATTTAATTTGAGCAGTTTGCATTGTGTGAAAAACCTCTTGTCAACCCACTTGTTTACGCCTTCTAAAAAATGTTCGGAATTCTCATTTGAACAAAGTTGTTTCAATCAACAAAGTATTTGGGAACTTGTTAACGGCTTTTAAACCCTTTTCAAGATCAAAGACTGTTATTAAACCCTTTTCGAAAACCCTTTTTAAGATAAAAGATTGTTTTCAAACCCTTTTTTAAATTGTTTTCCGAATCTAGTTTTCCGTTTCCAAAAACGAGGGTCGCACTGATATTGCTTAAGATGCTCTCCCTTATTCTTGCTCACCACTTTCTTCCCCTTCTCTTTATTTGTTCAATTTTGCAGGATTAACCATGTTCAACCGACTAGTGCCAGTGCCCGGGGAAGAGAAGAAACACAGAAAAGCACAACAGAAACCAAAGGATGAAAGAGCATCTGGGAGTCTGAGTCAACTCTCGCCTTTTCAGCAAGAATTAGTCAGAGAAAGGGAGTTTGGTCAAGAGCTTTTGAGCCGTTGTATGGAAATGAAGAATACATGTGAGCCACTCTTGACAAGCCTCGCTCGCTTATGTAAGGTCGACATAATCTATGAAGCGTTGTTTGAATCTATCACCTATTGGGATCCGGTTGATCACTTGTACCGCTTCTTCCGAGAGGAACTGGTGATATTGCCAGCGGAGTTGGACGCTTTCCTCAAGATAGAGCCTCACCAGAGAATGCCGATGATCCCTACAGAGCGGACTAGAACTCCAAAATTCACAACAGAGTTCTTAGAGGTAAGCCTAGAGGAGGTCGAGAACTTCGGGAATATGGGATTGAGCGTACAAGAACTGCTGGAACGTTTTAGCCGACCTTACCGCTCGCTTAAGACCAAGAGACGGGTATTGGACCTTTGCATCATGGGTGTGTTTTTGTTCCGGCAGAGAGACCTCAGAATGAATCCTCAGGTCATCTACTTACTACATGCATTCGAGGAGGGACTGAGTGTCGGATCAGTAGCGGCCGCCGAAATCGTTCGGGCCTTAGACCATTGGAAGGAGATGGGAACCACAGAGACCTTCTTTGTAGGAAGCCCCTTGCTACTTCAGATTTGGCTTTTCGATCATTTGCACCTATTGCCAATAGCACCCCATTACTCGGTAGTCGACATGGACACTCTTATGATGGCTAGAAAGCGAGAGCGCAAGCCGGAAGACGGTTGGAGAGCTCGGTTCCGTGACACTCATCTGATTTTCAAGCGCTGGGTCATTAAGGATTGGGATGTCCAAGGAGGAGCAGTCCAATTGGCAGGCAACAGCGGACTAGTACTCATTGGCCTGGGCAAATTCATCACCATTTACCCTCAGAGGGCGATGCGCCAATTCGGACGTGAGCAGACCATCCCGGGAGCCATCGAGTCAGGTTTCAGGAGCCATCAGTTTACTGATAGCGCGGTTAGATATGTCATCGAAGCTTATGCCAATGGTTTGAAATGGGCTGTTTACGCTGATAGGGACACTTGCTTGGACCTTAGCGACCAATACAAGAATTGGCTCGACATGAGAATCAACCGGCAAGTCCGCTATCCCTACTCACTCATTCACCCAGTGATCGAGCAGAAACCTGGTGAGGCAATAGTCGAGAACTTGCAGCCCCCCATGTCAGCCTGCCAGAAGAGGAAGAAGGAGAGGAGAAACCTGAAGAGGAAGCAAGCACTGGGCTGACCCTTCCCACCGATCCACTTACTTATCCTAGGTCTTAGACGTATCACCCCCTTTTGCTTCATTTTGGATGTAACTCCCCATCTTCCCCATTCAGATATGTAACGTCCTTTCGTATGTTTTGTTTGACAATATGTCTTTCCCCTCTTAATTTAGATGTAATCCCCTCTCCCCATTATGACGCTCGGCTATGTAATGACTATTTATTTCTTCTTAACTAATGTTATGTTTCCCCTATGAACTCGAATGTAATCCCTTATCTCCCCTCTATATTGCAACGACAGTTAAGTAATGATAGCACGACCTTTGTTTCAGGAAACAGAAATCGGCTTGTGCTCCTTTTCCGCGTTATCATTTTACAAAAGATTTTAATCGATAGAATACGCCGTTTCACAAAAATCGGGGACGACCTCCTTTTCTGCTTTATCATTTTATGAAAAAAGATTTACGCTCATACTGACATCTTCCACGCATTCCATATTCCCTGGTATCGCAGAAACCAACCAGAGCAGAGCAGAGTGTCAGGAGTTTTCTTCCAGTTTTACCAACATTACTCGGGGGAGGCTGGCCAGTGACACCGCGACCGAAACCTCGTCAAAAACCATGGACCAAAACCTGATCAATCCCACCGCCCCAGAAGGTGCTCTGGCAACCACAGCTATTGATGCGAGTACAAGTGCAGTTGTAGGAGCTAGCGGCGGTAGCTCACGTCTTCTTGATCCAAGTATTCTCTACCGTATGCTAGAACAGTCAACAAGGAACGAGAATATGCTGAAACAGACCGTTGAAAGGCTAGAAGAGCAACTACGCCAAGAAAGGGCAGCCAAAGGAAAGGACCCATACCTCACTGATGACCCTGAAGATGATTATATTGGGGATACCCCACACCCCAACCGATGCTAGAGCAATCAAAACCCCATGTTCAACACCACCACACCACAACCGATCACAGCTGATCTACTTTCTGGAGCACCTATGCATCCTCCGATCCTAACCACGGTTCCTATAGTGCCAATCACATTTCCCAGATTACCACCACTCCCTCCTGCTGGAGTCGCTGCCCTGACGGCCAATCTATATCGAATCAAACAATCTGAGCCCATTCATCTCAGCTCACCACACCCTGACCCCATCCAACTCAATCCATATCAGTACACCGCCCCCGGACACGCTGTCCGTTTCGAGGAAGCAATTCCCCATACCCAACTGCTACCACAACCGTCTAACCAGTTGATTCATGGCTACAACCAAGCCCCACCTGCTGAACACCTCCCAATGGACTTCGGTCAAATGAAGAAGTCCTTGAAGGAAGAGTTACTGGCAGAAATGCAGCTCGGAGAGCGAGCAAAGATGCTGGGTTTCCGTCATTTCCGATTGAAGCCAAGCTCCAAATTGCCTGAGAACCTAAAACTGCTAGAAATACCAAGTACGCTGGGAAAGGAGATCCTAGACACCATCTTGCCCAATTCGACAGAGTCATGACTATGCACGGCCGTGACGATGACATGAAGATCATTTGTTTTCCCAGCTATCTTGAAGGAGCTGCTCAGACGTGGGTGTCGAGACTAGATTTTTCCGGAAAGAAACTAGAGGATGTTTATCAAGCGTTTGTGGAACAGTACAGTTACAACACCCATCTAGGAATCACGTGTAGAGATCTTGAGACAATGAGACAGAGAAGTGATGAAACTGTTATGGAATTTATCACCTGATGGAGGGAGGTAGCCGGTCAGATGATCGACCGTCCCACTGAAGACGAGCAGATCAGAATAATCACCTCATGCCTAGAAAACCCTTATGCAGATCATCTCAAGTCCCTTGGGATCTGTGACTTCAAGCATCTGAAAGCTGCTGCTTTGGCTGCCGAAGAGTTAGCGCTAGCTGGAAGATTAAAAGGGTTGAACCTCCCTGGAACAGGACCCAGAACTTCATACCATCAGAACCATCAGAACCGTGATAGCAACAACAATCACAACAACAATGGTAATAGCAGTAATAACAACAACAAAACTATCCCAACACCACCGGTGAATCAAGTGCAACCTCGGGTTCTCACCGATTACCAACCCCTACCTCTCTAGGGGCGGACGTTTATCAGGCACAGTCCTCTGGGTCAGCTCAGAATTACAGGGCAACACCTCCCCCTCGTGATTACCAGACCCGACCCCAACGTCAGTACTCGGCCTTAGGAATGCCCCTGAGTAAAGCATACAAAAAGTTAAGAGAAAATGGTTTTCTCTTGAAGCATCCAAACCCTAAGCCTGGGGTCACCCAACTCGGGTCTGACTTAAACAGCTTCTGCAACTATCACCAGATGAAGGGTCACAGTGTAGACAATTGTAGAGCGTTGCGTCATGCGGTACATGATCTTATTGATGCAGGGGAAGTTCAATTCCCTAGGACCACTCCCAACACTCAGAATAACTCAATCCCATCACATCTGAACATGATAAGTCTGGTGAGGGAGAAAGAAGGAGAATCAGACCTGAGAAGGATTATGAAAATAAATGCCATCAGAAGTTCCTCTGAGCCGGCCACCCAAAGCACGCCTCCACCAATCATGTTGTCACCGGTACTCGACACATTCCGAACCCCCCGTCCAACGATTCGTTACGACATTCAACCCATGATGGGAGAGTATCTAGCTATGACGCACGAAATGCGAAACACAATCGAGCGTCTGGTGGGGCAAGGAAGGGTGTCCATAATCACTCTGCTGGTAGTGAGTCGACATATGGAAAAGAATCTCGAGATACTGGTGGGGCTAAACCTTGAAGCCCTGGAGCTACATAAGACCATGAAAGCGTTGGAGGTGGTAGAAGCATGGTGTCGGCAGAAGATTGTCGGAAGCCGGGGAAGGAGAATTTCTGAGTGCAATGTCATCCTGATTACTGACGAAGAAGAAGATCCACCGGCTATAACCCCTGTAAAGGCACCGTTTTTGATAGCAGGCGAGGAAAAACAGGGTGATGACTTTGAGAAAATCAGTCACTTAACCCGCTCAGGAAGGCATTTCAAGCCCGCTGAGCTCGCAGAAGAGCCGGAAATGCTGTAGCAGAAAGTTCACGACCTTACTCTGAATGAGTCAGAGGACAAGTTGGTGGGAGAGGAAGAATTGTTGAGAAAACTGAAGACTACTAGCATACCCATCACAATCTTGTCCCTGCTGACAATTTCGGAAGAGCACAAAGATGCGGTGGCTCGACACCTGGGGATGGACAAGAAGCGGCCGGCGTCAGTCGAGAGTATCATAGCTCACCTATCTCGGACTCCCGACCTTTCCATAACATTCACCGACGAGATCCCTCGTCAGGCGGGAAAGGCCCTCTACATAACTGTGAAGGCTGGGGGATTCCAAGTCCCTAAGACCCTGATTGATGAAGGGGCAGAGGTGAATGTCTGCCCGCTTCGAGTAGCCCGTCACATGGGACTCAATGACTTCAAGCCGGTGGACATGACGTTGAGTGCCTATGACAACAGCCATAGAAAGGTTTTGGGAACCCTGTCACTTCCAATCCTGATTGAGGACGTCTCCCTAACCATCGAGGCAATGGTCATAGACATATCTTCTACCTTCAACCTGCTGCTGGGGCGTGAGTTCATCAATCAAATCAAAGGAGTCCCCTCAGTCGTCCATCAGAAGCTAAAGTTCAAACACGAGGGACGAATCGTGGAGGTTTTGGGAGAGGCCAGGGCTGAGTCCTCACTATTTGAGATTAATGCACCAGGGGGTCGGGAGTTAACGCTCGGGGGCTTCACAGTGGCAAGGCCACATTCACAGGTAAGTCAAACTTCTTCCATCACTCCTCTCTACTTCGACCCTAGTGTCTATAGCCCCGCATCACAACACATGATGTCTCGGATGGGCTACAAACAGGGGAGTGGGCTAGGCAAGGAGCTACAGGGCACGACGGAGCCATTAACCGCATATGTCGGAGGTCGAGGAGCCGGGTTAGGATTTACGGGGTTGCCAGGTATGATGTTGACAGATTCACATGTAAGAATTCCCGCAGATTATTTCTTATCATTTAACCTTGAACCGTATGTATCTGTGAGTTGTGATAAGCAGAGAGCAGCTCAAGCTCAGGGAAATCAAGAGACAATGGAGTGGGAGAGCTGGTGGACCACTTTATTCTCCCTCAACTCATGCCCTGAAGACCAGTACGGCAAGGAATGCGACCAAGGAATGCCCGAGGAGGTAGCGGAGAACAGTGTCACGATCAAATCAGTCATCAAGGACCCCGCATCCTCGGTAGATGGCCATAGAGCATGTCTTGTCGTCTATCATAAGAGAGAGGAGCTGATTTCCCAGGAGCCATACTCAATCAGTCTAGTCGATAGTGATAGTAGTAGCAGTAGTGATAACAGTAGTTCTCGTAGCGCTGATGATGAGAGTGATATCTGTTTTAATTTCGATGAAGAAGAAGGAGAGGGGGAGCCACCATTTATTTTCCGCTATAAAAATGGTGGCAATTTTCTAACAATCACTGAGTTACCCAGCTCTTCGAATATTAATGAAAGTTCAGTTTATTCAGAAAATTCATCTCTTTTGTCCCTTGATTCAACACAAAACTATGAGGCTGAAGAAGAAGAATATGACGAGGAGAATATGCCTCCCACAGAACAATATGCCACCCACACTCAGATTGTAGAAGACACTGTAGCAATAAATATCGGAACACCTGATAACCCCAAAACTTTGCAAGTTGGTTTGGGTCTGAGTGAAACAGAAAAGCGGGACCTGACTTCTCTGCTAGTTGAATATGTCGATGTTTTTGCTTGGAGCTACGCAGACATGCCAGGAATTGTCCCCGACATTGTCCAACACCGAATACCGTTGTATCCCAATGCCAAACCTAAGAAACAACGTTTAAGAAGGATGAAACCTGAGCATCAACTGAAAGTAAAAGAGGAAGTTGAAAAGTTGTTACGTGTTGGCTTTATTCGGGTTGTCAATTACCCCGATTGGCTAGCCAATATCGTAGCCGTCCCAAAGAAAAATGGAAAGGTGCGAGTGTGTATTGACTTTCGGGACTTAAACGAGTCCAGCCCCAAAGACAGCTTTCCCTTACCCCACATTGATATCCTTGTTGACAATACTTCCCGACATGCACTATTGTCATTCATGGATGGGTTTTCAGGTTACAATCAGATCCGAATGGCCGTAGAAGACCAGGAGAAAACATCCTTTATTACGCAGTGGGGAACCTTTTGTTACGTGAACATGCCCTTTGGCTTGAAAAATGCCGGAGCCACGTATCAAAGGGCAGCCACTACTTTATTGCATGATATGATTCACAAGGAGGTAGAGGTATATGTAGACGACATGATCGTCAAAGCTGCCCAACGGGAGGACCACTTGATAAACCTGAGAAAGTTCTTTGACCAGATGCGGAAGTACCAAATGAAGCTAAACCCCGAGAAATGTACATTCGGAGTGACCGGGGGAAAGCTTTTGGGCTTCATGATCACCACCCGTGGAATTGAGGTAGACCCAGAAAAGATAAAAGCCATTCAAGAAATGCCTCCTCCGAAGACTGAAAAAGAAATCAGGGGTTTCTTAGGCAGAGTCCAGTACATCAGAAGATTCATCATGCAGCTAACTGAGACCTGTGAGCCTATCTTCCGTCTGTTGAAGAAAGACGCATCTAAAGTCTGGAATGAACAGTGTCAGGAAGCCTTTGAGAAGATCAAAACCTATTTGCAGAACCCGCCCGTCTTGGTACCGCCCCAGGAGGGCAAACCAATGATCCTTTACCTCACTGCCCGAGAAACGTCAATGGGCGCCATGCTGGCCCAGGAACAAGGATCCCCACCACGTGAAAAGTCGATCTACCATATCAGCAAGAAATGGGTCGATGCAGAAACACGATACTCTGACATCCACAAATTCTGTGCTGCTTTGGTCTGGGCTACGAAGAAGCTAAGGCACTACTTGTTAGGGCAAGAGGTCCATCTGATTGCGCGCATGAACCCTATAAAGTACCTTCTAGAAAAGCCAATTCTTGATGGTCGCTTATCCAGATGGTCCCTATTGTTGTCTGAATTCGATATCACTTTCAAAATTCAGAAATCGATCAAAGGGAGTGCCATAGCCGAGCATCTAGCAGAATGCCCTGTAGCATCCGAGTTCTTCGGAAACGACGATTTCCCGGACGAACAAATCATGACGTTATGGAAAACGCATTGGAGGTTGTACTTCGATGGTGCCATCAACCATAAGGGTAAAGGGGCCGGAATCTTGTTGATCCATCCTGAGGGAGAGTTGCTTCCAGCTGCAATAAAAATCAATTATCCGGTCACTAACAACATGGAAGAATACGAAGCCTGCATCCTGGGACTTGAAATGGTGCTAGAATTGCAAGTGGAGGAGTTAGAGGTCTTTGGCGATTCTAATCTCGTTATCTCGCAAATCAATCAGACTTGGGAGATCAGAGAAGAACGATTGATCCCCTACCATGACTACCTTTCATACTTAATCACATGCTTTCGAAATGTGACATTCAAGCACGTGAACCGGAGCCAGAACATCTTTGCTGACTCTTTAGCTTCCTTGGCTTCAGTGGTTCAAGTACCGACCGGTTCACTATACTTCCCCTTGTGGATAACCATGACTAATGCACCTTCGTTTGAGATTGGAGCCATCGAGATAGGGGAAGTCGAGGATGAGTGGTTTGTGGACATCGAGAATTTCCTTAGAAGAGGAGAGTATCCGCCAGAAGCCACCAAGCAGGACCGCATTGCTTTGAGAAGAATGTCAAGTCAGTATGTGATCTGTGGAACCAGGGTCTACAAGAGAATGCCGAATGGAATTCAACACTTATGTGTGACCAGAAAAGAGGCTGATAAGGTCGTTGAGAATGTCCACGAGGGAGTATGTGGGACCCATGCTAGAGGACATTCCCTGTCCCGGAAAATCCTCAGACTAGGGTACTACTGGATAACGATGGAAGCCGACTGTCACGCATTTGTGAAAAAGTGCGTCAAGTGTCAAACACATGCTAACTTGCAACACCTGCCACCCCTACCCCTGACAGCCATGGCGGCCCCTTGGCCGTTCTCTATATGGGGAATCGACATCATGGGAGAAATTCACCCTAAAGCTTCCAATGGACATCGCTACATCCTAGTGGCGATAGACTATTTCAGCAAATGGGTAGAGGCACGGTCGTTCGCAAACATCGGATCAAAGCAAGTTGCCCGGTTCATCGAGCGAGATGTCATATGACGATATGGAGTCCCCTCAGAATTCGTATCAGATAACGGTCCCTAGTTCGACGGAGACACTATCCGGGTCATGGAAAAATACAACATCCGTTACCACAGATCATCTCCATACAGACCTCAGACCAATGGAGCAGTCGAAGCCGCCAACAAAGCCGTGAAGAGTGCACTGTCAAAAATGGTCGAAACGTACAAAGATTGGCCGGAAAAGCTACACTACGCTCTCTGGGGTTACCGAACTACTGTCAGAACTGCAACCGGAGCCACCCCGTATTCCTTGGTCTATAGGTCAGAATGTGTTTTGCCAATCAAGCTTGAAATTCCGACTCTTCAGGTCACTAATGAACTGAAAATTGCTGAAAGTGACTGGTTGCAACAACGTTATGACAGTCTTGCTCTTCTTGATGAGAAGCGCCTACAGGCATTATATCACATCCAGGGTTACCAAAAGAGAATGGCTAGAGCGTTCAACAAAAGAGTCAGAGGAGCTGAGAAAAGATTTACCAGACCCACGAGGGAAGTTCAGGCCAAACTGGGTGGGTCCTTATCTGGTCGAAGAGATAACCCCTCATGGTGCTATATTGCTGACAGATTTGGTCGGAGAGGAATTTCAAAGCCTTGTCAATCTCGACTGGTTGAAACGATATTATGTCTGAACCGTCATAAAAATCCGAACAACACATGCATTCATTCAAAAATCCAAAAAATGCTTCCATACAAAATATCTAAAAAATGCATCCATACAAAAGTTATCATTATCATCTGCATTAGGTTTAGCTTAATTGCATTTGCATTTGCATATCCCTAGTGTCGAGGTGCATCTCGATCTTTAATTCTAGGAAAGTCACATAAGTCGTCAAAGGCCGCCGAAATCTTGTATCATTTTCCCCGAAGAGGTCTTGAAAGGATCTCTAACCTCCCGTGAGAGTTGAGTGCATGAGAGAAACACAGAGTGTGCAAAACCCAGAGCGCTTGATGCATTTAAATTTCAAAGCACCAGGTGAGTATCTCCCTTCACGGAACTAAATATTGATAAGAAAAGCGTGTTACCATTCATGTCAAAATTTGAGAATAGTAGAGGAAACAATTATCTGTTAATAGGGATGACGAGGCACCTAGGATCGAATAAAACCTCCACAAGGCCAAAAGTCTTATTGACCCTGAAAATGATCCTTTAGTGAACCCCGCTGAGCCTTTCATTGAGAATCTTTTCAAAAAAAAAAACAGCTCCACAATACACCACCCCACATCACGCAACCATTCACCCCTGCAAAAGAGGATAAAAGAGCTGGAGCCATGGTTCCTTCCCCACCATTTAAAGCATGGAGGAAAGCTTGAAAGAGATACCCAAAGAGGATAAAAACGAGAGAAGCGGAGCACAAAACGCTCAAAATAGCAAAGGGATGAAATGAAAGTCTCACACCATTCAATGCCTCACACTTGATAAATAGATGAGACCAGAAATGTCAAACATGAAGAAATGCAAATGGACTACTCAATGAAAGTAGTAATCGAAAATGAGAGCACACAATAATCCGCACAAATGCGAAAGGAGTCCAAAATCACTCCATCCATGGCAAAGGTGAAGCATGTTCTCCGTTGCACCAAAGCTCCACAATCCTCAAACGAATCCTCCAGTCCCACATCACATGCCCTGCAGCCTCGTTATAACCCATCAAAAGACCTCCGACTTAGAGATGGTAGTTGATATGAAAGGCCACAATGCGCCCGATCTTGTCAATACAATCGTGCACAAACGAGTGTCAAAGAGATCAGGAAGGTAGAGAAAAAAAAACGAGTGTTCATCACCCCGATTAAGGAAAGCCTAACTGACCTTAAGAAAGTAAAACAGAAAGGTATAAGAGATCCCGAGAGACCTCTTTCGGGAAGATTTTTCAAGAAAGAAGTGGCTCAGAAACGACTAATCTGACTTAACTAGAATTCTTGGTTGAGCTCACCTTGACACGACATCCTCTTTGCATACAATCATATCCAATTCCAAAAAATGTATGTAGAATAGATTTGCATCCATCGGTTCGGACATAATATCCTACACCACGGAAAAAGAAAGATGAGTATGCTCTTTCAGAAAAGGAAGCCACAGCACAGAGCCTGTCTCCTTCACCCACCGGCACGACGACCACTCTCAGAAACTGCGTAGCCATCAAAACAAAGGATCAAAAGTCTTCAGGCACTGTTCAAAGAAAATGCCCCGCAAGACATCCCCCTCACCACCAAACTCCTCGCTCGCCAAAAATCATGAACTACGTAAGGTCTGATCTCAACAGGGAGTTGAGTACGTAGGCAACCCATTCAGGGTGCGACCCCGTCCCAAACAAAACCCCTCCTCCCCTCGAACCACAAGGCCATTACCATCACTCTATGAAGAAACCCGCCTCAACCGAGAGGATCATCTCAGGGCCATATCAAAGCCAAACCCATCAATCATCCCATAGTCGTTGCTCACAAGGGAATCACATATCAAACCGGAGCCATCTCGAACTCTGGAGCCAAGAGTCCTACCAAATCCCGAAACCATAGAGCACATCGGGCCGAGACCACCAAAAACAAAGCGAAAACACAAGTCCCACACGGACAGTGTCAAAGGCGACATCAACAAAAAACATTAGGCTATCATGTCCCCCACGAGAGCAATCGAAAAGCCTCCAACCCCGGATCAACCCACAACCAAAGTCATCCTTCAATCAACCACTCAAAACAACGAGTTTCGTACAACTCAATCAAAGTATTATAGGTCCGTCATAAGTCATAGAGCTAGATGTCAAGAGGTCTAGTTGAGGCCCGTCATAAGTCCTCGTACTTTCAGTTGCATTCTAGGCCCGTCATAAGTCCTAGAGCTAGACATCAAGAGGTCTAGTTGAGGCCCGTCATTAGTCCTCATGCATAACCAATATACCGATTGTATTCTAGGCCCGTCATTAGTCCTAGAGCTAGACGCCGAGATCTAGTTAAGGCCCGTCATTAGTCCTCATACATTTCGTAGATGCATTCTAGGCCCGTCATAAGTCCTAGAGCTAGACACCGAGTTCTAGTTGAGGCCCATCATTAGTCCTCATGCATAACCCTTATTCCGATTGTATTCTAGGCCCGTCATTAGTCCTAGAGCTAGACACCGAGATCTAGTTGAGGCCCGTCATTAGTCCTCATACATTTCGAATATGCATTCTAGGCCCGTCATAATTCCTAGAGCTAGACACCGAGTTCTAGTTGAGGCCCGTCATTAGTCCTCATGCATAACCCTTATTCCGATTATATTCTAGGCCCGTCATTAGTCCTAGAGCTAGACACCGAGATCTAGTTGAGGCCCGTCATTAGTCCTCATACATTTCGAAGATGCATTCTAGGCCGGTCATTAGTCCTAGAGCTAGACACCGAGTTCTAGTTGAGGCCCATCATTAGTCCTCATGCATAACCCTTATTCCGATTGTATTCTAGGCCCGTCATTAGTCCTAGAGCTAGACACCGAGATCTAGTTGAGGCCCGTCATTAGTCCTCATACATTTCGAATATGCATTATAGGCCTGTCATAATTCCTAGAGCTAGACACCGAGTTCTAGTTGAGGCCCGTCATTAGTCCTCATGCATAACCCTTATTCCGATTGTATTCTAGGCCCGTCATTAGTCCTAGAGCTAGACACCGAGATCTAGTTGAGGCCCGTCATTAGTCCTCATACATTTCAAAGATGCATTCTAGGCCCGTCATAAGTCCTAGAGCTAGACACCGAGATCTAGTTGAGGCCCGTCATTAGTCCTCATGCATAGGTCGATTGATCGTATTCTAGGCCCGTCATTAGTCCTAGAGCTAGATACCGAGATCTAGTTGAGGCCCGTCATTAGTCCTCATACCATCAATCACCGCAATTTGGGGCCCGTTATAAGTCCCCGTGCACCCGCGCCCACAAGAGCAAATCGTAAGCCGTAGTGAGAATTTTTGGCGTCCCGTCAACCTTGATCCAATTCTGCAAGCCTTCTATTGCAGAATTGAATCAAGGGGAGCCATCTGTAGACACCAAAAATTCTCACCTATTTGTATATTGAAACAAAAATACGAAAATAAGCATGCTTCAAGAAACAAGGCGGTCGTCCCCGCTTTCAACCAAAGGAATTTCCTTTTCCCCGGCTTTTTAAATCTCACGTCCCTATGGGAAAGGAAGCACGAGCCCTTTATCGTAATCCGTTTCAACCTGCTTCATTTTGTGTACATATTTTGTTGCTTTTGTTTTAAAACATTTCACGGTTTTGCTATTACCTTGTGTTATTTTACGTGTTCGATCGATTTATACTTTATTATTATTTGTTATTTCTTTTCGACCTTCTCCGTTTTATCGTCACCATTTTTATTTACTACCATTATTTTCTATTTACTTTGAATGTTTTATCTTCATTACGAGCATTAATTTTCATTATTTCATGTGCATATGCTTTTCTTTCATTTTATATCTCTTTACGTTTTTGAATCTTATTTTTAATTGTATTCCATACTTTCATGTCATTAGATTAACCATCTCATTTTATTGTATATACTTCCGTCTAGATTCGTCGCGCTTTAGAAGAGTTATCCAGTCGAATTTAAAGCTCTAGTATTCTTTCTCCCGTGAACGTACTGAAATTCAATCCAGTGTAACTGGTTAAAACGCTCGTCATGCAACCCGTTGGTTGCAGGTTCGATTCCTGGGGCGAGGGACTAGGGTCCTTTTTATTTCCGTATTAGCTCACGACAGAGCTTTTATCTTTGTTATTCCTGTTGTGTACCGAATATCATCGCAGCTCGGTTGGTCAAGACATAGGAGAGACTATCTAGAGATCTCGGGTTCGAGTCTGGGCAACTGCAAACTCATCTTTCTTTTTTTCTTTTAGCTCTCGTTGGGCTTTGGGTCTGAGGATGACCCGGTCTTGGCTGGCCCTTTTGGTTAGCCCGAATTAAAGATAACAGGTAAGCCCATTTCTCAAAATGAACCCTAACAAGACATCTGTTCTATACCCCACATTATAAAAAGACATCAAACCCTACTGTACAGAGGATTCTATTACGGGCCGACATTCTCTTGATTGGAACATTCTTTTATTCTCTGTCGTTTGAAATCCCGATACCCATTTCCCTGGTCTGTTGAGCTTCGTCCCTCGAATCCGTTCTTCATCATCTTCGACTCCACACCATTACGCCTGAAACTCACCACCACGCTCCTCTTCTTCTTCACCAAAATACCACCACCAGCACCCTTCACTTATCCCGTCCTTGCCAGAAATCATCTCCACCACCACCTCCGTCCCGACTCGAAGCCATCCCTCGCTTTCGCTCTTCACCGAAAAGTCTGTAAGCTCATAGTCCCGTCGCCACCATTCTCGATCTCTAGAAACGTAAGTGAATCCCCATGTTGTCGGGGTGGAAAGCTGGCTTGGTTACTCCTCTCTTCTCCCTTTTTCTATTTCAATCGTTGTTTCCGCAAGCGTTGCCCGATGAAATCGATGAGACGAGGGCCGAAATTTCAGTTTCATCGGACTAGTATTCGACGATAGCACTGATCGAACCCATTTTTCTTTATCACCCTGTCTCCGCATTGTTTTTCTTTAGTTCGCGTTGTCTGAACCTCCGTTTTCTGCATATTTGTTGTAACCCGATATGGACGTCGTAGTCCACGAACGGGTTGAGGAAGTTCGTATGATTCCACACTTCCAAATATACTGGCATTCGAGTTGCCCAACAGTCGCTACTTCTAAGGGACTGCCAAACTGGTCCGCATCCAGTCGTTATCTGTTCTCGATTCATAAACTGGTCCGCGCCCAGTTGTGTTCCTATCTCTTTCTCCTTGCTGTTTTGTTTTGATTTGAGAACCGGTCCATCTCCGGTAGCAGTTTTATCCATGTTCGTACTGGTTAATTTATGAACTGGTCTTCTTCCAGTCATGAACCTCATTTCCCGCATTCTTCAACTCATCTGGTGGTTATTATTGTGAAAACTACCTCAAATGTTGCGTTGTCTTTGAGCATTATCTTTCGCAGTTAACAAGTACCAATTGGAAGTACCCACAAAAGGGGCACTATATAGTCTCTCCTTCTGATTATTTTCGAAACTGTTGTACCTGGTGTTCCTTTGAGGTTTGATTTCACGAGTGGTCTGTGTCTGGGCATATCGATTAACTGAAAGTTATATCACCATGAGAACCATTGACAGACGACCATGGAGGAGGTTGTGTCTCTAAAACCCTCTCAGTTACCTTTGAAAGTGCTGTTTGAACTGTAGAATACTGACCACAGGTTTATGTTGGTGTTATTGCTATTTCCTGTTGTTTGCTTTGCAGGAGATTTTCCTTTGTCTCCATCTCTGGTATTTATCCCTTAAACCCAAAAAGTTTTGTGCCCTCTGTTTATGAACTGATTGAAATACCCCGAACTTAAATATAGGGATTTAAAATTAATCTAATACGTAATTAAGGGCCTAATGGTACCTAAGTAATATTGGTAAGGAAAAATAAATCCAAAAGAAATAAATAAACGCTTAAAAGCAGAAAAACGCTAAATAAGCGTTAAATAACCATAGGAGGTATGAGACCTCGGTTAGCGTATTATATGGATTCTAAAGGTTTAATAAGACCTAAATAATATATGGGAACAACCCCGAAGAAAACGGATCCAAATAAAGTATTAAAACGCTAATAGAACTTTAGAGCACGTTCTTCGAGAAAACCCGAAACGTGACTTTAAGTGGTCAAACAGACCCGTAAAAATTATAAATCATTAAATAATAATTATTAAGCATCTATGGGGAGCTTAATAGTCAATAAAATTAATTAAACGAGAAAATTCCGGAAAACGGGTCCGGTTAGTGAATAGTACCCAAACCCGGTAAAATAACGAGCGTTTTCTGTAAAAGACGAAAAACGCTCCAGCTAGTATACTGTAAGGGGACCGGTTTTTACTAGCTAAATAACCCCTCACACACACACATGTAACTAGCTAATTAAATAAGAGAGCCAAAAGCAAAAAGCAATAAAGTAAACATTACTTTATTTCCCTCCCTCTCACCTCACTCTCACATTCACTCATCTCTCTCTCTTCCTTCTCTCTCTCACCGATTCTCCCTCCTCTCTCGCTGGTTGGGCGATTTCATGGAGCTCCACAAGCCTCCAATGGCAACTTCATCTTCAACCTCATGCTCTACCTCCATGTAAGCTCCAAACTCAAAAATAATTACATATTTGAACTCCCCTCATCCTCCTCTACATTTCCCTCTTTTCAAAATTCGAAAAGGATGAGTTTCATCTCCATGGGTTTTCCCCATTTGAAGAGAAAAGCACACCATTATGGAGCTTGGAGCCTCCTCTTTCCAACAAGGTAAAAATCTACATGAAAAACTCATGTTCTCTTCATTCTTCCACAACCGATTTTTGCCCCATTGTAACACCCCATGTTCTCTCTCTCTTTTGAGCATAATATCAACCTTGCAATGGGGATGGACTCACCTTGTTGAACCAAGGGCTAAAACCCCTCTTAAAAGCCCCAAAAGGTAAACCCTAGAAATTGTGTTTTAACACTTTAAATGAATAAGCATTAATTTAAGGATTAGTAGTTTAATTGCACTTGTTTTATGTGCTTTGGGTGGTGGGAATGGAGTTTGGCAACTCCATTCCCCATATGGCCGATTTGGGCAAGAAAGAGAGAAGAAGGAGAAATGAAGAAGAAAGAAGGAATTAAGAGCTCAAGGTAAGAGCTCTTTACTAATGTTAATTTTGATGCATTAGAGTAATGGAATGGGTAAACGAATAAAAGAAACCAAACTAATGTATTAGTATTGAAGATTATGAAGTTTTGAGCATTTGAGAGTAAGTTTGAGTATTTGTGCATTAGTATGTGAATTGTAGGCCTTGGAGCCAAATGGTTGCGTATGAGTATTGGTATTGATGTTTGATGGAGTATTGGTGTATTGGGATGGATTTATATTTGTATTGATTGCTGGTAGGACCCTTGTAAGGGTGTGGCTAGATTAGGAATGAAATTGGTGAGAATTGGTATGTGTGGCCAAGTAAGAAAAGTAGATGAACTATGGCAAAATTTTGGTAAGAATATGTGCACTTGTGGATGACTTGGTGAATGGGAGAACCAAGGTATGTATTGAGGATAGTAGAGATGTTTAATGACCATGGTATGGTAGTAGTAGTATGAGAAGTAATAAGTGCAAAATCTGTAGCAAAATGTATCAACATGCATTGGAGAAGATAGGAAAGATTAGTGTGCAAGAATTGGTAAGAAGAGTGTTGGACTTGGGTGTAGGTAATGTAATGACTTGGAAATGTATTTGGGATACTAGGAGTAACATTGGTGGAGGAAATATTGAATGGTAGGAGTTGTAGAAAAATCTGTAGCATTAGAGGATGAAAAACTGTTGTAGGTGTTGAAAGGAGGTAAGGAAATTGTGTAAATTGTCTCATGGATTTAGTAATGGATTTGGTGGATGAAATAAGGTATTTTAGGAAGCCTAAATGGCATTATATCATGTGGGATTACATGTAGGAAGATTGGGGAAGGAATGGGTAAGAAAAGAATTGAAAAACAAAGTCTGTAGCAGCTTTCTGCTACCGACCGACCCAGAGCCGGGTCGGACCGTGGGTCGGTCGGAGCTTAGGTAACGAAAATAAACCTCTCGGGAATGGACCGACCCAGGGGCCGTGGGTCGGACGTGGGTCGGTCGGACTCGAATTTTCTGTTGTCGAAGTTTCGCACTTCGACCGACCCAGAGGTGGGTCGGTCGGTGGGTCGGTCGGAACTTGGACCACAGACCCGAAACTCTCGGCAATGGACCGACCCAGGAGCGTATGGGTCGGTCGGAATAGTTCTGGGTCGGTCGGGAGAAATTTCAGAGAACGAAACTTACTGGAATGGACCGACCCAGGGTTGGGTCGGTCGGTGGGTCGGTCGACCCATAACTTACAAAAAAAAAAAAAAAAAAACTAAGACTAGATGAATGTAACTAGTATATATATATATATGTATGTATACCCACCTATACATACGTACATGCATATGTAGGTAAGCAAACCAATGTGAGTAATCAAAAGCAAGTAAATAAAATGTAAGTATAGGAAAGGTAAGGACTTAGTAAATATAAGTTAGGAAACATAGTAAGAATACAAGTTGAGTACTTGTGGATAGTTAATCATTCGATTGTATGTATATCATAGGATTTGATTTGTGAACACGGAGGAACGTTGGGATACAAGTACAACGGTGAAAGGTATGATTTCTTCATGCCCTGTATCCTAATCTGGTTACCCCGATTTGTGTGCTTATTTGATCACCTAAATAAGATAAATGCATGAATCGGACTATATTGCACTTACTTGTGCTTGATTATGTGTTCTGATATTTATTGTCTTGAACACTAGTTTGTATAATTCATGAAAATGTGGATGAAGATAAATTGTATTGTACTTGTAGTGTACTTGTGTATTGTATTGTATTTCGTATGTATGTGTATATGGGTATTGTATTATTGTGGCTTGAATGTTGACTTGTGCTAATTCCTAACTATCTGACTCCTAACTTAAGTGAGTAAATTGGAATGAGTACAAGTCCGATATAGCTTCGGCCACGCGTGAGGATGCGGAGTCACAAGAGGTTGGCTGCAATTCCTGACTCTTAAACTGGTCCGCGGCCCAAATCCCTTAAATGGGTAGCATCCCGGATTAGTGAGTCAAGTAAATCCCGGAGGTGGGACGGTGTAGTCCCCAGGGCCGGAGGTCCCGACGACTTAACTTGAGTAAGAGTAAGAGTAAGTAAGTATGGATCCGTAAGTAAGTATGAGTATGAGTATGTATGTGTATGTATGGAGTAAATGAGTAAAAGAGTAATCTCCACCCGATTAACCCGGGTGGACCAATGAAGCTAACAAGAATTGTATGTTGTGTATGTACTGCGTATGTGTACTTGAGAACAAGGTAAGTAAGTATTTGATGGTATATGTATTCCTTGTATGTGATGAAATGTATGTATGTATGCCTTGTGGAAGTAATGTAGTATTGAGTATGAAAGCATGTATGCATGTTGTGTGAATAAATGAACCGCATGTATACGACCAAATGGTCGGCGTACCCTCACTAGTACGCGGGGTATGCGGTTATCATGCTCGGCGAAAGCTGACCCCTTCGGGGGACATTTTTTAGTGTGCAGGTACCCGAAGCGGATGTGGCCAAGGTGAGAGACCGGCGGCACACCCTTGTAATTGGAAGTAAGAGTTGTGAGAAACGGGTAGTGAGTAGACTCTTAGAGAGTATGTATGAATTTGGAAGAGGTATTACACTTGTATAAGGACCTTAGTAACTCGGTATGTAGATTGTATGGTATTGAACTTGAGGTATTGTAATGAATGGGATGTTGTAGTATTTGATTCGGTAATTGGAGTAGGTATGATAAGTGTGTAGTACTCGGATATTCCGGTCCATCAGACCGATGCTGTAAGTAGAAGTAGTGGCCTTGTTAGTCACGTGGGTGACTAACGGCATTGTATCACCCAATGTATGTAAGAATATATCCGCTGCGTGAATCTGGTATGTAAGGAGATTGGACGGTAAGTATTGTATTAATGGTAGGGGTGTTACAAAAAGTGGTATCAGAGCGAAGTATCGCTCTGATGACTGGAAATACCGAGTTTAGGAATGCCGAGTTAGGAATTAGAAGCTTAGGGCTAAGGGCTGAGTGTTAGCATTAGATATGCTAGTTAGGAACTACCGGTGAGTACCGGATACCTACAATACCAGTCCCGCCCGCCGCAAACCCCCACTGTATAACTGGGGAAAGGACGCCAGAGAGAAGGAAAGTCCTCTCGTACTCGGGGAAACCCGATCTGGCAGTTGTGAAGCAATCACACTGTAAACAAGAACCGACATATAGTATATTCCAAGGATTGGAAGCCCGGAAAGGGATCCCGGTTAAACCACAATACCCGCACTCCATGGCGGTGGAACGAGCACTCCAACCACGAGGAGGCTGCAACTTACAACAGCATGGGGCGACGTGCTTAGCAGTCGCGAGACCTGGCTAGTCAACCAGCAGCAGGAAAGAAGCACTGACGGTACAACGAAATGGAAAAAGGAGTAATAACATAACCCGAGACACAAGTCTGCGGGACAACAGTAATAGTCAAGCAGCACCACCAACGGCATGCTAGCTGGCTAAGAACATAATCAGGGACAATTAACTCCAAACTACAACGCCAAAAGATTGCAATATCTGGCCAATATAGCTCAGACAACTATAAGCATAACCATGAGATACAATCACAATAGGACTACGAGGGTAGTGCCTAAACAAGGTAGGTTCCGTAACCACCACAAGTGTGTGGGAACGAGCCACAAGGAACAACTTTAAACCAAGTAAAGGGAATCTCCAAGGATTGGAGAAGTACCCAGATCTACGACAGCCATGTCTAGACCGCCGAGAAACTACCTAAAGGATCGAGTATACCAATTATAGATCAATAAGAATCAAGGAAACAGTCAATACGACTAACACACACGAGTGGGAACAGTACCGTGATCGACATAGGATTACCCAAAAACCACCAGTACCACGCACTTGCCACGGCAAGTGCAAGTAAGTAAGAGTAAGTAACGACACGAATATGTAAAGGAACAATAATATGTCACAAGTACATAGTAATGTACGGTGACCGTAATGAAACAACCACAGGATCACACATCCTAACAACCAGACGTATGAAACCTTGGGAAGGCTTAACGACCCGACCACGGTACTCAGTACATACCAGTCAGCGGGACGCTAGACTTGGTCAAGACCTCAAGCATGGCTATGCCATGAGATATTTCTTTTAGCACCGAACCATTGTTTTCAAAACCAAACCCATCTTTCAAACCATAACTTTCTTTAAAACCTTGGATTTTAAAACCAAACCAACAAAATTTCGGTGAGTATCATAGATTGATACAAGAGGAGTTGACAACAGAATACTTCACCTAGGCGTGTGACGAACACTACAAGTATACCCAATTATGGGATGTGGGACAACCGCACTCCGAAGGAGCTTGCGGGCCTGACACGTAGTCGGGTAAGTGGTAACGTATCAGTATGGTACCCCACGTATGTATACATGTAGCGTACGACGCACGGGAAGTAGTCAACTCCGTTCTACGGACCATAAGTAAATTTTAACCAGGACAACTGGACACCTCAGACGATTAAGTACAAAGGAACTCAGAGAATCCATCTGAAGATAAGGAATAAGAATTAGGAAGCGCGAGGAGCGCAGACTAGTAAGAATAGACATTGAATATGTCTCAAGATGTCAAACCAACCCATGACAGCTGGAAGGGATACCCAGCCTGAACACAGTAAGGCAATTGCCTAACGTGAACACCACAATGCTCAACAAACGGGACAGGATTCCCAAGAGCAATTACAAGATTACCATAAAGTAAAATCCATCATTGAAGGGAATAATAAACCTAGTCTCAAACGCTAGGAACAAGTATAAACAGTCTACCCAAGAACGGGAGACGTTATAACCCAAAAAGGGGATACTCAAATACAATACCACAGGGCGGTATAGTAATAACACCTCACAATATTAGCCGGGGGAAACGGCATGACACAACAACACCTAGGAGCAATCCTTGAAGGGTGTCCGAGTTAGCAACAGATGAACAAAGCATCATGATAAAGGCACAAAAGCTAGAATGAGCATTCGGTTAGGACACAAAAGGGATTTCATTTAATAGGAAATACCCTAAATTACCCAAAAGGCACTGATTAACATCAGAATGCTAGAAAGGGCCTCCTATGAACGGAAGCGTGATGGCACGACTTACCATGGGGCCCAGTAATACCTCCAACCAATGGGGTACACAAGGAGTGAAAACAGAAATAAGCAGCTTGCAACGAGCATAGCTCGCAGCAACACGGCTTAAAAGCCATCAACCAACCATGTTAGGTAAACCTCGATGGTTGCATAACCCACACCATTTGGTGGCAAGACTTGCAAGAGATATTACCTCATACGACAAGAAATCAACAACTGGACCATCAGTTCAAACCCAACATCCTGAGTGGCTTGGAGTAATGGCCATCTCAGAGTCACTGTCACTAGAGCACCAGCCTAGTATACAGTTGACAAGCTTTTAATTACCCTTCATGCCTACTGTAGCTAATAACACAGAGGCATAAGAATCAGGATAATGCCAACATTGGCCTAGACCACATTTGGACACTACGAGAAACCCAAGGGAAGGTACCCTCGTTAACTGAAGACCACCAATGCAGTGGTGATGTGAACCCTTAGTAAAGGCTTCCATCTACTATAACAATAAAGCCTACGCAATAGATATTGCCAAGGGGCAATGGAATAAGGAAATGAGATATCCAAACTATCACGACTTACAGGAGCAAGTATACTTCACATGCACCTAAGCATGTGTGAACCACTGTATAAACACCAACATGGTAAACCTCGTCACGAGACTTATGAGCGGAAGCATACCCCTCAACAAAAACCTTCATTTGTCAGTGATAAAATACCCTCCAATTGGAGAACGGGACCAGAAGACCCTGGAAATTCTTGGGATGTCCCGGTGACGTACATACAAGAATAAAACTACACAGCTAGAGCCTGTAACCAATGCTCAGCTTAGAGAGGACAGTCATTGTCAAAACAATCAATGTGAGTGCACATTGCACACCATGAAGGATCAACGCTCAAGAGAGCTTGTAACCCGATAAATCACTTCACCCTTTGTCAACCAAGACACTTGGTAAAATGGTATCGTAAATGAGCAAATAATGAGAGGTAAGCTAACCTACACATGAAACCCGAGTTGAGATAAGGCATCTCCACAATGGGAAGATAATACCATTACGGTATGCAACAACAATCATCATACATATGAACTGGGAAACTCCTAGTGTACTTACACCATAAGGAAATGGTGCTAATGACAATGGCAATGAGTAAAGAGAAAACTATCACAATAACAGAAACAGTAAGAACAATGTTGTACAATGAGTAAGAATACGGTGCGCAACAAGCGACCGCTATGGGGAAGTAGTTAGATAACGACACGGAGTATAAGTATGGAAGACAGGCAGAAATATTCTTTTCTATCACATAAGTGACTTACTGTCAAGCGTTTACGCCTCTGCACTCTGTATGACTGAGTGTTTTGGCATTGCACTTGTTCAGCTAATGATCTAATGAGATGGTTAGGGATATGGAGAATGTAAACCGTAGTAAATCCTTCCTTCACCACAAACACGGCATAAGCCAGTTAAGCAAGCTTAGCAACAAACCGTGCGGCCTAAGGCCAAAGAAGCACGAAGAGTGTGAAACACACTAACAATCACAAGGTGTGAATTCCATTGGAATAAAAGGGTGAAAAGAGACTTAAGAAAGTCATTAGGACCGATGCATATCAAGGCAAGGTCATACAAGTAAAGACACTTGTACTGAACCAGAAGAACTGGTATGATCCAGAATCTATTGACAACAGAGGAAGCACTACAACTAAATAGTGGCTTAACCTCGCCCGACAATAAGTCGGAGGAACTTAGTAAATAATCGTGGGAGCACGGATAGCAGGTGCAGTAGATTACCAGAGAGCTGGTTACAACCTAAAACTCATCGAGTTCGAACACAGTAAAAGAGTACCGAATTTGTCTAGTAAACCTTATTCCCATAATAGACGGATAAAAGGTTATGTATAACACATTAAGGATAACAAGAAGGGTGAATAACCCAAGTTATCAGGGTCGCGCAGCAGAAGCTAGTGGGCCCTAGCTAGGAGATAATACACCTAGTAAGTATAGTAGAAGGACTATTAATGCCTTGAAGCCTAATAGGCTAGAACCGAACTAATTATGAGTTAACTAAACTCATATAGGAATCCTTGGTGTAACGACTAAACCAATGTTACGATTAGGACCCTTTGACAAGGGTATATTATGTAATAAACCGTAAAGAAGCTAAAACGCTTCAGAGTGCCCGAACTTAGTAACCAATGTTTAATAATAATAACATATGGTAGATTACGTGGGCGTAATCCCTTTTAAGGGGGGTAGAGCGAAAACCGCTTAATGTAAGCTTTGTGAAAAAACACATAAACCATAATGTGCATAGCACAAATGAGAATCAAATTAATGATTGATACTATGTTAAATAGACATAAGTACTCGTCCATATTGTAATTATGGTAAATAAGCATTAGATGTGCAAATACCATAGGGCGAATATACCCATCGTGTAACCCAGTGTAAGGGTATTAGTAAAGAAGAGTAATGAGTAGTGGACGGAACTCCACAAGTATTGTAACTCTTGAAGAAGTAGTATGAAGTAAATGAGAATAGTAGATGAATGAATTCTAAAGAGTAGTGTATTCGTAAGTAAAATTATCGGAAGTAAATTGAGAACAATTAAACTCTACAAGTATGATAATTCCTAATTAAAATATTTGAAACAATTGAGGGTAATGGATGGAAGTAGTGAAGGTTGATGAAATGAGCACTTAGGTATTGAACCATGGAGTAAAGCATTTTGGAAATAGAGTGAGGATGATTGATGGATCGAATCCATCCTTTGGAGATGTATGAATGACTAGGGAGAATTAAAGATAAACATGGAAATAATTGAATTAATTGCTTGTTGAAACTGACGTGGGAAGTCGAACTTGATCCTGATCAGATCAGGGGAAACCGAACACAAATTGGGGTGGAAAGATAGTTCAACACTGATGCTGATCACATCAGGGTCGAATGATTCTTGAAGCTCCCCTTAAGTGGTCACAAGAATCACACTTAGGATAGAAGTAATGAATAGAAATTGGAATTTGGAGTTGTATGTTTTAGAAAATTTTAATTGGTAGTGGTGAAAGAATTTCTTTGGTATGGAGAATGAGAACCTACTAGAAAGTGTGTATTGAAGGAAATAGTAAGGTAGTATGTTGTATTATTCCAAAGGCAGGGAACATAGAGGAGTCCTGTGTCCAGACGACCTTGGTGCCTGAGGGATTGTAAGTGTATTGCATTGCTTTGGGAGTAGCTTTGCACGGTATGTATGTATGAACCGTGTAATGAGGAACCGGATGATTGGTAGGAATGCGGATTGGAGTAATTATTGTACATTGGTATGGTATGGTATGTAGGAACCCTGAGGAATAGATTGGGAGTTGTAAGGAGGAAGGATGTATGACTTTGGCACTAGACAAGTATAAAGGAGTAAGTATAGTAATCCCATAACCTCGAACAACTTTGAGGACAAAGTTCTTAAGGGGGGTAGATTGAAATACCCCGAACTTAAATATAGGGATTTAAAATTAATCTAATACGTAATTAAGGGCCTAATGGTACCTAAGTAATATTGGTAAGGAAAAATAAATCCAAAAGAAATAAATAAACGCTTAAAAGCAGAAAAACGCTAAATAAGCGTTAAATAACCATAGGAGGTATGAGACCTCGGTTAGCGTATTATATGGATTCTAAAGGTTTAATAAGACCTAAATAATATATGGGAACAACCCCCGAAGAAAACGGATCCAAATAAAGTATTAAAACGCTAATAGAACTTTAGAGCACGTTCTTCGAGAAAACCCGAAACGTGACTTTAAGTGGTCAAACAGACCCGTAAAAATTATAAATCATTAAATAATAATTATTAAGCATCTATGGGGAGCTTAATAGTCAATAAAATTAATTAAACGAGAAAATTCCGGAAAACGGGTCCGGTTAGTGAATAGTACCCAAACCCGGTAAAATAACGAGCGTTTTCTGTAAAAGACGAAAAACGCTCCAGCTAGTATACTGTAAGGGGACCGGTTTTTACTAGCTAAATAACCCCTCACACACACACACATGTAACTAGCTAATTAAATAAGAGAGCCAAAAGCAAAAAGCAATAAAGTAAACATTACTTTATTTCCCTCCCTCTCACCTCACTCTCACATTCACTCATCTCTCTTCTTTCCTTCTCTCTCTCACCGATTTCTCCCTCCTCTCTCGCTGGTTGGGCGATTTCATGGAGCTCCACAAGCCTCCAATGGCAACTTCATCTTCAACCTCATGCTCTACCTCCATGTAAGCTCCAAACTCAAAAATAATTACATATTTGAACTCCCCTCATCCTCCTCTACATTTCCCTCTTTTCAAAATTCGAAAAGGATGAGTTTCATCTCCATGGGTTTTCCCCATTTGAAGAGAAAAGCACACCATTATGGAGCTTGGAGCCTCCTCTTTCCAACAAGGTAAAAATCTACATGAAAAACTCATGTTCTCTTCATTCTTCTTCACAACCGATTTTTGCCCCATTGTAACACCCCATGTTCTTCTCTCTTTTGAGCATAATATCAACCTTGCAATGGGGATGGACTCACCTTGTTGAACCAAGGGCTAAAACCCCTCTTAAAAGCCCCAAAAGGTAAACCCTAGAAATTGTGTTTTAACACTTTAAATGAATAAGCATTAATTTAAGGATTAGTAGTTTAATTGCACTTGTTTTATGTGCTTTGGGTGGTGGGAATGGAGTTTGGCAACTCCATTCCCCATATGGCCGATTTGGGCAAGAAAGAGAGAAGAAGGAGAAATGAAGAAGAAAGAAGGAATTAAGAGCTCAAGGTAAGAGCTCTTTACTAATGTTAATTTTGATGCATTAGAGTAATGGAATGGGTAAACGAATAAAAGAAACCAAACTAATGTATTAGTATTGAAGATTATGAAGTTTTGAGCATTTGAGAGTAAGTTTGAGTATTTGTGCATTAGTATGTGAATTGTAGGCCTTGGAGCCAAATGGTTGCGTATGAGTATTGGTATTGATGTTTGATGGAGTATTGGTGTATTGGGATGGATTTATATTTGTATTGATTGCTGGTAGGACCCTTGTAAGGGTGTGGCTAGATTAGGAATGAAATTGGTGAGAATTGGTATGTGTGGCCAAGTAAGAAAAGTAGATGAACTATGGCAAAATTTTGGTAAGAATATGTGCACTTGTGGATGACTTGGTGAATGGGAGAACCAAGGTATGTATTGAGGATAGTAGAGATGTTTAATGACCATGGTATGGTAGTAGTAGTATGAGAAGTAATAAGTGCAAAATCTGTAGCAAAATGTATCAACATGCATTGGAGAAGATAGGAAAGATTAGTGTGCAAGAATTGGTAAGAAGAGTGTTGGACTTGGGTGTAGGTAATGTAATGACTTGGAAATGTATTTGGGATACTAGGAGTAACATTGGTGGAGGAAATATTGAATGGTAGGAGTTGTAGAAAAATCTGTAGCATTAGAGGATGAAAAACTGTTGTAGGTGTTGAAAGGAGGTAAGGAAATTGTGTAAATTGTCTCATGGATTTAGTAATGGATTTGGTGGATGAAATAAGGTATTTTAGGAAGCCTAAATGGCATTATATCATGTGGGATTACATGTAGGAAGATTGGGGAAGGAATGGGTAAGAAAAGAATTGAAAAACAAAGTCTGTAGCAGCTTTCTGCTACCGACCGACCCAGAGCCGGGTCGGACCGTGGGTCGGTCGGAGCTTAGGTAACGAAAATAAACCTCTCGGGAATGGACCGACCCAGGGGCCGTGGGTCGGACGTGGGTCGGTCGGACTCGAATTTTCTGTTGTCGAAGTTTCGCACTTCGACCGACCCAGAGGTGGGTCGGTCGGTGGGTCGGTCGGAACTTGGACCACAGACCCGAAACTCTCGGCAATGGACCGACCCAGGAGCGTATGGGTCGGTCGGAATAGTTCTGGGTCGGTCGGGAGAAATTTCAGAGAACGAAACTTACTGGAATGGACCGACCCAGGGTTGGGTCGGTCGGTGGGTCGGTCGACCCATAACTTACAAAAAAAAAAAAAAAAACTAAGACTAGATGAATGTAACTATATATATATATATGTATGTATACCCACCTATACATACGTACATGCATATGTAGGTAAGCAAACCAATGTGAGTAATCAAAAGCAAGTAAATAAAATGTAAGTATAGGAAAGGTAAGGACTTAGTAAATATAAGTTAGGAAACATAGTAAGAATACAAGTTGAGTACTTGTGGATAGTTAATCATTCGATTGTATGTATATCATAGGATTTGATTTGTGAACACCGGAGGAACGTTGGGATACAAGTACAACGGTGAAAGGTATGATTTCTTCATGCCCTGTATCCTAATCTGGTTACCCCGATTTGTGTGCTTATTTGATCACCTAAATAAGATAAATGCATGAATCGGACTATATTGCACTTACTTGTGCTTGATTTATGTGTTCTTGATATTTATTGTCTTGAACACTAGTTTGTATAATTCATGAAAATGTGGATGAAGATAAATTGTATTGTACCTTGTAGTGTACTTGTGTTGTATTGTATTTCGTATGATGTGTATATGGGTATTGTATTATTGTGGCTTGAATGTTGACTTGTGCTAATTCCTAACTAGCTAACTCCTAACTTAAGTGAGTAAATTGGAATGAGTACAAGTCCGATATAGCTTCGGCCACGCGTGAGGATGCGGAGTCACAAGAGGTTGGCTGCAATTCCTGACTCTTAAACTGGTCCGCGGCCCAAATCCCTTAAATGGGTAGCATCCCGGATTAGTGAGTCAAGTAAATCCCGGAGGTGGGACGGTGTAGTCCCCAGGGCCGGAGGTCCTGTTGGGAAAATAGTAGTTAAACTATCTTGCTTACTATGGGCAGTGAACCCAATCTTTGTAGTACAACAAGGTCGTATCCACAGAGACTTCGCAACTGTCTAATTAATTATCCAGTTAGTAAATGTACAAAAAGATAAACAAAAGTGCATAAATAATAAACTGGGGTTTAGCCGGAGGCAAGCTTGATTTACAGAATTAGTACAGAAATAATAAAAACAGTAAAATAAAGTAAAAGGATGATGGAAAAAGGTATCCTAGGATAGCGGGGAATTTCCTAAACTACTTAAACAATTTTATAATCCTGTCTCAAATATTTATTGTCTATTAGAGTTAATAATTGTCAGTTACTAACTCCTATTAATAGCCTTAGTATTTTCCTGCTCAATCCGGAGTGTAAATACCAAGATTAATTCCTTTGTGGTACTTTAACTATCTCAAAATCATATATGATAGCTACCAAATAAATGCAGTATTTTGTCAGAATAAGCATTTAACAATAATTGCTGAAAGGAATTAAAACAAGTTTAATAAGTGAAACAGGTGATAAATATTTATTTAAGTACAGACAATAATTATAATCCTAATTTGCTCTTATTTGTCTGTTAAGAATTTATCTTGTGACCTTTCTAAATCATAGATAAGGACAGCTCTTAATTAATTCATTAAACTTCTTACAATCAGAAAAAGTCTAAAATCATTAATTAGCTTTAAGTGAGAATTCTTTTAATAACAGCGATGGATTTTATCTGCTAATCAGGAGATAATATCTAACGTTTATCTCTCTTTGTGGTCTATTCTCAGATTTACAAAATCATTGAAATAAGAGAAACCTTAAATGCATAAAAATGATCAGTTATTAAGCATTTAATAATTTAGAGAGACAAAACAATTTATAAGCAAACTTGGTATTTAATAAGTCTGAATTATTAGGAACAAACCACATCCTAGGATACGAATAAAATCACTCAGACATTAACAGTAATAAAAAGGAAACAGAAATAGCCATTAATTTGGAGACTGTCGGCGGAGACTGGACTGCGATTCGCTTCTGCTCCAGCTCCCTTTTCTTCTGTTCTTTTTATCGTGTTTCTGCTTCGTGGGGAAATGTAGAAAATAAAATGGAGAAGTGGAGGATTAGAGGATGGAATGGAACGTAGGTGTGGAAACTGTGGTCTAATAATAACAATAACACTAATAAATAACAACTAACAACTAACAATTTGGATTCGGAGGAAGGGAGTTATTTTTATTTGCAGAAGGGGCGTCGGTTTATATAGAGGCAGAGGAGAAGAAGCTCCGTACGATTTTGTTTAACTGTTGCTCTTTGATTGCGCAGGGGACAGAGCTCACGCGTGATGAGGAGTAGATGGATAAGAGGCTCATTAATGCAGCAGACAGTGGACGAGTTGCGCAAATTGCAGACGAAGAAGAAGACGGGCGAAGAAGATAAGCTCGCGACTGATAATTCCGTGTACCGCCTGTTAAGTGGCGGTTCCCTCCTAGACCGACCGCTCAAAATATAGGCGGTACTCTCCTACTTGACCGCCTCCAAGACCGCTCAAATATAGGCGGTACTCTCTGTCTCTTGTCCGCCTCATAATTAGGCGGTACCTTGTGTCTTGACCGCCTCTATTTCGGGCGGTTGCCTCATAGAGAGGACCGCCTCAATTTTGGGCGGTTTCCCACAGAGAAGGCCGCCTCAATTATGGGCGGTAGCCCTTGTGTCTCGTCCGCCTGAATTTCGGGCGGTAGTGAGTACTCCGCGCATTTCAGAGGCGGTAGCCTCTGTTTGTGTCCGTTATATTATACATATATATAACAATCTTCAACCGGCTCTACATTCTTCGTTATAAGTCCGTTTTCTGAGCGTTTGCGTCTATATGTTCGTCTCTTTATCTACTTCACTTCCGGCTTGGTGTTCCTCATGTTTAAACCAATAAATTTGTGAGATAAACAATAAACATAAACCAGAGGAAAACTAACCAAAGTGGAGAAATGAGCAAGAAAAGTGCTAATATTATATATGAATACACCTATAAATCATGCTCATTTGGACACTTATCACACCCCCACACTTATCTTTTTGCTTGTCCTCAAGCAAAACTACGTACCCAAGTAGGGAATGCTCAATACTAACAAATATTATTATGAAGGGTAGGATAAACATGATCTTTTAAACTTATTGAGGAGTGTGAAAAATTAACTGCTGGTGGCATAGGTGTGCTCAGGGTAAAATAAAATATAGAGTTTCGGGGTATGATCTAAGGTACTCCAATGTTTCTTTTTAGGTGACTCTGAGACTTTCACCATGGCCAACTTCTCTCAAGAATGGGCATTGAGGAGAAAACAAAGGAAAAATCGATTTATGCTTTGTTTCACTTTTGATAAGAGATGAGAAAATATAGGCATCACGCCTTTGTATTTAAGAACACTCAACTCTCTTTGTTGTTTACCAATGGTGTCTCATGAGTCCCTTATATTATTTTTTTTTCTTTTTACAGAGAAGTACCCCTTAGCAATCCCTAAGAGAGAAGACGGAAAGAAACCCTGAGTAATAAAATCCAACCATTTGCAGATTATGGTCACACCGCATATAAAATGCTCCTCAAAAGTCAATCAAAATTTTAAAATTTGTACATTTATACCATTTATCCCACAATTCATAACAATTTATTTTTAAAGAGAACAACCCACATATAAAGGGTCCACAAATTTTGAATTTGGACAAACGAAAAATAAGGAGAGAGATTAAACATTTAAGCACAAATGTCACCGAAAAGGCACACTCCCCCACACTTAAATTGAACAATGTCCTCATTGTTCACCAGAAAAACAAGGGAAGGTTCAGAAGACCTTCTCGGTTAAGTAGACGAAACAGAGATAACACAGATCACAAATAATCATTTAAGCAAATAAACGCTCCTCTGCAATTTTTATTTAAATAAAAGCAAAATTAAAGAAACTGGTACTCCCCTGATTTTATTTTTGCTAGCGTGTATTGGACTTCCCCCACACTTGAGCTTCAGCCTCAAGTAGCGTAGCTTGGTTGCGGTTTCAATGGTTACACCTGCATAAGACACTAGAACAACCATACTAAAAACGGGTTAAAAGTTAGCAAAAATAAAATTTAAAGAGAACCTGAAAATTAAAAGAACATAAAGGCAATAATATAAGTACACCCGGGTTGCCTCCCAGGAAGCTGCCCTTCTTTAACGTCTTTGGCTAGACGCTTTGTCGTTATCCTGGATCAAACAAACGTTACCTCGGCATATAAAATAATAAATTAATACTCCTCAAATCTGGTGTTTGAGGAGGTACTGCCGGGAACGTAGTTCTAAGAAGACCCGGTGGAATGACTTTTCTTCCTCAAATTGGAGGATGTAAAAATCCTCCTCTTGTTGTTGAGGCTTATGGTAAGAACTGAGATGGAAATCTTCAGAGGGAGGTGGCTCCTTGAATTTACTATAGCACTCTCTTCTGATGGCTCGGAGGGAGGCGGCATCTCCTCCTTCTCAAGATTGAGGATGTAATCCACCCTCATCTTCTGGGTAAAGCACGGTGAAGGAGGGGAAGTAGTATTGATTTCAGAGGGAGGGGACTCCATGAGTCCAAGAGAAACTCTCTTCTGAGGGTTGTCTCCATAATCAAGCTGATGGTTGTTTGGTGATGGATTCTCTAATTCGAATAGGGGAGGAGGGGGAAAGTAGCTTATGTCCTCAGCAGGTTGTTCTTCCTCGTGAACCACTTCATTCAGTTGTTGAAACGGTTGTTCCATGCGTTCTACCTGATCCAGCGTTCTTTGCCGGATCATTTCAAACGTTGAGGTAAAATTTGCCATCATTTCCCGTAAAATGGCGTTGTCTCTTTCTATTGCAACCATAGGACAATAGGAGCTTTCATGGTCTCCTCCACACTCTTGGCAGACACTCCATTGACTGTAGTCCTCTGCGCTATAGGGGTAACCATACCAATCTTCTGCTTGATCGTAGTGACTATCCATCAGAATTAAGTACCTTTAAAAACAAACAAAAATTTATACACAAAAGTGACAAATAACGAAAATAAAAGAAAAACTAAACAGATAATAATCAGATAGTTGGACCGCATCCCCGCAACGGCGCCAAAACTTGTTGGGCAAAATAGTAGTTAAACTATCTTGCTTACTATGGGCGTGAACCCAATCTTTGTAGTACAACAGGTCGTTCCACAGAGACTTCGCAACTGTCTAATTAATTATCCATTTAGTAATGTACAAAAAGATAAACAAAAGTGCATAAATAATAAACTGGGTTTAGCCGGAGGCAAGCTTGATTT
Organism: Limonium bicolor; assembly: GCA_023374045.1. NCBI lineage: Eukaryota > Viridiplantae > Streptophyta > Magnoliopsida > Caryophyllales > Plumbaginaceae > Limonium > Limonium bicolor. Next base: position 42,798,485 of record CM041781.1, on the reverse strand, counting down.
ACAGAATTAGTACGAAATAATAAAAACAGTAAAATAAAGTAAAGGATGGATGGAAAAGGTATCCTAGGATAGCGGGGGAATTCCTAACTACTTAAACAATTTTATAATCCTGTCTCAAATATTTATTGTCTATTAAGTTTAATAATTGTCAGTTACTAACTCCTATTAATAGCCTTAGTATTTTCCTGCTCAATCCGGAGTGTAAATACCAAGATTAATTCCTTTGTGGTACTTTAACTATCTCAAAATCATATATTGATAGCTACCAAATAAATGCAGTATTTTGTCAGAATAAGCATTTAACAATAATTGCTGAAAGGAATTAAAACAGTTTAATAAGTGAAACAGGTGATAATATTTATTTAATACAGACAATAATTATAATCCTAATTTGCTCTTATTGTCTGTTAAGAATTTATCTTTGACCTTTCTAAATCATGATAAGGACAGCTCTTAATTAATTCATTAAACTTCTTACAATCAGAAAAAGTCTAAAATCATTAATTAGCTTTAAGTGAGAATTCTTTTATAACAGCGATGGATTTTTTCTGCTAATCAAGGAGTATAATATCTAACGTTTATCTCTCTTTGTGTCTATTCTCAGATTTACAAAATCATTGAAATAAGAGAACCTTAAATGCATAAAATGATCAGTTATTAAGCATTTAATAATTTAGAGAGACAAAACAAATATTTATAGCAAACTTGTATTAATAATAAGTCTGAATTATTTAGGAACAAACCACATCCTAGGATACGAATAAAATCACTCAGACATTAACAGTAATAAAAGGAAACAGAAATATCCATTAATGGAGACTGTCGGCGGAGACTGGACTGCGATTCGCTTCTGCTCCAGCTCCCTTTTCTTTCTGTTCTTTTTATCGTGTTTCTGCTTCGTGGGGAAATGTAGAAAATAAAATGGAGAAGTGGAGGATTAGAGGATGGAATGGAACGTAGGTGTGGAAACTGTGGTCTAATAATAACAATACACTAATAAATAACAACTAACAACTAACAATTTGGATTCGGAGGAAGGGAGTTATTTTTATTTGCAGAAGGGCGTCGGTTTTATATAGAGGCAGAGGAGAAGAAGCTCCGTACGATTTTTGTTTACTGTTGCTCTTTGATTGCGCAGGGGACAGAGCTCACGCGTGTGATGAGGAGTAGATGGATAAGAGGCTCATTAATGCAGCAGACAGTGGACGAGTTGCGCAAATTGCAGACGAAGAAGAAGACGGGCGAAGAAGATAAGCTCGCGACTGATAATTCCGTGTACCGCCTGTTAAGTGGCGGTTCCCTCCTAGACCGACCGCTCAAAATATAGGCGTACTCTCCTACTTGACCGCCTCCAGACCGCTCAAATATAGGCGGTACTCTCTGTCTCTTGTCCGCCTCATAATTAGGCGGTACCTTGTGTCTTGACCGCCTCTATTTCGGGCGTTGCCTCATAGAGAGGACCGCCTCATTTTGGGCGGTTTCCCACAGAAGGCCGCCTCAATTATGGGCGGTAGCCCTTGTGTCCGTCCGCCTGAATTTCGGGCGGTAGTGAGTACTCTCGCGCATTTCAGAGGCGGTAGCCTCTGTTTGTGTCCGTTATATTATACATATATATAACAATCTTCAACCGGCTCTACATTCTTCGTTATAAGTCCGTTTTCCTGAGCCGTTTGCGTCTATATGTTCGTCTCTTTATCTACTTCACTTCCGGCTTGTGTTTCCTCATGTTTAAACCATAAATTTGTGAGATAAACAATAAACATAAACCAGAGGAAAACTAACCAAAGTGGAGAATGAGCAAGAAAAGTGCTAATATTATATGAAATACACCTATAAATCATGCTCATTTGGACACTTTCAGGTCCCGACGACTTAACTGAGTAAAGTAAGAGTAAGTAGTATGATCCGTAAGTAAGTATGAGTATGAGTATGTATGTGTATGTATGGAGTAAATGAGTAAAAGAGTAATCTCCACCCGATTAACCCGGGTGGACCAATGAAGCTAACAGAATTGTATGTTGTGTATGTACTGCGTATGTGTACTTGAGAACAAGGTAAGTAAGTATTTGATGGTATATGTATTCCTTGTATGTGATGAAATGTATGTATGTATGCCTTGTGGAAGTAATGTAGTATTGAGTATGAAGCATGTATGCATGTTGTGTGAATAAATGAACCGCATGTATACGACCAATGGTCGGCGTACCCTCACTAGTACGCGGGGTATGCGGTTATCATGCTCGTCGAAACTGACCCCTTCGGGGGACATTTTTTAGTGTGCAGGTACCCGAAGCGGATGTGGCCAAGGTGAGAGACCGGCGGCCACACCCTTGTAATTGGAAGTAAGTAGTGTGAGAAACGGGTAGTGAGTAGACTCTTAGAGAGTATGTATGAATTTGGAAGAGGTATTACACTTGTATAGGACCTTAGTAACTCGGTATGTAGATTGTATGGTATTGAACTTGAGGTATTGTAATGAATGGGATGTTGTAGTATTTGATTCGGTAATTGGAGTAGGTATGATAAGTGTTAGTACTCGGATATTCCGGTCCATCAACCGATGCTGTAAGTAGAAGTAGTGGCCTTGTTAGTCCACGTGGGTGACTAACGGCATTGTATACCCAAGTATGTAAGAATATATCCGCTGCGTGAATCTGGTATGTAAGGAGATTGGACGGTAAGTATTGTATTAATGGTAGGGGTGTTACACTGATGCAGTAGTTTGAGCCGGATATATGGTATCTCTGTATGTGCATCGGTTGTTTGGTGTTTGACAGAATGAAATTTGCCTGGTGCCATGAAAAGCATGTTCATGTTTCGATTTCTGGAGTAAGAGTTTCTTTGTGGGATTATTGGTTGTTACTCATTGATGGCCACTTTATCCTGCTCCTGTATACCTGTCTGTCTGTTTCAAAATTAAACCATGGACACCTCGGTTGGCTTTTTCTTTGACCAGACATAGTGGTAATAGTGCAAAACTGTCCTGGCCTACTCTTTGATTGTTTGATCTGTTCAGCAATAAGTTGATAAAAGGTAAGCTTAACAATAATAGAACCTGTTGCTGAGTTTGGATTTAGAATTTAGCCTTTTTTCTAACTTGCTGCTATGGTTACGAGGTTTGGTTTTCTTTCTTTATGTTTGTTCTGTATAAAGCAATACCAGACTTGGATGACATAGGAATAATTTAGCTAACTCTTGCCTACCTTAGGAATTCATTTAGGATGAATAAGAAGCAATGAACTGATGAACCGATGTGGTAATCTGAGCCTGTTTTCCTTATCTGAGTCAGTAGTTGTAGGCCTCGCTTTCATATTGGTGTGAACTGTGACTGTTCTGTAAACACATGAGAGGATTAATTAAACTGCAATCCCAACTCAAAATTGGATTAGCACTTCATCTAGTCCTAGGGCTACGATTTCTGAATTTGACCCAGATACCCACCATGCCTCCTGTAACTCCAAACATAGTTGCTTTATTTAGTTGGATGTTACTACTGTGTTGATTTGATTCATTGTAATCTGAGTAGTCGTTCTTCTTCCATGACTGTTGGCCCGATTCTTTCTGTATTTTTGAGTATATATTGTATATTTCAACTGCATTGCAATGTTTTGATTCACTCCTTTTGTACACCTCTTTGCTATCTAAGCCCTAGTTATTATGTCCTTAGGCCCAAACCATTAAGATAGTGGGGTCCCCCTGGCCTGATAGACCATTGGCCTATCACATGGTGGGGACATCCAAAACCTTAAAACACACATTTATGTATAAGCAAACAATAATCCCTTTAGGATAGAGAGTGTTCCCCTGGCCTGATAGACCATTGGCCTATCTCAAGGTGGTAACATTCTAAACCCTAAAATGCACCTAATATATGTCTATATATGTAATTAACAACCTCATTCTCGTTTCAGATCTTCAAATCCTTTGATTCAAAATTTAGTTACCAGCACATCTTCTTGCTCTCCATCCTCAAAACTCAAAAAGTGTTTCTCACTTCTATAATCATCTTGTAAAAAACGAATCCCAACGTTTTTTTTTAGTAACTGTAACACCCCTACCGCTAATACCGTCATTACTGTACCATACTTACCTTCGCAGCGGATATTACTTACTCAACGGCGGGTGTACAATGCCGTTAGTCACCCACGCGACTAACAAGGCGAGTTACAATACTACATACTATCGGTCTGATGAATATGAACGTACCGAGTGCTCTACACAATACATTACTTTCCCTTGCATACCAATCCATAATTCGATACAACTCCAATACAATACTATACCGAATATACTACAATCCTTACATTACCGATACAGTTTAGACATCCAAATTCATACTACGTTTACACATACAATTCCCTTTACTCAACTACCCATGCTTATGTAGCAGTCCCCGTCCTACTCTCTCGAACGGTGAACAGCTTCGGTACCTGCACACTAAAAACGGTCCCCCTAGGGGGTCAGCTTACGCTGCATATGAAATCCGCATATACCGCGTGCTAACCGCGGTACGCCGACTACTTTGGGTCGGATATACATGGAGTTCATTTTACATGCATACATACATACTCATACTACAACAATACAATCAAAGATACCTACATAAGTACACTAGTTCAATACATACTAAGGAAGACAACTCAATAGTCAACCATTCGTATTTGTTATACATTCATTACTCTTCGTACTGTGTTCGATATTCGTTACTCTACTCATACTTACTCCTTACTCTTACATACTCATCACTCCATGTACAATACCTTACTCGTACACGATCCTTACTCTGTACTCGTTAGTATCCTAGTGCATACTCACTACTCAGTTCTCCATACTTACTCTTACATACTCAATACTCGATACTTACTCATACGTACTCAATACTCGGTACTCATTACATACTCATACTTGCTTCTTACTCGATACTCATTACTTTACTCATGCGTACGCAATACTCAATACTCATTACTTTGGCCTCTGGGCGGAGTCATACACAAGGCTCGCCACCGGACCTACAATACGAGGGCTATACGCTTAGCTCCTCAAATACTCAATGTCCGTTCTTACCGGACTACTCAAATTCCCAACACTCTTCTCTCAGAGCACAATACAATCTCATGGATTAGCCTAGAAGTATCTCTCTTGATAACCTCCACCAGCTTAGGGAATTACCACCGACTAGTATCCTCAGATTTAAGGGTTTCCCCAACATATCGAATACTCTCTGTTCGGGACATACTTACATCAGTCGGGTCCTCTCATAATGGGTCGACTAATTGCTAAAGGGGTTTGGAGATCCCTCATCATTCTTTACTACTCTCATGGTTCATGTTTTGCACCAAGATTAATTCCTCTAATAGAGGTTACTTATATACTCCCTACTTTTTGTTTGTGGGTTATTCATTTCGTTTCTCCTACCGTTATCGGAAGGTTATTACTCCCGTACACTCTCTCACATTCTAGTGAGTTCATTGGTTTACGTTATCATTTATTGGTTCGTTGGTTTAGTGCGTTGCTACGGTTCCATTAGTTCACACGACTCTCACTACGAGTCAATACACAATAAGACTCATCTATGAGTCGGTCTACGCACTAAGCAAGCCACACAATCAATCAAGAAGGTTAGCTCAATCAACATACAGCAAGACATATAATGAATGGCAATAAACCGGTTTCGTGCTTTAGTCTTGATTAGCTGGCATACAGCACACAAATCAATGTAACTCGGTTAGCATACGGGGCATGAGGAAATCATACCTTTCACCGGAGTTAGCTCCTACCATGTGTTCCCTCGTTCCTTGGTTCACACTTGTTCCACTGATAAGGTTCCAACATTTTATTAATACTATACTCTTACGATACACAAATAATTACTACTCCCCGTACTTACCCCGTTATTCCGGTATGCTTAATGTTCTTATACTCACAACTTATTTACTTACTTTCATACTTGTTTTCCTCTAGTTTTATGTTTCATTGGTGTCTTACACATTTATTGTTTAAACAGGAGGAATAACATAGATAGGAGTAAAGTAGATGAGAGGAACGCGTGGGCGCAAACGGATCCAAAATCGGAGTTGAAACGAAGAAGATACAGCATTTCGAAGTTAGCCTGCTGGAACCGTCCGACCCAGAACCGTTCCGTCCGACCCATACACCTCTGGGTCGGACCATTCCAGTAGTTTTTGGTCCCGGGGTCTGTTCCCGTCCGACCCACCGTCCTCCCCAACCTCTGGGTCGGACGGATCCAGAACCTACCTACAGATTTTGTTTTTCACTTCTTTTTTACCCATTTCTTCCCCAATCTTCCTACATGTAACCCCACATGTTTTAACACTAATTAAGCTTCCTAAAATACCTTAATTCATCCCCCAAATCCATTACTAAATTCATCAAACAACTTACACAATTTTCTTACTTCTTCTACAACACATGTAACAGTTTTTGTTACACCTATGCTACAGATTTTACAATTCAATTCTCCCATCCAATGCTTCCTCAACCAATGCCATTCCTAGCATTCTAAATACCTCTCCTTACCATGCCAATTCATTTCCAAGCCATTACACTTCCTACACCCAAGTTCCAACACTCATTTTACAAAATCTTGCACATTAGTTTTTCTCTAGTTTCTACAATGTTTTACTACACTTCTTGCTACAGATTTTATACCCTTTCCTTCTTATACTACAACCACTACTCCATGGTCATTAAACATCTCTATCATCCCCAATACATACCTTGGTTCTCCCCATTCACCAAGTCATCCACAAATGTACATATTCCTACCAAAATTTTGCCATAGTTCACCTACAATTCTCACTTATCCACACATACCCATTATCACCAAAATCATTCCTATTCTAGCCACACCCATACAAGGGTCCTACCAGCAATACAAGCAATCTTAATACATCATTAATTCCTCAAAACACAATATCAATACACATACACAATTCCTTGGCTCTAAGGCCTACAATCCACATACTTGTTCACAAATACCCAAACTTTCACAATTACAATTCTACTACATTATTTTGGTTTCTTTAAATTGGTTTACCCATTCCCATTATCCTAATGCATTAAAATTTTAGCATAAGGAAGAGCTCTTACCTTGAGCTTATATTTCCTTCATTTCTTTTCCACTTCTTCTCCTTCTCTTTTTCTTGCAAAATCGGCCATGTGGGGGATGGAGTTTCCAAACTCCATCCCAACACCCAAATTACATAAGGAGAATATAATTAGACTTCTAATCTCTTAAAACACCACTAATTCAATGAAGGGTTTAAATCACCATTAGTTAGGGTTTTTACCTTGGAGTTTTTAAGAGAGGTTTTTAAGCCTTGAATACAAAGGAGAGTTCCTCCACCATTGGAGAGTTGAACCAAGCTCAAACAAGGAAGAAACAAGGCATTACAAGGAGGGCAAAAATCGGCCACTATAGAGAATGAAGGAAAAATGGATTTTTCTTGAAACTTTTTACCTTAGGAGGAAGAGGAGACTCCATGCTTCGAAATGGTGTCATTTATTCTTCAAATGCTCAAAACCCATGGAGATGAAGTTGCTCATTTTCGGATTTTGAAAAGATAGAAATGTAGAGCTTGAAGAGGGGAGTTCAAATATGTATTTTTTTTTTACATTTGGAGCTCAAATGGAGCTAGAGCATGAGGAAGAAAGTGAGAAGCCATTGGAGCTATTTTGAGAGCTTCAAAATCGTGGGCTTAGAGAGGAAGAAGGAGAATGTGCTGCAGGAGGGGGGCTCCATCGTGAGAGAGGGAAAGGAATTGGAGAGAGAGTAGAGAATTAAGAGAATAAGAGGAGAGAGGGAAGGAGTGCACTTTTTACTTTTTGCTTTTAGTTTTCTTGTCTTCTAGTGTGTGTGAGAGAGAGTAATATTTAATTGAGTGGGAGAGAGGGTATTAATACCCTATAAAATCGGCCCCACTTACACTGTTAAGCTGGAGCAGTTTCTCGTCTTTTACAGAAACGCTCGTTAATTTACCCGGTTTAGCACTATTCACTAACCGGGCCCGTTTTCCGGAATTTTCTCGTTTCTTTAATTTTATTGGTTATTAAGCTTCCGTTAATGTTTATTTATAGTTATTTAATGAACTATAATTTTTACGGGTTCGTTTGACCACTTAAAATTACGTTTTCGTTTTCTCAAAGAACGCGCGCTAAAGCTATATTAGCGTTTTAATACATTATTTGGTTCCGTTTTCTTCGGGAATCATTCCCATATACTAATTAGGCATTAATAAGCCTTAGGAATTCTTATAATACTCTAACCGAGGTCTCGTACCTCCTATGGTTATTTAACGCTTATTTTAGCGTTTTCCGCTTTCTAAGCGTTTTCTCATTTCTTTTGGATTTATTTTCTTTACCAAAATTACTTAGGCACTATTAGGCCCTTAAATACCATATTAAAATAATCTAATCACCAATTTTAAGTTCGGGGTATTTCAATCTACCCCCCTTAAAGAACTTTGCCCTCAAAGTTGGTGAATCTAATATTGTTACTTGTAATAATACTCTATGCTAAGGTTATAACCTCTACATATCACTTGTCAAACTCCAAATGTCTGACATGATGTATACTACACATCCACACAGCATGTCACTGCATGCATAGCAATCAAAAATATCCGTATTACTTCTCCAAGGGGGTCCATCCGCAGACAATTAGGTACCATCCTCCCCCAATGGCGAGTGATCCCTCAGGTACCGGTCACGTTTGAACACTTACGCTTTCTGGTTCACGGCCGTCATGACTTGAGCACTTACGCTTTCTGGCTCTACGGTCCTTTGGTTCTGATCAAATTCATTTGCACATATAGATCCTCAGGCACTTACTCATACTTACTTACTCATACTTTACTCATACTTACTCATACTTACTCGGGACTACGCTGCCCCAGTGCCCTTGGAAAAATACAAAAACACACTGTTACCGTACAACCGGTGTAGTGGTTTCAAACTACTCTACACTTCCACAGACTCAAAACTAGCTTCACCTCCTATGGTTTCGACCGGATACCCGTGCCTAGGCATGGAAGATCCACTAGCGCCCGTGGGAGCGGTTTTAAAACCGATCCTCATTCTCAAGTTTGAAGAAAACGTTGTACCAAATTAGTTTTGGAAATTCATTTTGAAAACTTTGCATACATCTCCCAATTTCAATTTATGATGATTATTCCTATTACTAGTGTTATTATTGTGGCCACTTAAGGGAGCTTCCAGAGTCCTTCAACCCCAATGTGATCAGCATTGGTGTTGAATTATCCTTCCACCCCAATTTGTGTTCAGCTTCCCTTGATCGCTAGCAAATCAAGTTCCACTTCCCACCTCAATACAAACAGACAGCTCGTCAAACATCATTCCATTTTCTATCTTTTTAATCTTGCTACTCATATAATCATACACATACATTTTCCAATTTATATGATCACTTACTTACTTACTAATCATCTCATCAACTATTGCTACATCATCTCCAACTACTATACTTAGAGAAATTCATGGGTGTAATATCCCATTAATTTGCTATACCAAATTCATACTCATAAGATACATCGGTTTCATGCCGATTTATACTCATTACATACATTGGTTCCATACCGATTTATACTCCTCAAGTCTCCCATACATACTCATTTCTCATACTATTACCAATCGGGGTTCTCATTCCCAAGGAGTTTCACTACTCCTTTTCCTATACTTGCTTCTCAGATTACCACAATTACACGCTGAGTGAATACAAATGTTTATGTAACATAAGTATCAACCATCAAAACGAATTCTCTTGCGCTATGTGCATTGTAGTTTACGCACCTATCATGTAAAACATACATTTCGCGGTTTTCGCTCTACCCCCCTTAAAAGGGATTACGCCCACGTAATCTACCATGTGTCAACATTGAACATTGGTCGAAGGCATTCAGCCGTCATGGAGTGGTTCAGCTTCCATGCGGTCTATTATACAATGTTCCTTGATCAACGGGTCTTAATCGTACTGTCGGTTAGTCCCTGCATCAAGAATTTTCATCGGAGTTTATTTAACTCTTGACCGGGTTCGATTCTTGGTGTATTTCACTTAGAGTTCTGGCCCACTAGCTTCTGCTGCGCGACCCTGATAACCGGGGTTATTCGCCCTTCTTGTTATCTTACATGTGCTATACAACACCTTTTTATCCTTCTTATTGTGGGAATAAGGTCTGTTCCATCTCGCGTGGTATTCTTTTACCGTGCGTGAACTCAATGAGTTTTAGATTTATAACCAGATCTCTGGCAATCTATATACATACTGTTGTGTTTGCAGTGATCATTCACTTGGTTTCTCCGACTTATTGTCGGTTGAGGTTAAGTCACTACTTAGTTGTAGTGCTTCCTCTGTTGTTAGTAGCTTCTGAATTACACCAGTTTCTCTGGTTCATTACAAGTGTTCTTTACTTGTATGACCTTGCATTTTCCATGCGTCGGTCCTTGTGACTTTCTTAAGTCTCCTTTCGCTTTTATTCCAATGGAATTCACATCTTGTGATTGTTGGTGTGTTTCACACTCTTCGTGCTCTTTGGCCTTAGGCCGCACGATTTGTTTCCAAGCTTTTGCTTAGCTGGCTTATGCCATGTTCACTGGTGAAAGGAAGGATTTACTGCTACTTACATTTTCCATGTTCCTAGCTATCCCACTAGATCATTGACTACACAAGTGCAATACCAAAACACTCAGTCCTACAGAGTGCAGAGGCGTGAACCCTTGGCAGTAACTCTCTTATGAGATTGCAATAGGACTGCTCGTTACTCTTTCATGTGGTGTTTCCTCACTTGGTGCAGACTTCTAGCTTGTTGCCCGGTCTGTCTACCATCTTGTATTACAGCTCCATAGTATTGGTGATTATTCACATACATTGGTTGCCTGTTGCGCACCATGTTCTTATTAATTCTCTAGTATTGGTTCACATGGCATCCGCTGTTGCTAGCTTCAGCTCATGCATTTATACAATGGTTTCCCCTGTATTTGGCAATACCGAATATGGTATTCCGTTATTTTTCTGAGCTCTCTGAGCATCATTGGTTTTAACCGGTTACTCCTTGGTTGTCATCAATTGTTGTTGAAGCTTATTCACATTGTTTGGCAATAATTATATGCTCAAGCTTAACTACATTAGTAGTTCTGAAAGGGATATACTTTCCGACAGTTACTGATGATATCCCCTTCTTGGGGTCCATGTGTTCACCGCTCTTGCGGTCTCACATTTATGAGGGGATCCTCCATTATTGGTTGTTACTCTTGACCCCTTCCCATATAGTTCACATTGGTTTGCAACCGTTGGGTTGTGTGGTAACAGTTTCATGGCCTACTAGCCATGTTGCCTAGAGCTCTGCTCATCATAGGCTGTTCCAAATTGGTTACTTCTCCGTATACCATAGAATGGCTTGGAGGTGATACTGGGTTCCATGATAAGATCGTCGCATCACGCTTCCGTTTGTTGGTGACCCTTTTTGTATCTTGATATTGATCGGTACCATTTATTACTTTGGGGTATCCCCTGCCAAGTGGGATCCCTTCGGTGTTCTAGCCGTATGTTCGTTCCAACTGTGCTGTTTTGCCACGACATCTCGTTCGACTGTGTTGACTGGATACCCTTTATGGATTGCTCCTGGGTAGTACCGATTATACGGTAGCATCTGACACTTATGAGTATGTTCAGTTTATTGTCCTACCTTGCGGTTCTGGATCTGAGTTATCCCGTTAAGGGTTATAAAGTCTCCCGTTCTTAGGGTAGATCACTGGTGCTTCTCCTTATGTTATAACGTTTTGGTATTCCCTTCGGTGATGAATGGTAATTTCAGTACCATATATGATCACCCTGTGTATTTGTGGTAGTGGTTCTAGGAATTCTATCCCGTTCATCGTACACTGATGCGTTAATGTTAGGCATTTGCCTTACAGTGTTTAGACTGGGTATTCCTTCCAGTTATCATGCTTTACTTAGATATCTTCGAGACATACCCAATGTCTTATCCCGTTGTTAGTGCTTCTTGCACTTTCAACTCTTAATGGTTCTCCTGAAGTGAGTTTCTGACTCCTTAGCTTGTAGCTTATCTGAGTTTCCTTTGTTCGGTTGAGGTAACCAACTGTTCTGTTTCAATTTTACTTATGGTCCGTAGAACAGAGTTGACTACTTCCCGTGTTTCGTACACTACATGTATACATACGTGGGGTACCTTTTGGCACGTTACCACTTACCTGACTATTTGTCGGGCCCGCAAGCTCCTTCGAGTGCGGCCGTCCCACATCCCGTATTTGGGTACACTCGTATGTTCGTCACACGCCTAGGTGAAGTATTCTATTGTCAACTCCTCTTGTATCACTCTATGATACTCACCGTAATTCCGTTGGTTTGGTTTTAAAAATCCAAGGTTTAAAAGAAGAGTTGGTGGTTTTGAAAGAAAAATCTGAGTTTTGAAATAACAGTCCGGTGTTAAAAGGAATTCTTCATGGCGTTGCCATGATTGAGGTCTTGACCAAGTCCAGCTTCTTGCTGGCCGATATGCTCTTAATACAATGGTCGGGCCGTTAGGCCTTTCCGTAGTTTCATTATTTAATCCTTAGGACTGGTAATCCTATATTTGCTTCCTTCGTCATAGCGGTACTTAAGCAAGTATTTGCGGGTTGTTAAAAGTCTTCCAACCGTCTTGTAGTTGCTGCACTTGCTCTGGGCAAGTGCCCGGGTAGGTTGTTTTTCGGTTAACGTATACCGGTTACGGTATCGTTTCCATCCATAATTGGTGGTCTTATTAGATCTTCCTTCAGAGTACTTAACATGGTTGTCGTCCATCCGGGTGTCTCACACCTTCGGTGTGGTTAACGAGACTTGACTTATCCTTAGGAACCATGTTGTGGTCCTATTGGTGTCTGTGTTATGAATTCTTTCATAGTTGTCTGAAGTTTGTTGTTCGGTTATTATGGCCTCTCGGCGTGTAGGTTTGGTATTAATCCAACCTCGACTAATTCCTTAGTCGGTTTGTATACCGTTGTTGGTACTATCAAGCATTACAGTCCATAGACTCTCTCGTCTAGGGTTCGTTACTCTATCTTCCTTGCTTCATTGCGCGATTGTGCTTCTCTTCTTGCTGGCTACACATGGTTCTCGCGACTGTGAAGCATGTCGCCCCATGGTGCCATAAATTCCATTACCCTTGTGTTTAGGATCTTCATTTCTCCGCCATTTAGTGCGGTCCTTGTCATTTAACGGGAACCGTCTTCGGGACTTCCAGTTCTTGGACTCTACCGTAAGACAGGTTCTTTTTCTAATAAGGTTTACTTGCAACTGCCAGATCGGGTATTACCCAAGTGTGAGAGGTCTTTCCATCTCTCTGGCGTTATTTCCGTCTTAATACCGGGGGTTGCGGAGGGCGGGGTATGGTTGTTGTAGGTTTCCGGTTCACGCGGAAGTTCCTAACTAGTGTACCTCACACGCTAACACTCAACCCTTAGCCCTAAGTCTCTAATTCCTAACTCGGTATTTTCCTAAACTCGGTATTTCATCCATCAGAGCGATACTTCGCTCTGATACCACTTTTTGTAACACCCCTACCGCTAATACCGTCATTACCGTACCATACTTACCTTCGCAGCGGATATTACTTACTCAACGGCGGGTGTACAATGCCGTTAGTCACCTACACGACTAACTAGGCGAGTTACAATACTACATACTATCGGTCTGATGAATAAGAACGTACCGAGTGCTCTACACAATACATTACTTTCCCTTGCATACCAATCCATAATTCGATACAACTCCAATACAATACTATACCGAATATACCAATCCATAATTCAATAGTCAACCATTCGTATTTGTTATACATTCATTACTCTTCGTACTGCGTTCGATATTCGTTACTCTACTCATACTTACTCCTTACTCTTACATACTCATCACTCCATGTACAATACCTTACTCGTACACGATCCTTACTCTGTACTCGTTAGTATCCTAGTACATACTCACTACTCAGTTCTCCATACTTACTCTTACATACTCAATACTCGATACTTACTCATACGTACTCAATACTCGGTACTCATTACATACTCATACTTGCTTCTTACTCGATACTCATTACTTTACTCATGCGTACGCAATACTCATACTCATACTACTTTGGCCTCTAGGCGGAGTCATACACAAGGCTCGCCACCGGACCTACAATACGAGGGCTATACGCTTAGCTCCTCAAATACTCAATGTCCGTTCTTACCGGCTACTCAAATTCCCAACACTCTTCTCTCAGAGCACAATACAATCTCATGGATTAGCCTAGAAGTATCTCTCTTGATAACCTCCACCAGCTTAGGGAATTACCACCGACTAGTATCCTCAGATTTAAGGGTTTCCCCAACATATCGAATACTCTCATGTTCGGGACATACTTACATCAGTCGGGTCCTCTCATAATGGGTCGACTAATTGCTAAAGGGGTTTGGAGATCCCTCATCATTCTTTACTACTCTCATGGTTCATGTTTTGCACCAAGATTAATTCCTCTAATAGAGGTTACTTATATACTCCCACTACTTTTTGTTTGTGGTTATTCATTTCGTTTCTCCTACCGTTATCGGAAGGTTATTACTCCCGTACACTCTCTCACATTCTAGTGAGTTCATTGGTTTACGTTATCATTTATTGGTTCGTTGGTTTAGTGCGTTGCTACGGTTCCATTAGTTCACACACGACTCTCACTACGAGTCAATACACAATAAGACTCATCTATGAGTCGGTCTACGCACTAAGCAAAGCCACACAATCAATCAAGAAGGTTAGCTCAATCAACATACAGCAAGACATATAATGAATGGCAATAAACTGGTTTCGTGCTTTAGTCTTGATTAGCCGGCATACAACACACAAATCAACGTAACTCGGTTAGCATACGGGGCATGAGGAAATCATACCTTTCACCGGAGTTAGCTCCTACCATGTGTTCCCTCGTTCCTTGGTTCACACTTGTTCCACTGATAAGGTTCCAACATTATTATTAATACTATACTCTTACGATACACAAATAATTACTACTACTCCTACTCACTTACCCCGTTATTCCGGTATGCTTAATGTTCTTATACTCACAACTTATTTACTTACTTTCATACTTGTTTTCCTCTAGTTTTATGTTTCATTGGTGTCTTACATATTTATTGTTTAAACAGTAGGAATAACATAGATAGGAGTAAAGTAGATGAAGAGAGGAACGCGTGGGCGCAAACGGATCCAAAATCGGAGTTGAAACGAAGAAGATACAACATTTCGAAGTTAGCCTGCTGGAACCGTCCGACCCAGAACCGTTCCGTCTGACCCATACACCTCTGGGTCGGACCATTCCAGTAGTTTTTGGTCCCGGGGTCTGTTCCCGTCCGATCCACCGTCCTCCCCAACCTCTGGGACGGACGGATCCAGAACCTACCTACAGATTTTGTTTTTCACTTCTTTTTTTACCCATTTCTTCCCCAATCTTCCTACATGTAACCCCACATGTTTTAACACTAATTAAGCTTCCTAAAATACCTTAATTCATCCCCCAAATCCATTACTAAATTCATCAAACAACTTACACAATTTTCTTACTTCTTCTACAACACATGTAATAGTTTTTGTTACACCTATGCTACAGATTTTACAATTCAATTCTCCCATCCAATGCTTCCTCAACCAATGCCATTCCTAGCATTCTAAATACCTCTCCTTACCATGCCAATTCATTTCCAAGCCATTACACTTCCTACACCCAAGTTCCAACACTCATTTTACAAAATCTTGCACATTAGTTTTTCTCTAGTTTCTACAATGTTTTACTACACTTCTTGCTACAGATTTTATACCCTTTCCTTCTTATACTACAACCACTACTCCATGGTCATTAAACATCTCTATCATCCCCAATACATACCTTGGTTCTCCCATTCACCAAGTCATCCACAAATGTACATATTCCTACCAAAATTTTGCCATAGTTCACCTACAATTCTCACTTATCCACACATACCCATTATCACCAAAATCATTCCTATTCTAGCCACACCCATACAAGGGTCATACCAGCAATACAAGCAATCTTAATACATCATTAATTCCTCAAAACACAATATCAATACACATACACAATTCCTTGGCTCTAAGGCCTACAATCCACATACTTGTTCACAAATACCCAAACTTTCACAATTACAATTCTACTACATTATTTTGGTTTCTTTAAATTGGTTTACCCATTCCCATTATCCTAATGCATTAAAATTTTAGCATAAGGAAGAGCTCTTACCTTGAGCTTATATTTCCTTCATTTCTTTTCCACTTCTTCTCCTTCTTTTTTTCTTGCAAAATCGGCCATGTGGGGGATGGAGTTTCCAAACTCCATCCCAACACCCAAATTACATAAGGAGAATATAATTAGACTTCTAATCTCTTAAAACACCACTAATTCAATGAAGGGTTTAAATCACCATTAGTTAGGGCTTTTACCTTGGAGTTTTTAAGAGAGGTTTTTAAGCCTTGAATACAAAGGAGAGTTCCTCCACCATTGGAGAGTTGAACCAAGCTCAAACAAGGAAGAAACAAGGCATTACAAGGAGGGCAAAAATCGGCCACTATAGAGAATGAAGGAAAAATGGATTTTTCTTGAAACTTTTTACCTTAGGAGGAAGAGGAGACTCCATGCTTCGAAATGGTGTCATTTATTCTTCAAATGCTCAAAACCCATGGAGATGAAGTTGCTCATTTTCGGATTTTGAAAAGATAGAAATGTAGAGCTTGAAGAGGGGAGTTCAAATATGTATTTTTTTTTACATTTGGAGCTCAAATGGAGCTAGAGCATGAGGAAGAAAGTGAGAAGCCATTGGAGCTATTTTGAGAGCTTCAAAATCGTGGGCTTAGAGAGGAAGAAGGAGAATGTGCTGCAGGAGGGGGGGCTCCATCGTGAGAGAGGGAAAGGAATTGGAGAGAGAGTAGAGAATTAAGAGAATAAGAGGAGAGAGGGAAGGAGTGCACTTTTTACTTTTTGCTTTTAGTTTTCTTGTCTTCTAGTGTGTGTGTGAGAGAGTAATATTTAATTGAGTGGGAGAGAGGGTATTAATACCCTATAAAATCGGCCCCACTTACACTGTTAAGCTGGAGCAGTTTCTCGTCTTTTACAGAAACGCTCGTTAATTTACCCGGTTTAGCACTATTCACTAACCGGGTCCGTTTTCCGGAATTTTCTCGTTTCTTTAATTTTATTGGTTATTAAGCTTCCGTTAATGTTTATTTATAGTCATTTAATGAACTATAATTTTTTACGGGTTCGTTTGACCACTTAAAATTACATTTTCGCGTTTTCTCAAAGAACGCGCGCTAAAGCTATATTAGCGTTTTAATACATTATTTGGTTCCGTTTTCTTCGGGAATCATTCCCATATACTAATTAGGCATTAATAAGCCTTAGGAATTCTTATAATACTCTAACCGAGGTCTCGTACCTCCTATGGTTATTTAACGCTTATTTTAGCGTTTTCCGCTTTCTAAGCGTTTTCTCATTTCTTTTGGATTTATTTTCTTTACCAAAATTACTTAGGCACTATTAGGCCCTTAAATACCATATTAAAATAATCTAATCACCATTTTTAAGTTCGGGGTATTTCAGTAACAAACTCATATCCAATCTGATTTTTCTTGTAAATTCTGTTCCATGACCCAAACCGCACATGGCCCAAACCGCACTCGGCCCAAACCACTCTCGGCCCAAATACCCACACTTGGCCCAAAGCCCATGACCCAAACCGCACTTGGCCCAAACCACACGTGGCCCAAACCACTCTCAGCCCAAATACCCACACTTGGCCCAAAGCCCATGGCCCAAACTGCACCACTCTCGGCCCAAAGCCCATGACCCAAACCCAATCTTGGCCCAAACCCACACTCGGCCCATCAGCCCAACTCGGCCCATCAGCCCAACTCGACCCATCAGCCCAACTCGGCCCATCAGCCCAACTCGGCCCATCAGCCCAACTTGGCCCATTAACCCAGTCCGGCCCATTAGCCCAATCCGGCCCATTAGCCCAATCCGGCCCATTAGCCCACCAACCCAAATCAAGTCCACAAATGTCAAACTTTGACCTTGACCAGAAGACCTTGACCTTGACCAGAAAGCCTTGACCTTGACCAAAAAACCTTGACCTTGACCAGAAGACGTTGACCTTGACCAGAAAACATTGACTTTGACCCGAACTCAAACTTTGACCCAAACTCCAACTTTGACCTTGACTTAGCCTTGACCCGGCCTAGCTTTGACCAATCCAAATGCTGACCTTGATCAAACTTTGACCCCTCCTGACCTTGACCCAACCCGAACTCCAACCTAATCCAAATCAAACCCCAATCCAATTCAAACCCGACTTCAATTTAATTCGAGCCCGATTCATTCACCCAAATCCAATCTACAATGCATCCGCTCTCAATTTGCAAATTTCATTCAATTTTAAACCATCTTTTTATTCAAGTTTCACCAAGTTTTCAAAAGAAACTATTTTGTGGAATTTTAAAGGAAAAACTCTTCCCACATCACAGAAAACTCTTCTCTATTGCAGAAAGTTCTTCTCACATATACAGAAAGTTTTCTCCTAAAACGTTTCTCAAAACCAGTGTTTCTTCATCGAGAATTCCGAACAACTTCAAAAGTTTTTCAACTCAGTTTTCAAACTCAGAATTAAATCGTTTTCGGGGAACATGGTGTGTCTAACACCTTCAAAGAATGCTTTCTTCCTAGTTAGGCACCACTTGTCTCCCTTCCAAAATAAAAATCCGAGGCGGGGCACTAGGGTCATAACCTTCCCTTGTTGCAGTCTGAATCTCTTTAGGCGGGGCATTAGGGTGACAAACCTCCCCTAATTGCAGCCTAGATTTTTACAAGGCGGGGTGCTAGGGAAGTAACAACCTTCCTAGTTGCAGCCGGGATTTTAGAATCGTCTAACTCCCTTCCGCTCGATTTCAATGTTTTCGGTTTTTAACATTTTTAAACTCGGGAGTTAGAGACATTATTAGGGTTTGACCGAGAGTATCCCATTCATGATACTTCTCTCTAAATCCTATTTTTCGACAAAAATTCATTGCCCCATATTTCGAGCCTCGACACTTACTTTAATTAAGTGTTGTGTTCGATGGGGTACATAGGGTAATCGCTCGGGATTATCCGCCCTTTTACAACAAAAAATGATTTTTCAGTTTTAAAAACTTTAAGAGAGACAATTCCGAATAAACCAATCCAACATTTCCATTAGAGCTCTAGGACCCATAAACACTTCTCAATCCTCCTCTGAACCAACTCTAAGTCACATAGGACCTCCAATTCCTGAAGACTCCCAGAAACCTGAAACATCTTCAAAACCCGAATACCTGACAACCAAATATCCTCTTCCATACTCAACCATCCTTAAAACCTGAATTGCTCCTCAACACATTCAACTTCCCAAAACACCTCAAGAACCCGACCATTTCAAAAATCCGAACTTCACAAACACAAAAAAACTCCTCAAATCAGCCAAATGATCCAAATACCCCTTAACTCCACCAAAAATGACCAAAATGCCCTTTTACTCCTCAAAACTCCCATCATCCTTTTAATCCCGTGAAGGCCCAAAACGACCTCAAATCTCTCAGAACAATTAAAACCTCTCAAACACTTCAACCAGACCAACTCTAAGACCAGCCTATTCTTCAACTCTTCGAAATCTTCCTCACTCCTCATTTGATCTTATCCTTTGGCTTTAACTGAATCACTCTAATAAGGTTTTGAAAGAAGGCAATCCCGACAATTGGAGACCGAGGTTTCCTCGGGCACCAATCCGAAGTCGTGGTCGTTGCCGCTTCTAAGGGGTGTAACCCAGTGCGAACCCACACTGAATCTCCTGTATGATCAGATAAGTCCCTATCCATAGGCAACACATTCAGAGTCAACCAATGGTTCTTAGGACCCTCCCTCCCTTCCTTCCTAGTTATCATAGGTCAAACTAGGTGGTGACTCTAGTCAACTCCGCCTCATAGAGGCATAAGTCCGCGTGGAGCCCATTGAGAGCGGGTGTAGTGCGCACTTGCATTCCCCTTTATGCTTTCTGGGAAAGACGGACGATGTAGTAGATATTTGAGGGATGCCAGAATAATGGGTTTTCACCCTCCACAGAATGGCATTTTCTACGACCTAGGCTTCTCAGTCAGATCATATTTAGATAGACCCCCCTCATACCGAAAAATCACCCTCCACAATCGGTAATTACTGAAAAATACAATTAAGAAATACCATTGATAATTTCCTAGCATACACAATTTATATTAGGAAATATACAATTTTAAGCTCATCCGATTAAATCATCATTGGCAATCTCTTCGGTATTTAATGAAAGATAAAAATTAGGAAAGATGCAATTTTTATTGGATGAATTTAAAGAATATACACGATTTATAAGTGATGGGACTAACTAAATGTTAGTGCTGTTAAAATTCTTATACATTTGATCTATTCATAAAAGAGAAAAAAATCTAATGCTGCATATCCTCTTCCTCCTCATCTTCATCCTCCACACATGTATTATGACTATAAAGAGGAACAACTATCAAAATACTAAAGCCAATCAAAGCTGGAACTCGTATGACAGCCGGAAGCACGTTGTCGGTAGAGAAAATTCATTACTACATTTGCATAATCCCACAAACTGCAAAACAAAAGTATAAAGAAATCACCTTCTTAGGCGTACATGGAAAAGCAAACTTACTGATCAATAATAGCATGCTGCAATTCATAATTTAATTATCAGCATCATGCAGATATTAGCCATTTTAATATTTTTGAAATAGCTGTGACTTATCTTACTGATCAATAGCATGCTGCAATTCAGTGGCCATCGAACCATTATAAGCATGCCCCTAAGAAACTAGGTGCATCCACTCCCAAACATTATCTTAGGTGAAAACACCATTGTACCTTTAATGTGAATTTTGCAAGGCATGATAGAAAGACTACCTATTTGTAACCAAAAATGTTGACTGGCCAGAGTCTTTTAGCATTTGTAACATTGGTACTGTTGTTGTATCATCACTGATGTACCTGTCAAATAAGAAAGTTCAGAATAATGAGTCCAACAAGAAGCTTCATTAATCAAGCAGACACGTATAACAGAAAGGAATACTTGTGACCTTGGAGAAAACATTTCTGAATGTATAAAAAATGTCATAAAAGATCTCATGAACCACTCTACTGAGCTCCAGAGTGTACACAGAGGAACAATAATATGATTGGAACACAGATAATTACATCTAAAGTTCCATAACCGCTATTGTAGTGGGTCCACCCAGAGATGGAATCCAAAAGAATCCTTCTGTCAGCAGACCCTGCACAATAAAAGTTTCAGAGTTCAAAATTGTTAAAGATATATTTCTTCTAAGCAAGAGTCATAAAATGAAACATAAGGACATTTTAACCTCATTCGCAACATTTGAAAGAATATATCTCTCATTCGTAACATAAGGACATTTTAACCTCATCTTTTGTTAAACTAATTAAAACAGAACAAACAAAGAATCAAAGAATATATCCCTCATCAAACAGGTCATAACCCAGTTAGCTTGAAGTAGAATAAGCATTAGAGGTGGTAGATGTGGATCCTCCATTCCTTCCCATCATCATCTCACTCATTTGTTGTCTAAAAATAGCCATTTATGCATCCATTTGAGCTTTCTACGCACTCAGCTCAGCTGCCATGTCCTCTTTCACCTGATTCATAGCTTTCTTGAATTCCGCAGTGTTACAAATATCTTTTTGTGCCCGGTTAACTCATTTTCCACGAGGGAATAACTCAGGGTAATATACAGCACCACATGATCCTAATCCATATACCCAATGCTTTACATTCCCCTCGACAGCGTCAAAGAAAATTTTGTTTTCATCCACCTCAACCCTCTCAGAACCATCATCTCTTGTCTCTGTGCTTGTGAGGCAGCAAGCATTTGGTCAAATTTTTTCTATTTGACAAAAAAACATAAAAGTTCACTATCATAAAGAAATACCAATAATAAGCTTGAAATTTTTAGAATACTAATTATATTTTATTTTCACTTACCGCCAGCTTCTTTGATTTCTCACAAATCCAAACCTCTCCTTCAGCCGTTCTCTTCATATGAGTGGCTGCATATAACTGTATTGTAGAGGGAGGTTGTCCATTCTTCTCTATCTATTTAACAAGATACAATGGACTATATTGGTCAATATACAAATAGCAATCACTTCACTCGTGAGACTTTGTGTCTTTTCAACATGTACTTTATATACCAGAAGACTAGAACATAACATACAAACAAAGCACCACTCATGAGACTTTGATGCTTCATATTACAGTACTAACTCCTGAAAAGAAACAACAATTGTGCAAATTGGGTAGCAGAGCAAACAGCAACATGATGCTTCACACCAGTTCACGGATAGTATGTTAAAGATATGGCATGTATATTTAATAAGTATTTTAATGATATTATATTAACACATCAACTACATATCTATAGGTTACATCGATCTTTCATATGATGAAAAGTGACCCTTAAAGAAATACAATGACAAAAGATAAGTTTGAGAAATACATAGATGATCTGAAAATCAAAATGGAAGTCCTAAGGGTGGGATCAAAGGGGCATAACCGAGTTAGGCATTAGCCAACAGAGGAGTGCTCTGAGCACTTCATTTATTTGGAAAATGGACACAAGGCAGTCTGTTGGCACTAAAGTTGTATAACATATTGTGGAATAAAGCAAATACTGGAAACATATTGTCTAAACTGAGGCAACTGTAGAAAATTGCAACTTTCAGCATTGAAATCATTTGTGGACCAAGGTAACGAAGCAGAAGCTAAATCACTTATTAACAACTTGTACGATGCAGCAGGCAATGGCAGAATTATTGCAAATTTTGACATAAAACTGAAGAAAAACTATTTTATAATTCTAAAAACATACCAAGACTTTGTGATGAGAAATCATGGAACGCGACCCGCCAGTGTGACAAGATATGCCAGTCCCAGGTCCAGCCACCTCAGTTTGTCGATTTTTGGAGTTTTTCTCACATATCTTCTTATATGTTGGATCCTTCTATTTCTCATTCCATGCATCCCATATATCTTGATGGATTGATCGATGTTTCTTTTTGGTCTTTGTCCTCATGGTTGAGAGTGTATTGGAATAGCTTGCAGAGGCTTGAGAATTCCATATTCTTCTAACTTCATTATTAGGATGCTTCCACTTGAAAGATTTCTAAGATATAAAGTATTAAAAAATTGTTATTGAACAGAAAATCATATTACATATAATTTTGGATTAAGTTTAATACCTTGAACTCCTCCTAGTAAAATTCTTGTTGGACCGTTGTCAATTCCTTCCATCTCCACCCTTCAATGAACCACATTTTGTCAAAGATTTCTAACAGCGCGTGAGAAATCTCATTAGTACAAGTAGCATGTAACTTCCTGTGAAAAAAAAGTTAGATACATAAGAAAAATAATATGAAAATGAATATTTAAAATAAGTACAAAAACTATACACGTAACCGTCTGGTCCTATTCGTATGAGCATTCTTTGATCATTTAGATCCAACTCAGTGTTCGATATGTCAATATCTTCGTCAAGCTCTTGATCTGATTCAGTGAAATTAGGTGTAGGAGTTGAAACATCAGAAGAACTAGGAGCTTGAGCAGGCACATGAGTGGGAGTAGCTGAAACACTTGTAGAAGATGGAGTAGCTGAATCATGGTTAGAAGTGGGAGCATCTGAATCACAAGCAGAAGTAGGTGCAACTAAAATGTGAGCAGAACTAGAAGTATTTAAATCACGGTCAAAAATAGAAGCACCTGAATCATGGGCAGATCTAGGATCAGCTGAATCACGAACAGAACTAGGAGCAGCTGAAAAACGGGTAGAACTAGGTGCAGCTGAAAGACAACCAAAACTAGGAGTAGCTAAAAAACGGGTAGAACTAGGAGCAGCTGAGCTAGGAGCAGCCAAAACACTGGCAGAAGTAGGAGCAGCCAAAACACCAGCAGAAGTAGGAGCAGCTGAAAAGCGGGCAGAAGTAGGAGTAGCTGAATCACGAGCAAAAGTAGATGCAGCTGAAAAGCGGACAGATCAAGAAGTAGCTGAAAAACAAGCTGAACTAGGAGCAGCCAAAACACCGGCAAAAGTAGGAGCACCCAAAAAACCAGCAGAAGAAGGAGCAGTTGAAAAACGGGAAAAACTAGGAGTAGTTGAAAAACGGGAAGAACTGAGAGTAGCTGAATCACGAGCATAAGTAGGTGCAGCTGAAAAGCGAACAGATCTAGGAGCAGCTGAAAAACGAGCAGAACTAGGAGTAGCTGAATCACGATTAGAAGTGGGAGCATTTGAAACATGATCTGAACTAGAAGCAGCTAAAACATGAGCTGAACTAAGAGCAACTAAAAACGGGAAGAACTAGGAGCAGCTGAATCATGAGCAGAAGTAGGAGCCAAATCATGAGCAGAAGTAGGAGCTGAATCATGAGCAGAAGTAGGAGCCAAATCATGAGGAGAAGTAGGAGCTAAATCATGAGCAGAAGTAGGAGCCAAATCATGAGTAGAAGTAGGAGCTAAATCATTAGCAGAAGTAGCTGTAATAGGAGCAACGGAATTTGGTGGGAGTAGAGGACTAATAAAATGAGGATTCTCAAATGGGGTTCGGCCTTTTTTCAAAGATGGTCCTTTCCCCTTCTGATTTATTTTCTTAGCTCTCATATCTGTATATCATTCCAAAATGAAACTTATATGAGCAAATGTCAAATATTATAATATAATCAAGTATATAAATAAATGAACAAGCAACTTAACAAAGTGACTTAATGCCTTAAATGAAGAACATACATAATTCACTATAAAAAATCTGCTTCATCAAATTCTTCATCATTTAAGTCAACTGATCCATCTTCGGAAGATGTATAGAACTCAAAATCTTCTTCATCGGACTGTTCAACATCATCAGGAATGATGTTTCCATCATAATCTTCATCAACTAATTCAATAATCTCATCACTATCGATTGGAAAAGTTTGCAATTGGTTTTCTTTCATTACATCTTCCTGTAATGGAGGTAGACTCGGCTCATTTCTTGAGGACTCTGGGATGTCCAAAACACTTCTAGCTTGCACACAGCCCACCAATTGGCTCTTTATCGTTTCTACTTGGGTATGAACAAAAATAAACTTCACTTGCTAGGATAAATGGTTCATACTTGTTGAATCTTTTCCTATGGTCGATATCAATGATTTTGTATTGGTGATTCATAACGGTTCCAATGTCGGGTGTTGGATCAAACCATTCATAGCTGAATAAGATGATCATTTTTTCCGGTAAACCAGGGTACTCTAACTCAATGATATCAATCAACACACCATAATATTCACTTTCAGAGGCACTATAGTTGGTGCCTTTAATGCAGACCCCACTATTCATTGTTGCTCGTTCATCACCATAGGATTTGATATGGAATTTGAATCCATTTACATAATATCCACTGATATAAGTGAGATTAACTATCTCTCACAAAATGATAGGAAATATCATCTATTAAATGAATTTTATAATTCATATATGTATGTATGTAAGAATATATGAATTAAAATGGAGTTTCTAATATGGTTGGGAACCATATAATTTTAAGTAAGGAATGTTATAAGATGGGAGGATAATTTACGAAACATTAGATATAAAATTCTAATATTAAGTTAATATGTTCAATGATGAGTGAGTTATATAATATAAGTGTTACAATGTGAATGATATAAATTGTGTAGTTGGATAAACTAACCGAGTCAACATAATTGACCAAGTCAACTCAATTGACCATGGAGGTCAAGTTGACCAACTCATACTTAAAATGAGAGTTTATAAAAATAATAACAATTATAAAGTCAAGAGTAACGTATGGTCATGAAACTAATGTTACTATATATATACCTATATATATGTACAAGTAATACACAGGTGAGTATATATATATAATCAGGATTTATATGCTATAAATGAATTGTAAGGATTATAAAGGTTTAATCCTAAGTGGTAAGATATTACTAACAATTTATTATCAGTTGATAACAAGGAATTAAATGAATCCCGAATAGTCGGAAGACCCGAACAAACTTAACTAGATTAGTTTACGGGGGAATTAACTGTCGTGGCATGACATTTTTTGGACATACCAAATTAAGTTAATGTTAGGAATTAACGCATAGCGTTATGCACATTCCAGATCGTAGAGCTACGAGGAGCACCGGACGAGTGTAAATTAATACGCTAGCGTTTATTATGGTGAAATGTATGTGACTGGTGTGGTCTGAACATCTTGAGGGCTTCCTTGGGTTCAGACATTATGTGTTTAATGTCCTAAGAGCGATATGTGTGATTGTATGTATGTGTGAAATTAAATGTATTACTTGTTTGTTTTTCTCATGTTATTTAATTGTGCGTGAATGTCCACCGGACTAGAGTGATACGAATATCGCTCGACTTATATATATACGAACAACAATGAATGTAGTCGTTACTTATCAAAGTACGACGCATATTACAATCATAACTAACCTATGTAAAACACTTAGGAACGAGACTCGCCTATACTGGTCTCTAGAGCTTGGATCTTGAACATGAATATACCTAGACTACTTCTAGGTATTTGCGTAAGACCTTAAAGGCGACTGTATTAAAATGATTTCTCAAACCTAAGTATATACCTTAGGTAATAGATTAAGTTACTTAATCATATAATGGAGGATTGGTGTATGAGATGGAAATCCAATTTAGTTTCTAACTACTGGTTGCGCATAGTGATCACTAGAGTTCAACACCCGGATCGGGTCTACTCTTGTTAAATTCTAACGAGCCCAAATAGATTGTTGGTCAGAGTGTACTGCTGTTGGTACCTGGCTCCGACCTTTTTATGGATGCCTTATTAGGCAAGTGGAAGTCCCGGGATCTCTGGATCCTTGGCAAATGAGCACCTTTGTGTGTACGTGGGACGATTGTCCATCAAAAGATAAATACGGGTTGTCTTAACTTGACACCCAAGTGATGATAAGAGTAAATACGGGTTGTCCTAACATGACGCCCAAGTGATGATGTATGTAGACACGGTAATGAATAACGGGGCCTTGAAGGCCGAGTGACAAGCATCGTTCGCTAAAAGCAACTTCCGCGTTTTACCGTACTTTCACGTTTATCACATTTACCTGTGTATATGAATGCTCGTGCAATGTAGTGAAGTGTTAAATGAATAACTTGGTGTTTGTTTATATTATTTATAGCTTTGAATATAAACTGTAAACCAGAACAACATGAAATTAATCCCTTGTCAAGATGACTAATTAACTTAAGTGACCTAAAGGGTCTAGGATCATGCTTTAGCATATTCGGCGTTTTGCTGAGCCTATACGGCAACCGATTACAGGGACTTGATCGTGATGAATCCGGAGTGCGGGACCTCGGGTAGAGGGCTTTTGATTTTGTTATCGTACACTCAGACCTATGTTGTATTATAATACCACAGTTGTAAACTTGGGATTTGGTTAGTTGCTCACTAGTCGTTTGTATTTGGATTTCGGTTTAGTAATGTTTCTGTTAGTCGTTAAACATCTCGGTTCTTCACAACAGCTATAGTTTTAATTATTAGGATAAGTAATTGCTTCTTTACTCACATAGGTGAGTAACGACATGTGACACCCGGTTGTAGAAGTTGGATTTATTTTCCGCTGCGAGCAGTCTTTAATTTAGTTGCGAGCTTGATATTATTACGAGATTAAGAGTAGGGGTGTTACATTAAACTATTGCCTTTCTAACTTTTTCTGTCTCTCAGGAGCTTTTATCTTAGTTCCAGTGGGACTTTGAACTTTACTTCGAGCTGGAGAAGCACCGGAGGACGCAGGCACAACTTTATTCTCATCAAAGGCCCCAAAGTTAACAAACTCCCACTTATAATGAAGGGTTAATTTACCACCCTACAATATAAAAGATGCAACAAATACATGTCAATAACAACGAACAAAACAAACATAAGCAAGGGAAGGAGGGTAAGAAAGAACGTACGATCAATACTATTCTGGGTGTCAGCCAGACTCTTCTCGATCAGAAAGTGGGTAATCGGGAACAATTTCGATGAGCTCAACTTTTTGAGAACATCGTCTATGTCGGTTGCATCATTCGGTGGGGGTATGGAAGCAACCAGTTGCCCTTTCACTAGATCTTCAATATAGGCAACCCCAAGAAATCTCCCGGGCGGTGGATAAATCACAAACCAAATGTAGGGACCAACTGTTCTCCAACTTCACACGTTTAAAAAATGTACAACCAATTGCCACCAGGATAGATATATCCTCCTCGGTAGTAGAAGAATTTACCCGGGTCATGAAAAAATTCACGAACTCCCGAGCGTCCGGTATAATACCACTGTCAGCACAAATAGCCAGGAAGGCATGCAGGCATCCCAGAGTGTTGGGGTTTATAACGTCAAGGGTATACCGGCGCCGCGATAAAAACCCTAGAACGAAAGGGTGCGAAGGAATGCACAACCCACGGTTGAAGTGTTCACGGTACACTACGAATTCTAGCCCAAAATGGTTGAAGGGGTGTGCCGTTGGCGCCAGAACGTGAATTTTCATCCCTAGCGGGACTCAAGCACCCTTCATCACCGCCTTCACATCTTCGATAGTGAGCCTCGAGCCCGTTCCCTGCTGCTGCGATCGTAGCCTCCACTCGCAATCGGGTTAGCAATAACGTCTTGAACACAATCTTTACCATCGACGTACATGATGAGATTTATTGATACTAGGGCGGTGGTAGCAGGATTCACAGGCTCCATAGAAAACGGTGAACTTGCAAAAGCTTAAAAAAGTGGAAGGGGAGAGAAAAAATCAGAGCAAAACACTCAGAAACAAGGGGCAGAATTTCAAAAGCTAGGAAAGCGGAAGGAGGAAAGGGAGGAAATGGGTCGCTTTAAATAGGCCAAGGGAAGGCGTGACTTGTTGAAAGTAATCATGACCCATGCCTGCAACCGTGTCAGACTAGCCATAGCTTCGGAAGACGAGGAGACAAAAGGCTAGTAGAGGTGGGTTACTAGAAGACTACCAATGGCCAAAAACTTCAAAAGAGTCGAAAGACCTTTCCCTTTAAAATTCTATAAAAAGGAAAGGTCTTGTGGGACTGGGAACGACGAAGCACGACGAAAAAAATAGAAAAACAAAACCTATAATACAAGGAAGATCTTCCCTTATAACTAAGGAAAGATCTTGTGGGATTGATGAAGTGGGGCACTACCAGGCGGCACGACCAAGCCATTTACCGAAACAAATGGGAAAGCTTCTTACCGGTAGAAAATGTATAGAAGGTGACCGGGCACGTTAGATTCATACTCTTACCAGTAAAAGTTAGGAAAATATCCTTATCGATAGTTTTTGATGAATGGATCGGTCATTATCAAAATAATTGGGCGAATGTAAATAAAGAAAATAAACTGACAACCTCAAAATAGCCCTGTAAGTTATAGAATATCTAGAAAGGTGGGCCCCCAATCGTGCAGAAACGGTTAAGCCTCACGACATACCTATAAATAGAGGTGATAGCCATGTAAAAAGACACGCTTACATCAATATACTTGAGCTACTGTTCTCTTCGTTTGTTATCTTGAGAGCAAAGAGAGAAGTGAGATCCATAACACTTCAATAGGGACGATGGTGACCGAACGAAGTCGGATTAGTTTAGAAATTTAGAGCGTGCTGATAACGTGTTGTAAATAAAAGAGAACAGAGAAAAGATAGACAACAATAGGGTTTTTATTACGTCATAATAAGTGAGTATAATGATCTCTATTTATAGAGGAGAATGAGATAACCGAATAGGGGCAACAATAAGGTAATATAGGTTCGTTCAAAGCCCTTGTGTATAACACGGAGATCTTCAGATATATACATAGTTGAGTAAAGAGATGTTCGAAATTTGGGTGTTAGTAAGATTTATCTACATAGAACTTTTTGTTGCATCATCTTTTTCATATTGAAATATAATGAAATTAGTAGCTTTGAACAAGTTTAATGATTTTGTTTGACCTTGAAGGAAGAAGGATCAATTATGAACTATTTTTCCATAATTGTAGTAAGTATTAGGACAAGAAAAATAGACTTGCACCATTTGTTGATTATAGGATGACATTCAATTGTCAAGGTTTTTTATTACCAACATGTCTTGGTTATACTCACATGTAACCAAAGATAGCTATATTATATGTACATGTAGTAGAAAAACATGTACATTATACGTATCAAACATGTATATTATTTATATAACAAATATTGTACATAAAAAATAGTACTTTCAGTATAACTGTTTATTATACAGGTTTTTTTTTATTGTTCATGTTTTCATTGTTGGTTGTACGGTAAATGTAGTTATCTTTGGCTATATATATAGCTAAGAATTTGCCTTTTATTATTTAGAGCAGCTTTACTTGCATCACTAAAGTATTAACTATTGCAAGGAAAATTTCGCTTCGATAAATTATTGTAGCAAAATCAAATTGTGCAAACTGGTTGGCTGACGTATATATTCTATGGGGCAATATTTTCGGAAGCGGCTCTCGTGACTTCGCAGGAGATCGAAGGCACCGTGCCTTCGCTCATCTCAGCCGCTGGATTGACATTTCTTCTCATCTTACTGTGTAGACACAGTATGGGATATTGAAGGGTATATAAGTAATCTAACAAGTCTGTCAGGAGTATAGAGGGGTATGTTCGTAAACTTACCTCCTACCACCAAAGCGATGCACGTGCGATTATTTTCCCCTCAATTCTGTTTTTTATACAAGGTTTTCCTCTCGAATTGGACGGAAGCGACATACTCCGACCTTCCCCCAAATCGACGAGATATGGCGTAAAAGTCTGATCTTGCCCGGTAGCCATTCACCCCCCAAATACACCTCATTTAATTCATGCTTCTCGACATTAATATTATTTTTCCATGTTTGCCTCTGTTTAGTTCGTCTGCTCTTCATTCTGCTGCACGATGTCTACGGTTTATAGTTCGTCTAATGGCGTAGTGCCAATCAAACGTTCAGACGTTGCAGTATGGCAAACCTTGAGGTTTGATACTGAGCAGGATGGGCATAATTTCTACTCCGATTATGCGCGAAGGGTTGGATTTGAGGTTCGTGTAAGACTTAGAAACGAATTCCGGCCTAGAAATAGGGTTGTCACCGTACGACCGTACATTAAACTTGTGTGTAAACAAGAAGGTTTCTAGAGAAACATCAGAAAGAACCCTAAATATATTAACCAGACGGGTTGTGATGTTAATGAACCTGAAGGTCAGGCGAAGAGGCATTATGCAGAGGAAAGGTGTGGATGCACGGCTTCGCTGACGCTGAAATATTCGTTTGATGAAGTGAGTTATTCAATCTCAGAATGGGTGGGTGAGCACAGTGGGCACGAACTAATTCCCCAAGAACTACGTTATCTATAACGGTCTAACAGATGTGTTAACCTTGAAGTCGGCTTGCAAGCTGATTTGAATGCTAGTGTTGGAGTTAACCTTCAGACCTCACACAAAATTCTTGCTGCTAGTGCTGGTGGGTTTCAGAACCTCGGTTGCTCCAGAGTTGATCTCAAAAACCATCTGCGTGCAAAGAGACAGAAGGATATGAATCCGACGGAAGGTGCGAGTCTGCAAGATTACTTCAGGCGTTTTGCCATACAAAGTCCCGGATTTCACTACGACATACAATATGACTCGCACGGTTTGATTGCAAACATCTTTTGGGCTGATCATAGAATGAAGATGGATTATTCGTTGTTCGGTGATTCGGTCACGTTCGACACAACATTCCGAACCAACAAAGCTTACAGGCCTCTAGGTAATTAACTTTGGTTATGCGATGGCGTATGTACTCATGTGAATTGTGAAGTGTAATCATGTCCTGATCAGTGTCAGAATGTATAGACATATTAATCATCGGGACACCTGTTGATAGTGTAAGCATTAAGAGATGATCTTTACAATGCTGTTATGAAATTATCTAGTTAGACTGGCGGAGAAGGAGAACAACTTGCGGTCAATCATAAGGGAAGAAATATCTACCCAGTAATGAATTTGCTTCTTGTGGTTATATCAGGTCGTTGAAGTGGTTGAAACTTTGAATGAATGTGAGATATGGTGGAACATTTTGTAACTTTGGATATTTGTGGGGTTTAATGTCCCCTTTTTAAGCATATATATAAATCTGTACAGGCCTACCTGCCACAAAGCATAAAGTTACCTGCACGTTTAGTGGTACAACTACCTGCAATAATAAGGTGGGATACCTGCACTTTTGTGCCGTAGCTACCTCTCTGTTCTGTATTGTGCTAACTGCAACTATGCTGGAAGCTTCGATCCTGCACATCTAGGGGTTCAGCTACCTGCGTCACTGAGGTGGGCTACATGCACTTTTGTGCTGTAGCTACCTGCTTCTGTTCTGTCAAGCAGTTTGACCAAATCCTGTCCATGTGTGACTATAGTTTAAACATTGAGGTTCTTTAGTCACGATTATGTTGATATTGTTTGAAATCACCTGCTCGAACAGCTCAGTGTGAAGTGTATAGAAAAATTTAAAACAATTGTTGTATGTCGGTAAACTACAATTAGATGTTGTTTCTGAATTGTACTTGTTTTGATGTTCTGTATTCTGGCGACACACTCTGTACACAGGCGAGAATGGCTTCCATCCCTAAGTATTGCCTTTTCGCAGCTGTGCAGTTACTTGTTAAAAAAAACTATTCAGTCGGTAGTTCTTTGCATACTACTAAATTTCTGCACCTGCCTTGTCACTAACTTACTTCTTCTTTAGGTATATTTGCGGCGTTTAATCACCACCGCCAAATAGTTTTGTTCGGGGCTGCACTGTTATTCGATGAGACGATACCTTCATTTGAATGGCTATTTCAGGCTTTTCTCAAATGCATGGACAACAAGGCACCAGCCACCATCTTCACAGACCAGGATGCCGCTATGGCCGCCGCTCTACAGTCGCAGCTCCCCGACACATTCCATGGGTTGTGTTCATGGCACATATTGCAGAATGCAAAGAGCAAAGTGCACAGCTCCATAGTAGGTGCTGTCACAAATCTACTGACTTTGCTTATGTACTCCATCGATGATGAAAGAGATTTTGACACTGTCTGGGATCTCCATATGTCAGATTTGTTCCCGGCCCGTTCTGGTCGTAATAATGTCCATGGTAAATCGAAGGAATGGTTACTTAAGATAAAACAGAAACGACAACAGTGGTCGGCCGCATGGGTAAATAAGCACTTCACTGCTGGTATGAGAACAACGCAAGCAAGCGAATCGATCAACAGTACCGTTCGTGGCTTCCTCAAGTCTGATCATAGACTGGTAGAATTCTTTCCCCATTTTAATGATATGATTGACTGTGTCAGAGAACGAGAGAAAGTTGCGGAGTTTAACACTAAAGATAAGTTAACTGTGAACACATTCACGATGTGCCCGATAATGGTATCCGTTGCTGCTGTGTACACACCTACTATTTTCAGGTCACTTCACTACGAGAGGGAACAGTCAGTTGCTTACTGTGTTGAGAGAATTTCTGGATTGACCGACTCTGGGTTAGAGAAATGGAATGTGTACTCCTTTGATGGTGATAGTCGGAAGATTGATGATAGGAATGTTTACATTGGGTTGGAGGGTGACGTGGTTCTTAATTGTAGCTGATCTTTGTTTGATTCATTTGGTATCTTCTGTCGACACATCCTTAAAATGATGGATTTACTAGGCTCAATGGGCAAGACTCAACTCAGGACAATACCACCTCCTTACATAAAGGACCGATGGCGAGTTAATGCGAGGGCCAGCATTCTTAAACAATAGTCGGACACGGATTCTGTATCTCCCGGACCTGAACCATTATCTTACATATGTCGCTATCAACGTTTAACCGCAACTACTGTTAGGTTGGCATCTACAGCTTCTTCAGACTCTGCTCTTTATGATTATGTCATTGGTCAGCTGAAAGGGATGGTAGATTACGCCATAGACCATTATCGATCTGGACACGAAGCCGGAACACCGCAGGATGGTGGGGGTAGAAACCCATGCGACGACTACGACAACATTGGGCCAAGTCATTTTACAGCTGGGATCAAAGTAAGACCTAAACCCAACCCGGGGCGAAAGAGAAGACAGCGGTCCGTGACGGAAAAAATTGGGCTAAGATATGTGGCAGCTTACAAGAGGTTTAAATTGTCAGAAGTAAACCCGGATAATCAGTGTAATGATACTACTTCGGCTGCCCATGTGTTACCACAATAATACACCAATCCCCAATCATTATTCACCTCCCTACTCTTGGGTTTTTGTAACGCATCTCCTAATCTATGATGCCACCTTGTACTGGTAGGACGCTTTCTGTTTACCTAAATGCTGTCCCATGGTTTTTCTGCTATAGTGGGCAACTGAGCTCTTCAATCTTGTTTTTCATTCCAAAATCATCTTGTCAAAGCTAGAGAAGGAATCATTTGGGTTCAAACAAGTCATGCCAAGTAGCAATGAAGTGTTCACCTCACACTCACTGCAGCGACAATTATGTTCTTCAATCTGCATATCAATAACAACATTAAAACACTTAGGATCAGGCAGTAATGCTCATTCGACACATCATTAATGCTGCGGAAAACTCTGTATCCCCGACAACAAACATGCATATCATCCATATCGACAATATCAATATAATGTTGATAGCATAAAATAAAGAAGTTATCTTTCCAATAAGATCTTTCCAACCATCATCTTTAGTGCTTCAAATCTTCTTTAATCCCAACAAGTAAAACACTACGACTGACAATAGTTATTTTTTTCCTCTATGTAAAGCAGTATTCAACACTTTTGAGCATACCATCCAGATAACTGACTATCAGCCCAGTTTTACCACCATCTTTTCATAAGAATACACTGCGTCGTCATGAAAACTTATGATCCAGTCACAAAAGTTGCACACATCAGCTCCGTTTTTTGTCCAATATATATGATTTTATACCCCCACAGGGCTACCCCACCGAACAACTTTGAGCCACTTGCCCGTCCTGTGATATAGCTACCCTTAGGGGCACCACCCAATCTGTTTTGACCAGACCTGAGTAGCAGCCGAGTTTTGCCACCATCTTGTCATTAAAATGTACTATGCGGTCATTACAAAGTATGAAACATATAGAATGCTATACCCCTACAGGGCTACCCGACAACATAACAATGAGCCACCTGCCCATCCTGTGATGTGGCTACCTGTCTCCTATTCAACTAAGACATTTTGTTGGGCTACCTCTCCACCGCTTCGATACTTGGCGACATGAAGTTGAAAAAATTAAAAAAAATGAGAATTGTTGTTTTGGGCCGGACCCTACGCATGTGCCGTTCTCAGTGATTAATGAGGCTCAGTTTCAACTGTAACACGAGGCCCATCGTAGTCATTGATTCCAGATATAAAATTCAAGTTTCGTCAATTAAAAAATAAACAAAGTTCCGTATAGTATAGAAGTCTAATACACTATTAAGTATTTATTATTTAATATTTTTATAATCATATAATAAATTACGTTCCATGCCAATATATAGGGCCCTCTCCCAACAAGATCGCTGAATAGTATTCCCTATCCATACGGAGTGTTTAGCAACATTCATACCAGAGTACGATTAGTGTGAAGTGGCCAACAGATAGTGATACATCTAATCCCATCCATCTGTCGATTGAGGATGGGTACATACATTACTAAAGTAGTTATTTTACCGTCCATGGATCACACCAGAAGAACTATATTGGAGCTCTCTATGTCATGGAAGATTTGTATAATTTCTCATAAATTGGTTAAATGAAAAAGTACAATCTTCGCCAATAGAATGGCCTTAAGTTAGGTAATGCGGCATTACTGTCGTTTATAAAACCCCAATTTTACATTAACCAATAGGGTAGTAACAGATAAACTTCGATTTACTGCTTTGAAAGCATTGACCAAATACCCACATTGTCCACTAGTTGTGTAATACTGGACAGACAACAACACAGATATAGAAGTGATGTATATCACATAACGAGAGATAGCCATAATTATAATGGTGGCATTATAGTGCACTAGTGCATAGCCAGTGCCCAAAATATGGGTGGGCTCAAGTTAGGTACTGCATTGCTTTGAATACATTGACCAAATACAAACATTGTCCACTAGTTGTAAAAATAAACAGACAACAACATAGATATAGAAGTAATGATGATGACCAAACGAGAGAGTGCACAGTAAATCCCCAAAAAATGGGAAGCCTCAACTTAGGTACTGTGGCATTACTGTCAATCATAAATACCCAGTTTTACATTAACCAATGGTGTAACAGATGAAAATCGATACTCTGGTTTTAATTCATTTACCAAATACCCACATTGTCCACTAGTTATAAACATAAGCAGACAATAACATAGATATAGAAGTGATGTTGATGACCGTATGAGAGATACTAAGTTAGGTAGTATAGGATTGCTGTCATTCACAAAACACCCAGTTTTACATTAACCAACAGTGTAACAGATAAACTTTGACATACTGCTTTGAAAATGCCCACTAGCTGTGAAACTAGACAAAACTACAACATAAATATAGAAGTGATGTTAATCACCGGACAACAGATAGTAATAATTACAGTGCTGGCATTATAATGAACGAGTGCACAGTCAATCCCCAAAAAATGGGCAGCCTCAAATTAGGTACTGTGGCATTACTGTCAATCATAAATACCCAGTTTTACATTAACCAATGGTGTAACAGATGAAATTCGATACTCTGGTTTGAATTCATTTACCAAATACCCACATTGTCCACTAGTTATAAACATAAACAGACAATAACATAGACATAGAAGTGATGTTGATGACCGTATGAGAGATACTAAGTTAGGTACTATAGGATTGCTGTCATTCACAAAACACCCAGTTTTACATTAACCAACTGAAATACCCCAAACCTTGGTATGTTGTGTAAATGTTAAACTATGGTATTTAAAGGCTAAAAAGTGCCTTAGAAACATAAATGAAACATTTAAACCATGGTAAAACACAATAAAACACTAAGACACAGTTTGAGCAAAAACATGCTCTAAGCTTGGAGTGAACTTGGTTAGGACCCAAAGAGCCTACCAAGACTTGAAAATATTTAATTATGACTTTATAAGGCTAATTAAGTCCTTAGGAAACTTTGGTAGACAATGAAACCAAACAAAACACAAGAAAATACCTTAAAGTCAATAAGAGCAAAAATGTGCTTTAAGCTTGGGATAAATTTGTATAATACCTAATGGTCATACCAATACCTTATAAATATGTTAATGAACATATTAAATCAATTACCAAAGAAAACCAAGCTTGAAAACAAGTTAAAACACAAAAAGTGCTTTAAGGAGTCTTAAAGCACGTTTTTGAAAAATTGTCTTGTAAATGAGTTTTGAATGGCTAAATGTCCATCATTACTCTTTAATTAACATGTGTACTATATAGTATCACATTTGGGCGGCTATATCAATGGGAAATCAAAAATTTCACTTCTATGTGCTTTGTTTTTGTGAATAGTAACTTTTATAAGCTAGTTTGTAACATATGTTATTGTAAGTAAGTTGATTGGTCAACAAATACCAAAACACCCTTCTAACTAAATGGTGGCAGGTTTTTATCAAGGTGAGTCACCAACATGTAAAAATAAATTAAGGAAAGGAAGGGTAGGAAGGTAAAAAGGAGAAAGTTACCTTTTAATACAAATATCTTGTTAAAGCAAGTTCTATCTTCATTTCTCCTTTCCTCCTTCATTTCACACGTCTCCAACCTCCCTTCTTGCTCTCTTTTACGAGCTGCTACAGCAACACCAACACCACCATTGTTTTCCATCTTTGACCACTTGTAACTCCTAGCTCCATGGTCCAAATTCAATTCCAAGACCACCATTCTTCTAGTTGGAGCAAGCTCTACACTTCTATCTTTTCAAATCTTCAAGAACTCAATTTCGGTGCCAAGGAGATTCACCATTGATGGAGCTTGAGCTCACCTTTTCACATATTATTGTTCTCCTTTGCTTCTAGGTAAGGAATCTCAAAGAAAAATCAAGTTTCCTCTCCTTTTAGTACATGGCCGAAAATTCACCTCACCATGGTGTCTTTACCTTGCTTGTTTTAGCTTCATTTGAATCTTCCAAGGGCTTGGTGGAGTCCTCTCTTGATATATATTCAAGCTCTCTTTCCATTCCAAGGTAAACAACACTACATTAAGTTTTTGAAATAATGTAAACCTAGGGTTTACAATGAGATGAAGCATAAAGCTTATATACTCATTTCTATTATGGTATATGGTTAGTGGTTGACAAGGAAAGAAATGCCTTACCGGTTTAAGAGGAAACAAGAAAGAAGTTTGAGTGGAAAAGAGGTAAATATGCTATCTCAATGTGGTATAATGCCTTAGGAGAAATGAGCTTATAATGCTTGCTAAAACTACCTAAAGAGCAAATGGTGAATGACTTAGTAAGGAGTTCTCAAGGAGACTAGTAAAGGACATATGTAATGTTGTGTGTAATTGCAGGTCAAAGGCTTATATATTGTGGAAATTCAGTGTTTAAGGTTTATGCAATTTAAGGGCCTAAGAGCCAGTTATTTAAGGGCCTAAGTGCCAAGCAATTTAAGTTAAGCATATATTGTGATGTAGTGCTAAATGTGTGAAGTTTGTGTAAAGATGTGTTTGATGGATTTTAGGTGTTCTTGAATGAAATAAGGTAAAAACCTAAGTGTTGGATGTGAGTAACACAAGAGAAGCTATGGCCAAATTTGGGAAAATGTGTAAGAAGTTCTAAGTGTTTTAAGTAAGTTTTGGTGAACTAGGAAGTGTTAAAGGTGATAAATGTTTACTTGAGAAGAAAACGTGGTATTAAGGTGATTTAGAGTGTAACAAGGACTTAGGCATGATCTTAAGGTTTTAGTATGTACCAAAGTCATTTTGGACTTAGGCAAAGACTTAGGCAAACTTTGGTAAAATAAGGAGTTGATGGTAAGAAATGATGCTTGAAAGATGATGTTAAAATGAAGAGAAAGTATTTTGAGATAGTAGTTATTATGGGTATGAAACACCACTTGGGGACTAGGAGAAAACATTGTAAGTGTTAGGAATTTTGTGAAGATATAAGTAAAGTTTAAGGAATTTTGGGATGTTTCGAGAGGGTTTAGTGTGCCCAAAAGATGTTAAAACATGTGAGAGAAACATGTGTAAAGCATAGGAAAAAATTGGGATGAATTTGGAGTTTAGAAAGAGAAGAGAAAGCACATTAGAAATGGGTTCTGCAGTGGACCGCCCCTACGGACCGCCCTACGGACCGCCCCTGTGGGGAGGTCCAGTGCAGAGAAGTGAAAAAAAAATATACGTGTAGCATCTGTTGTGGACCGCCCCTGGGACCGCCCCAGAGGGGCGGTCCAGACCAGAAATGAAGAAAAAATTTTGTTTAAGGCTCCTAATGATGGGGATTGAATGGTAATGGTTTTAGATGATGTTTAGGCCTTGTTTGGTGACTTTTAAAGGCCATTGGAAGTATAAACAAGTGTTAAGAGATTTGGTAAGAAAAATTGGGTAACAAGTTAGTTAATGTTATAAGGTGAATCAAAGTGATATTTTGGTATTAGAATATGCCTAAGTTAATGTGTGAAGTTTGGGTAATCAATGGATGAAGAGAACAAGTTGGAGCAAGGGTAGAAAAATGCAATATAGCATTCTGTAGCTTGGGTCCGGGACTTGGTTAATGGTTGAAGTCCCGGACCATATATCAAAAACAGGCCGAGAGATGTTCCATGTTGTGGTCCGGGACTTGGGGTGAGTACAGGTCCCGGACCACCCTATTAAAGTTGGCCGAGAGTACTCCAATGTGTTGGTCCGGGACTTAAGGTAAGGACCAAGTCCCGGACCACTCTGAAAATGTTGTGTTTAAGGTTGGAAAATGATATCTAATGATGGAGATTGATGGATAATGATGTCATAAGGTTGTGTAGGACATGTTAGGTGAGTTATAAACGCAATTTGGTGGGTGAAAAGTTGAAGTAAAATGAAAGAGTGAAACATGTAAGAATGTAAGGGTATTTAATTAGTAAACGGGGTTAACTATGGTCATTCGACGTTACACAAACATATTACCCCAATGATAATGAAGGTAACTTTAATGTGCCAGTTGTTCGAGAATTGTTCGAGGAACGTAAGTGGACATGGTAAAATGGACTCCGGTGACAGGTTGGTTTTCTTGCAACCTGTGTCCTACCGGATTACACCGGCTTGTATGCCAATATGTTTTGCTGAGTGTTGCCACCTTGTAAGATTAAAACATGTAATGAGTTTATAGTAATTCATTTATGTGGCGAATTTGGCCTCCGATACCATTTAACCTCAAATATGTGTTAAACCTTAGCTAACCAAATCTAGGAACATGAGTGATCGGTATCGGAGTTGACGGCCCAACCTTGGGAACGTGCTAACCACGGCTATGTGTGAGTTAGTTGGACATTGTGTTGTATGCAAGTGTGTGAACCTCCCTTGTGTGCTTAACTCGGTTTATGATACCGTATGGTGTGTGGATGTGGTAGGCTCCATAATGGATCTCTAACTACTTATTTATAAGTGTATATTACTGATGGGGGGTGAGGAGTCCGGTTGTTCCGGCCACGCGTGTGATGGACGGGAGTCGATGTCATATCCGGTTCGGCTCTCTTGGTGTATGTATAGTTGTATTCCAATTTGGTTTCTACCTTCCCTTAGCTTATCCAAAGCTAATTACTGACTCACGTCGGGCCACAGGGGCATACGAATGTTATTTCGGTGTGCTTGGGATTACTATATCTGACACACCTTGGGTTTAGTTAACCGTTCGATATAACTGGACGGTAACGAGGTTGGTAACGAGCTTAGCATGAGATTGGCAATAATCTCTAGGCTCACTATATATACTAACTATGGTGGAAGGTTCCTTGTGTGAACCGATCTTATGGTGTTTGTGTTGTTATTGTGCTAAGCAATTTCCCCTGCTATGCTATGATATGTATACGTTAGGTGTTTAAAATGAATGCGATGTTGTTATGTGTACGCCGAATCAAGAAAGGTTTTGTTATGTGAGGAATGAGATATGTTGTAGGATATGGAGTGTGTGGGTCATGGAGATGAATCCCAGTTTGAGAAAAGAGGCGTTTAAGGATAACCCGATTTAAGGGTAAGTGTCGTCTATTAAGGAAGTAGCTCCATTAAAGGAGGAACACTCTAGGGATAATAAATACCATGAGTAACTTATTAAGTAAGGATATGTTATCCGTTGTTGAGCCCTTTGAGGCGAAATGATTATGTGTTGTGTGTTTACAGTTGCATGCATGATTTAAAAATAATCAACCGCATGCTAAGACGACAATTAGTTGTGCGTGGCCCGGTAGCATGTGGGCTGCGGGATTACCATACCAGCAAAGGTGCTGAGCCCTTGGGGCCACCCTTTCTCTTCTTTTCCTATTTCAGGTACAGAGAGCTGGAAGCCGTTCGAGAGTAGGACGGGGTAGTCATTGTACATGGGTATTCATTTAAGTGTATATATACAGTAGGTGTAGTAAGACCGATATTGTTGTCGGCATCATCAGTTGTAAATACTCGGTACAGTGGGAAGGTATGTATATAATAAATGTTGGAAATGGAATAAGGGTTGTATTGTGTAGTTGCTCGGGAATCTAGTCCATCAGACCGATACAAATGTACATGTATTAGCCTTGTTAGCCACGTGGGTGGTTAACGGCGTGTAACACCATTGAATTAAGTAATGTGATGAGTTGAGATTTCCGCTGCAGTTTGATGTTAAGTGTACGGTGGTGGTTGGGGTGTTACACCAACAGTGTAACAGATAAACTTCAACATACTGCTTTGAAAATGCCTACATTGTCCACTAGCTGTGAAACTAGACAAAACTACAACATAAATATAGAAGTGATGTCAATCACCGGACAAGAGATAGTAATAATTACAGTGCCGACATTATAATGAACGAGTGCACAGTAAATCCCCAAAAAATGGGTGGCCTCAAATTAGGTACTGTGGCATTACTGTCAATCATAAATACCCAGTTTTACATTAACCAATGGTGTAACAGATGAAATTCGATACTCTGGTTTGAATTCATTTACCAAATACCAAAACATAAACAAACAATAACATAGATATAAAAGTGATGTCGATGACCACAGTCAATGCCCAAAAAATGGCCTAAACTTAGGTACTATGGCAGCACTGTCATTCACAAAACCCCAGTTTTACATTAACCCACAATGTAACAGATAAACTTCAATATACTGCTTTGAAAACATTGACCAATACCCACGTACAATATACTAGTTGTAACAACTAGACAGAACATATATACAGAAGTGATGTCGATCACAGAATGAGAGATAGTAATAAACAGTTAGGAAGAACCTCCCACCAAATGTTAAAGTTCAACAAAACACAAAAGTTTTATAACACAGATATCCAAGAGTGGCATCCATGAAATCCCCAACCACTAATAGCACCAAAGAGGAGGCATATAACAGACATAGACAAAACTCCATCAAAATTACACACAATTGTAGTAAGCAGACATACAACATGTCCAATTAGGGTACCCAAGGGAACCTAGGAACATGAGGTACATTAAATCGATCCCCGCCTGGAAACATGTCCAGGAATGGAGTTTTGTTCGTAGGTGCCCATTTGTTGCCTGCAGTTACAGTGTTGCTCTCTTCCTCGATCACTCTTTTATCTTCATCAACACCATCACAACACCATCTGTTCCATCCATCGACAACCAAGGACCAAATTCGTACGGCTTTTTCTCACATTTGTCAGTATCGTCACACTCACTGAATGAGTGATCGAGCATACCACAGTTGTAGCAGAATATTGGCAGTTCCTCATACAACACTCCAACCTCGAACTCCAATTCCCATGTCTGAACCCTAACTCTTCTGGCAAGAGGTTTCCTTGTGTCCAACATCATGCATGCACGGCATCTCTGATTATCCAATTCTTCACCAGCAACAACTTCCCTTTATTGGCCTCCCAATCATCTCCCCTAAACAGCCGGCCATTACAAATGTTTCCTCATCTTTTGGAACACCCACAAATCGAACCCACACGGTCAGGGATATAGGAACTTGGCTTTTAAGTGGTGTACAGGATAACGCTCTCTGGACCAGCATCGCCCGTAGACTGTAATGCCACCGTCCCATTTCTAGTGTGTTGATAAAATCTCGCATTTCATGGAATGTTATTGCGTAGTGGTTGAATGAA
Organism: Limonium bicolor; assembly: GCA_023374045.1. Taxonomy (NCBI): domain Eukaryota; kingdom Viridiplantae; phylum Streptophyta; class Magnoliopsida; order Caryophyllales; family Plumbaginaceae; genus Limonium; species Limonium bicolor. The sequence goes on along the minus strand of CM041781.1, from coordinate 42,755,023 downwards.
ATAATTCTGACGTCTACCTTGCCAAGTAAACACCACTTGCTACGTACATACACCCTTACGTATTCAGTGTCTATTTCGAATGGGCATAGAATCCGCGCAACAACAGTCGCCTCTTTTCCGATCGAAGCATCAATCTCGCTCACGAAAGAATTATCGATCGTCAACGCTTGCTCAGCATGGTTTCTAGGCATTTTGTGATGGCATGCCATATTAGCAAACATGAACTGAATGAGGGAAACTCAACAGCGACGATTGCCTATAAGGGGACGGAGTTTGATACGGTTAGGGTTAGGGTTAGGGTGGTTGTTATCGAAATTTATAACGCCGCCGCCGGCCAGTATGTAAATCCCTTAAAATAACCAGAACAACTGCAACACTTTGTTTTGTATAAATGAGAGAAGGTCAATCGTCACCGTGGCCGCGCACGAGAGCCGCTTACGAGAGCCGCTTCGGCTTCGCTTCGGGTGTCGAGTCGAGACCTTTTGAGTTTGCAACACAAAAAGCGACGGCTATTAATTACTAATTTTAAATCAAAACTAGTGTTTAACCCACCTCTTAATAAAAAATTAATATATCGATGCGAACCGTCAATCAGATTAAATCATGATGATGCAAACAATGAATTAATGTTTACTTATACCTTTCCAATGCAGAAATTTAACCATGCCTCACCACCGACTTTTGGCCATAAAGTTGACAACATGATCATGTACGACTGTTTAGGTCGATCCAGGCACCGACTCTCGCACATCGCTGTTGGGAGGACAGTTCAAGTCATCATACTAATTGTATATGTTTAATGAATTAAACAGCGTGAAATGAATACAAAATGCCCAAAGATGATGAAGAAAACGATATTACATAGTCGTTAACCTCCATAGATGGGATGTTCGGTTGGACGTTGTGGTAGGTGTAGCTATGACTTCGGAGAATTTCGGGGTTTTGCCGCTTCGGCTCTGAACCTCGCTTCGCTCGTTTTTGGTAGACGAAGGGGTCAATGGAGTCTAAAAGGAAAAGACGAAAGAGAGTAAGATTACTACAGTTGCGGGATAGCCAAACTTGCGCGGGTTTTTTTGGCGCCCGCACAAAAGGAAAAATAGTTGAATTAAATTTCTGGGCTAATGTTTTGACAAATACCCGCTAGAAAAAATTTGTCTATACTGGGCTGCCCACCCCCCCCACACCCCCCACCCCGCTTCCATCCCCCTCCCCCAACCCCTAACTATCAATATCATTACTATTAATTTTGTATAATGTGTTGTGTTGTATACTTGTATTTTATAGTGTTTTTTAACTTAATGCATTTTCTATTATGAGTAAATGATAATAGACATAATCTTACCAGTATACCAACAGTAATATAATTTAACGTATTTGAGTTCTTTAAAATCAATTAGTGTATGCATATATATTAACAATAATATATGATACTAATGGATTATGAAACATATTTAATTATGTTTTAGCATATTTTAGCAATATATAGTTCAATAGGTATCAGCCTGCTATTTACCTTAAATAAAGTATAGTAACATCAGTATAATACCAAATTAGATATCAATACATTTTTTTATCATGGGCTATACACTTAATACTATTTTGTTATGAAATTCTATAGCACGGTTAAAGTTAAAGTAGAATGACAAATATTAATATAGTTAATCGGTATTATAATACATTCTGTAGGCTCCTCGAATTATCAAAACATGGCTCTGTTGTTGTTACTCGCCACGTACTTGACCTAGTCGATTAAAACTTGAACATATCAATGCAGCGGACTAAACTTGCATAACAACTAAAATGGGTGTTATTGTTATTAGTCACCCATGTGATTTACAAGGCTACCAAATACAACACAATCTCAATTGTGTCAACATCTGAGAGATAGTTTGATCCAATCTACAACACTTTAACAAATCCCGTGAACATTCTAAATTGTACTAACATTTTCCCTCGACACATTCTTAAACATAATCCAAAATACATTCCGTAAGGGCAGTATAACACTCACCACCCAATCCCGCACTCCAATGTAGTGTATCGCTTAGTACGCAATCCCGCACTCCAAATGTTGTTTTCAAGTAAGTGCATTTAACGTGTTGGCCGTAAAAGGCTAAGCACATCTGTTAATTATGTCATCATGCAACCGTCAACCCGTCCTGAAACCCCCTCGAGTTACTAGTTCAAGTCAATGTGTGTTCCATATCCATGCAATACACCTATAACTCATTCACACAACCAATCCAACAATTAGTAGGTATGTAGTGTTACAAGGGCTACTTCGTCTAGAGGTGGCAATTCGGGTTGATGATTGGGTTTCGGTTCGGTTAGGATTGTTTCGTGCCAGTTTTGAACTATATAATATTCAGCTAGGGTCGGAATGTGTCGGTTGAATTCGGTTTTCCGAGTTTATGAGTTACAGGTCGGATTGCATCGATTCGATTGTATTTTGGTTTGGTTGATTTCAATAATAGGTTGGTTTTGTTTTTGGTTTCCTATGGTTTGGTAGTCAATGGTGCATTTGGTTTGTTCGGACCTGGAGTCTAATTCGGGTGAATTATTTGAGTTGGGATACGTGCCGATTCAAATTTGTAAATGTCATTTTAGAACCACTCATTTTTTTCATTTACAACCACATTTAACTGAATAATGTTACGCTAAGTTTACTACTCATTAGGTAAACATGGGTTGGAATGAAGGAACATTTTGTATGTAGGGTATGATCTAGAATTGTATCCACCAATTCAAATCTAATTTTGTAAATGTACTCCCATATAACATTTAAAAAATCATTCCTCAATCAACTTGTATTATAACTATTATGTTATACTGAAAAAGCATAACGTGAAAGTTGAAACACACACATAATCATATGATGCAAATCTATGAGGCATGCACACGTTTACCCATAAGCATTCAAATGTGCTTTTACTACTTGTTTCAGAACTTGCTAGTGCAACACAACTATCTATTTTATGAATTGTAATATGTAATATTGATTATATGTGGTAATAATTTTCACATACTGTTTAACATTTATTCTAATGTCTCATATTTCATAAATTTTCGTATTAACAAGATAAATAGTCTGACACAATAATATCATCAACCATCTTACAGTACGTCAATATATTGCGTATGTAGTATATTAATAAAAGTGTGTATATATTTTTTTATAGAAATACTTCACATGTTCGAGAAAAATTTATACATACACAATAGTGAAATTTACTTATGAATCGATAAAGACAACTATATATTAGAAATGATAATATTATTTTATGGTTTGGTTTAGTTAGGATTATTATCGGTTATTTTAGGTGATTATCGGGTTTCGGTTGACTATTCTTTGGATAGCTTCGTCTGATCATCGTTTGTTTGGTTCGGATGATTTTGGATAGTGGTTGTTCTTTGGTTTGATCCGGTTGATTGTGGGTTTCGGGTAATGTTCCGATTTGGGTCAAACCAACTTGGATTTTAGGGTTCCATACATGTTTTGCCACCTCCCACTTTATCATTTCTCGTTGTCTGGCCTTCAGCAGTTTTGTTCACTCCCCAAGCTCCTGCCTAAGTAATTGGTGTTGAAATACCCCAAACCTTGGTGTGTCATTTAAACATTTAAATATGGTATATTAAGACTAAAAAGAGTCTTAGAAACATTAGTAAACAATTTAAACCATAGAAAACACAAATAAGTACCTTAAGGTCAATTAGGGCTAAAATGTGCTCTAAGCTTGGGATAAGCTTGGGTAAGACCTAGTGAGCTTACCAAGACCTTATTTATATACTAATGAACATATTAAACCAATTACCAAAGAAAACCAAGCTTGAAAACAAGTTAAAACACAAAATGTGCTTTAAGGAGTCTTAAAGCACATTTTCGAAAAATTGTCTTGTAAATGAGTTTTGAATGGCTAAATGTCTATCATTACTCTTTAATTAACATGTGTACTACTTAGTATCACATTTTGAAGTCTATATTAATGGGAAATCAAAAATTTCACATCTATGTGCCTTGTTTTAGTGAATAGTAACTAAAATAAGCTAGTTTGTAACATATGTTTATATAAGTAATTAAATTGGCCAACAAAGACTAAAATGCCCTTAGTAACATAAAGGGGCTGGTTTTTATGGTAATGAGTCACCACTCATGTTAGTTTATTAAGTAAACAAATGATGACTAATAGTTACTATTTACTTTAACACATAAATATCTTCTAAAAGCAATACCAATCTTCATTCTCTCATTTCTCTTCATTTCCCACGTCTTCTACCTTCCTCCTTGCTCTCTTCTACGGTTTTGCTACATCAACACCACCACCATCATCATTCTCCATCTTTGACCACTTATATCTCCTAGCTCACTTTGCCAAATCAAATTCTAAGACCACCATTCTCTTCCTCTCATCAAGCTCTTCAATTCTATCCTTTCAAAATTCCAAGAGCTCCATTTCGGTGCCAAGAGGAATCTCCATGGGAGGAGCTTGAGCTCATCTTTTCACATATTATTGTTCTCCTTTGCTTCAAGGTAAGGAAACTCAAAGAAAAATGATGTTTCCCTCATGTTTTTGTGTTGTCCGAAAATCACCCTTAATGGTGTCCTTATGTTGCTTTGTTTTAGCTTCATTTCAACCTTTCATGGACTAGGTGGAGTCCTCTCTTGATATATATTCAAACTCTCTTCAAGTTCTAAGGTAAAACAATTATCTTAATGTTTTGGAATAATATATGTAAAATCTAGGGTTTACAATGAGTTTAAGCTTGAAGCTTGAATGCTCATTTCCTTGCTTGTATATTATTTAGAAGTTGACAAACAATCAAAAGCCTTGCCGATTTAGTCAAGGAAACAAGAAAGAAGTTGTGAGGAAAAGAGGTAAATGTGCTAACCTAATATGGTTTAAAGTCTTAGGAGAAATGAGCTTATATTGCTTATTAAAATGATCTAAGGAGCCAATGGTGAATGACTTAGTAAAATGTTCTCAAGGGCTTAGTAAAAGGCATATGTATTGTTGGGTGTATTTGCAGGTCAAAGGCAAATATAATGTGGGAAATTCAGTGTTTATGATTTATGCATCTTAAGGGCCTAAGAGCCATGTTATTTAAGGGCCTAAGTGCCAATCAATTTAAATTATGCACTATATTGTGATGTAGTGCTAAATGAGTGAAGTTTTGTGTATAAGAATGTGCTTGATGGATTTTAGATGTTCTTGAATGTTTAATGGTGAAAACTATGTGTGTTTTGGTATAATAAGATGTTAGTAGAACCCATGTCAAAAATTAGGTGATGTACAAGAAGTTATAAGTGTTTAAAGGAGTTTTGGTGAACTAGGAAATCTTAGGAATGACTAGGAATTTTATTAGGAAAGAAACAATGTATTAAGGTGTTTTGGAGTACAATAAGGACTTAGACATTATCTTGGAAGTTTTAGAATACAAATGGGTGTTTTGGAATACACCAAAGTCGTTTTGGGAGTTGTGTTGAGACTTATGCAAACTTGGGAGATGGTGTTAAAAGAAGTGAGGAAATATCTTGGTATAGTGGTTACAATAGGCATGAAACACCACTTGGAAACCAAAGGATAAAACATAATAGGTGTTAGGGATTTTGGTAAGAATTGAGTAAGTGTTTGAGGCTGTAGAAAATGAGTGTTTTGGCACGTCCGAACTTCCGTCCAGACGTGGACGTTCGGACATGCCCTGTTGTGTTAGAATTTCCTGAGTCTCGGCCAGTGTCCGGACTTCTGTCCGACCATGGATGTCCGGACACACCCGTCACTTTTCTCAGATTTAGCTTCGACTTGCGTCCGAACTTCGGGAAGCTCGGACACAAGTTTGGACGCTTGAAATTTTCTTTTGATTTTCTCTCGACCAATGTCCGAACTTTGGAAACTCGGACACAAGTTCGGACGCTTGAAATTTTCTTTTGATTTTCTCTCGACCAATGTCCGAACTTTGGAAACTCGGACACAAGTTCGGACATGCGTCTGGCTTCACCCTTTGAGCCTCGACTTGCGTCCGAACTTCGGAAACTCGGACACAAGTTCGGACATGCCACTGTTTTGGCCAGAAATTTTGTTTAAGGTTAGGAAAAAAATTGTCTGAAAATGGTGATTAGTTAGTAATGATGATATGAGGTTATTTAAGACGTGTTAGGAGTGTAATAATGACAATGTAAAATGGTGAGAAGTTATAACAAAGTGTGAACACAAAATAACTAGTTAAGTGAAGTAAAAGTTAACAATGGGTTAGTACATTAATTAACCGACGTTACTAAATGTGTATAGGATTCTTCAAAGGTGGAAACCAGTCGAAGCAAGGACCAAGGTATGGTTTTCTTGCAGCCTGTTGCCTACCGGTTTACACCGGATTGTGTGTTGTTGGTTTTTCTATGTGTTTATGACGTTATAAGACTTAATCATGAAATGAGTTTACAGTTGTTCATATTATTGTGATGTTATGATGTGACTAATTTCCCTTGTGTGTGTCTAACGTGACTTACCACTTGTTGTGAATTGTTTGTTAAGTTCCACTGTTGAACTTCTAACAAGTGCTAACTAGGAAGTGAGGAATCCGGTTGTCCGGTCATGCATGTAAGTTTAAGAGTAGATATCTGTATCAGATTCGACTCTTATGTTGTTAAGATTGTTCTCCTTCATTTGGCGTTCGATCTCCCGCTAGCTTCCTCCAAAGCTTACCTATTCTGACTTATGATCGGTTTAGTGGGAACATGTGTTTGTGTGGTGTGTTCGGGTCACAATATCCGAACCATCTGTGACTTAAGTTACTCGTTCGACTAACAGAACGGTAATGAGTGTGTGTAACAAGTTTAACATGAGAGTGAACCATTCTCTAGGCTTCTTGTGTTGTTTAACCTTCTTGGTTTGTTATTGTGGAAAGTGAATCCACTGTGTATTTGATGTTGTGCTATGCAATAATGTTGCTATGCCATATGTATATGTTATATGTTAAATGAATGCCATGTCATCATGACAATTAGTTGCGCGTATCCCGGTAGCCGATGGGCTGCGCGTTAACCATACCAGCCAAGGGTTGCTGACCCCCTCGGGGGCTCCATATTTTTACTGCAGGATGAGGATCGAGGAAGCGGAATGGCTGTAGATTCTAGGCTGCAGAATTACTTTTGATTATTTTGGATGTTGGGCCCGGGATGCGCCTGTGCTCCGTGGCGTTGTATTTGGCACAGTTGTATTACAGTGTTGGTCGTTTACAGTATACAGTGACAGTTTGTACTAAATACTTGGTATGTTGGTTATGTATTATATATATGTGTGGATGTTAGTACCTAATGCTCGGGAGTCTGATCATCAGACCGGTACACTTGTATTTAATCTACCTTGTTAACCACGTGGGTGGTTGACGGCGTTGTAGCACCGAATCGTTTAGTTATTGTTTAGTTATTTTTCCGTTGCGAATTCATTTAATGTTAAGTGCGTAGTAGGGGTGTTACAGGTGTCTCGTATGGTGGTTCAGCCCATAGTTTAGTTCATTCACTGTTTACCTCTTTGCTGCGACAATTTATCTAGAGTATTCTCATCTTTGACTTTAGGTTTACTCGACAAACGGTAGTATCATTACTATACATAAGTTCTCTTAGTTTACCATACGATTATATAATTCATGTCACTGCCTTTTTTTATCAGTGATATATTCTTATCAATACATACCATCGAGCACGAATTCAAGCAGTAAGAAATGAATATATTAAACGTGCACCATCCATATTGTCTTATCCACCAATTCTTCTACATTAGAAACCAAGACAATCCTCGGGATGAATCAGATATCAGAATAACACAAAGTACACCATACGATATCGGGGGACCTAGCGTCCTAAAAACCTGTCAGTCCTATAATTCCTTAGCTTGAGGAAGATCATGTAACAAAAATAAATACCATAAAAACCGTCAAACCATTTCGGTGCCTCTTGTATTCCCTTATCCATGTGTTAACCCGAACTACTTATTTTTTGTTATTGACCCCGTAATCACTTTTGAACATTCAAATCCGGAATTATCATAAATAATCATTTCCCTTTGTTAGGAACTAATATAACAACGTTGTATTACTCTACCGCTTTTCGGAGTAATCTTTCCACTATCCTTATCTCATTTAAGCAGATGTGTCAATAAATAGGGATATATATATATATATATGTATACATATATATTTATATGCATCTTACTCACTCATATAGATTTCACCTTCATTTGGTATTAAGAGAAATTGACCTTAGATAAACAACAGCTTGGCCTAATTTGTTACAAAAATTGAGCAAACTCTTTTATGCAAATGTAAATGTACAATCTTCGCTCCTGGAAACTGCATTTGCTTCTGATTCGCTAAAAAAACCGGTTCCGACCGGTTCCAGAGCGTTTCCGCTTCCCGTTCAGGGGCGGTTATGGCCGGTCCTCAAAAAAGTGCACACCTTTTGAAATACCCCAAACCTTGATACGTTGTTTAAACATTAAACTATAGTATGTTAAGGCTGAAAAGTGCCTTAGAAACATAAGTGAACAATTTAAACCATAGTAAAAACAATAAAGCACTAAAAGACAGTTTGAGCAAAAACATACTCTAAGCTTGGAGTGAACTTGGTTTGGACCCAAAGAGCCTACCAAGACTTAATAACAGTCAATTATGATTTTATAAGGCTAATTAAGTCCTTAGGAAACTTTGGTAGACAATTAAACCAAACAAAACACAAGAAAACACCTTAAAGTCAATTTAAGCAAATACTTGCTCTAGACTTGGTGTAACCTTGTATAAGACCTAAAGGTCATACCAAGACCTTATTTATAGGTTAATGAACATATTAAATCAATTACTAAAGAAAACCAAGCTTGAAAACAAGCTAAAACACAAAATGTGCTTTAAGGAACCTTAAAGCACATTTTTGAGAAATTGTCTTGTAAATGAGTTTTGAGTGGCTAAATGACCATCATTACTCTCTAATTAACATGTGTACTACTTAGTATCACATTAGGAAGTCTAAATCAATGGGAAATCAAAATTTTCACAAATATGTGCCTTAGTTTGTGAATAGTGCCCAAATGGTGCTAGTTTTGACTTTAGTCAACCTAAGTTGTTTAATTGGTCAACAAAGACCAAAAAAATCAGCCTAGGTACAAGAGGGGGGCCGATTTTGTGAGAGGTGAGTCATCACCCTTGTTAGTTTATTAAAGGAAGGAGAATACATAAAGTAAAGTACTATTTGCTTTTAAACATAAATATCTAAACAAAGAGTACTCTCTCACCTCATTCTCTTATTTTCCTCCATCCTCACCGATTCCAATTCTACCACCGATAAATATCACGTATGGATTATTTTCTTTCACCAATTTTACCACCGATACAATACCCCCAACAGGTTATAAAAATGACTTGTCAGACAGGATAACTTTTACTCTCTTAACCTTTTAATACATGACCAATTACGGAGGTCTGCCACCATCTTATCATAAAAATGTACTCTTTGGTCATACCAAAGCATGATCTAGTCACCTGTCACACATCAGTTCCAGTCTTTTTGGACGGAGTACAGAATGCTATACTGTATAGAGCTACCTGACCGCACAGTGATGAGCTACTTTCCCGTCCTGTGATGCAGCTACCCGAAATCTCATATTGTAACACCCATACTACGCACTTAACAATAATTGAAATCGCAGTGGAAATAAACAACTAAATATTAACTAAACGATTTGGTGCTACAACGCCGTTAACCACCCACGTGGTTAACAAGGCTGAATAAATACAAGTGTACCGGTCAGATGATCAGACTCCCGAGCATAAGGTACTAACATCCAACATATATACATTACCAACCATACCGAGTGTTCACACAACCTCCATCACTGTAAATGTACACATAAACTCCACTGTCAACGGTCAACGATCGTCACTGTAATACAAACGGCATCAAAATATAACGCTACGGGAGCACAAGCGCATCCCGGGCTCAACATCCAAAAGTAACCAAAGTACTCGTAACCTAAGATCTAAAGCCATTCCGCTTCTTTGATCCTCATCCTGCAAATATGAATATGGAGCCCCCGAGGGGGTCAGCAACCCTTGGCTGGTATGGTTAACGCGCAGCCCATCGGCTACCGGGATACACACAACTAATTGTCATGATGACATGGCATTCATTTTAAACATACAACTTATATATCATAGTAAGAGTATTGCATAACAACATCACACATAACATACAAGAACGGATCCTTTTAGGAAACGAACCAACACAATTAGATCCCATGGAGAGCCTAGAGAATGTTGCCATACTCATGCTAAGCTCGTTACATAACTCGTTACCGTCCTGTTAAATTGAACGAATAACTTAACACAAAGGTGCGTCGGGTATAGTGATCTAAGCACACCGAACAAAACATAGTATGCCCCTGTGGCCCGACGTGAGTCAGTAAAATAGCCTTGGATAAGCTAAAGGGAAGGATGAAAACCAAAATGGAAAACAACCATAACATACAAAGAGAATCGAACCGGTTATGACATCGACTCCCATACTCACACGCGTGGCCGGAACTACCGGACTCCTCACTTTCCCCGTTAGCACTTGTTAGTAGTCACAAATTGAATTAAATAAGTTAATTCACAAGCAAGTGTTTAGGTCTAGTTAGACACACAAGGGAAATGAGTCACAACTTAACAACACAATAATATTTAACAACTGTAAACTCATTACATGACTTAAGTCTTGCAAGGTCATAAACACGCAGAAAACAAACAACACACAAGCCGGTGTAAACCGGTAGGCAACAGACTGCATAAAAACCATACCTTGGTCCTTGCTTCGACTGGTTTCCACTGTTGGAGAATCCTATACACATTTAGTTACGTCGATTAATTAATGCACTAGTTCGTTGTTAACTTATTACTTCACATGACTAGTTATTCTATTTTCACACTTTGTATTAACTTCTCACCTTTTTAATTATCATTATAACACACCTAACATGTCTTAGACAACCTCATAACATCATTACTAAATAATCACCATCATTAGACATCGGTTTCTAACCTTAAACAAAGTTGTTTGGTCAAAATTGTACCATGTCCGAACTTGTGTCCGAGTTTCCAAAGTTTGGACATTGGTCGAGACTCAAATGGGTGAAACCAGACGTATGTCCGAACATGTGTCCGATCTTTCAAAGTTCGGACATAGGTCAAGGAAAAATCAAAGGAAAAATTTCGAGTGTCCAAACATGTGTCCGAGCTTCCCAAAGTTCGGACACAGGTCAAGGAAAAACTAGAGAAAAGAGACGAGTGTGTCCGAACATCAAAGGCCGGACAGAAGTTCGGACACTGGTCGAAACTCAGAAAATTTAGACGCAACATGGCATGTCCGGGCTTCCAAATTCGGACGGAAGTTCAGACGTGCCAGAAAACACATCTTCTATATCCTTAAACACTTACTCATTACTTACAAAAATCCCCATCACTTATATTGTTATCTCCTTAGGTCTCTAAGTGGTGTTTCATACCTATAATAACCATTATGCCAAAGTATTTCCTCTCCATTACAACATCATCTCCCAAGCATCTTTTCTTACAAACCAAATTTCCTTATGCCATTCTTGAAATCCCTCTACAAGTTCATACTTTCTCCTAGTTTACCTAAGTTTGCATAAGTCTCAACACACTCCAAAACGACTTTGGTGTATTCCAAAACACCCATTTGTTTCTAAATCCTCTAAGATAATGCCTAAGTCTTTCTTTTGCATTTTGAACACATTAATACTTGGTTCTTCCTTTAGTAAAATACTTATTCACTTCTAACACTTCCTAGTTCACCAAAGCTTATTTAAACACTCTAAACTTCTTATACATTACCTAATTTTCGACATGGGTTCTACTAACATCTTGTTACACCAAAACACATTGTTTTCACCATTAAACATCCAAGAACACTAAAATCCATCACCAACATTCTTATACACAAATTTCACCCAAACTACACTACATCATAATATAGTGCATTATTCAAATTGCTTGGCACTTAGGCTTTTAAATAACATGGCTCTTAGGCCCTTAAAGTGCATAAACCATAAACACTGAATTTCCCATATTATATTTGCCTTTGACCTGCAAATACACACAACAATACATACGTCCTTTTAATAAATCCTTGAGAGTATTTTTTTCTAAGTCATTTACCATTAGCTCCTTAAGTAGTTTTAATAAGCAATATAAGCTCATTTTTCCTAAGACATTACAAGCTACATTTGGTTGCACTTTACATTTACCTCCTTCTTTCCTCACAAGTTTTTCACTTATTTTCTCCTTGCTCTTCCTTGATTAAAATCGGCAAGGACTTAGGGCTGCTTGTCAACTTCTAAATAATATACAAGCAAGGTAATGAGTTTTCAAGCTTTATGCCTCATCTCATTATAAACCCTAGTTACATATATTGTCTTAGAACATTAAGATAGTTGTTTTACCTTGGTAATGAAAGAGTGTTTGAATGAGTAGCAAGAGAGGACTCCACCAAGTCCTTGAAAGATTGGAATGAAGCTAGAACAAAGCAAGGTAAAGACACCATTAATGGTGTTTTTCGGACAACATAAAAACATGAAGGAAATGGAGTTTTTCTTTGAGTTTCCTTACCTAGAAGTAAAGGAGAACAATAATATGTGAAAAGATGAGCTCAAGCTCCTCCCATGGAGATTCCTCTTGGCACCGAAATAGAGCTCTTGAAGTTTTGAAAGGATGAAGTTGAAGAGCTTGGCAAGACAAAGAGAATGGTGGTCTTGGTTTTTTATTTGGCAAAGGGAGCTAGGAATTACAAGAGATTGAAGATGGTGTATATTGGTGTGCTGCAGCAACCGTATAAGAGAGAGCAAGAAGGGAGGTAGAAGACGTGGGAAATGAAGAGAAATGAGAGAATGAGTTTGGAGTTTGCTTTTGGAAGATATTTATATGTTCAAGCAAATAGTAACTATTAGTCATCATCTCTTTACTTAATAAGCTAGCATAAGTGGTGACTCACCACCATAAAAACCGGCCCCCTTAATGTGTTTAGGGGTATTTTGGTCTTAGTTGACCAATTAAATTACTTATTTGACTTATGTTATAAACTTGCTTAATTTGGTTACTATTCATCAAAACAAGGCACATATTTGTGAAATGTTTGATTTCCCATTGATTTAGACTTCCTAATGTGATACTAAGTAGTAAACATGTTAATTAAAGAGTAATTATGGACATTTAGCCATTCAAAACTCATTTACAAGACAATTTTTCAAAAATGTGCTTTAAGACTCTTAAAGCACATTTTGTGTCTTAACTTGTTTTCAAGCTTGGTTTTCTTTGGTAATTGGTTTAATATGTTCATTAATATATAAATAAGGTCTTGGTAAGCTCATTAGGTCTTAACCAAGCTTATCCCAAGCTTAGAGCACATTTTAGCCCTTATTGACTTTAAGGTATTTATTTGTGTTTTCTATGGTTTAAATTGTTTACTAATGTTTCTAAGACTCTTTTTAGTCTTAATATACCATATTTTAGTGTTTAAACAACATACTAAGGTTTGGGGTATTTCAATCTACCCCCCTTAAAAGAACTTTGTCCCCAAAGTTCATACTTCCCACATATCCTAAATATTAAAACACGGGGAATACTTATACAACAATACTTCCATAACAACATTAACAACATATTTACATAGCACAGGACACAAGGTCCAAACAACATAACAACATAACATCATTCAGACTCAACGGTGTGTAAAATAACAAGATAACAACATAACAACATAACATAGACAATGTATCCGAATACATGTCGTACACACATAACCGAAACGGCTCTACCCCCCTTAAAATAGGGGTACGCCCCGTACCCTATACATATAAACACTAAGAAGTAAACAATAACGGGTACTTCGCCTTCATCTTATCTTCCAGCTCCCAAGTGGCCTCCTTGACGTCCTGGTTAGACCAGAGGACCTTCACCAGTCTCACAGACTTATGGCGAGTGTCTCAAGTGTTAGTATCCAGAATCCGTACGGGAGTCTCCACTGATCGCATGATCGGCTCTAAGGTTAGCCTTTCAGGCTGAAGTACATGAGACGGATGAGACTTGCCCAGCTCGGCGGGTAAATCAAGTTTGTAAGTTACCGGGCCGATCCGCTCCGTCACAACATAAGGCCCCACATGTTTTCGGCTCAACTTGCCTTTCTGGCCAAAACGAAACACTCCCTTCATGGGGGATACTCTAAGAAATACCTGATCGCCCACGGCGAACTCCAGGTCACGTCTACGCACATCGGCGTATGATTTCTGCCTATCCTGAGCTGACTTCATGTTAGCCCGGATCTATCGTACCTCTACTTGAACTTGCTCCAGATACTCTGGTCCTATAATGACCGTCTCACTCGACTCATCCCAGCATAATGGCGTGCGGCATGGTCTACCGTATAATGCTTGGAAGGGAGACATCTTGATCGAAGCATGGTAACTGTTGTTGTAACTAAACTCAATCAGATGTAACTTATCAATCCAGCTGGTCTGAAAGTCAAGTGCACATGCACGTAACATATCCTCTAACGTCTGGATGGTGCGCTCACTCTGACCATCTGTTTGTGGGTGGAACACTGTACTTAGCTTCAGCTCGGTACCAAGCGCTTCCCGTATGGATTTCCAGTACCTCGAGAGGAATTTGGTATCCCTGTCAGACACAATTGTTTTCGGTACCCTATGATGTCTTACAATCTCTCTGTCGAAGAGTTCTGCAAGCCTTGCCACTTTCCAGGTGTCCTTCATCGGTATGAATCTAGCCACCTTGGTCAGTCGGTCAACAACAACCCAAATCATATTCAGACCTCCCCTTGTAGGCGGAAGCCCTACTACGAAGTCCATAGAAATGTCATGGAACTTCCACTCAGGCACTAGCATTGGCTGTACCATACCACCAGGCCGTCAGTGCTCAAACTTGACCTTCTGACAAGTGAGACACCTCAACACATAATCATTCACATCCTTTTTCATACCAGTCCACCAAAAATATCTTTTCATACCTTTATACATCTTTGAAGCTCCGGGGTGAATCGATGTAGTAGAACAATGGGATTCACTCAGTATGCGCTCCTTCAGCTCAGCGCTACTCCTCGGAATACACAGTCGGCCATTAAGCCTAATCAGGTCATCACCGTGGAGCCGGAAGTCGTACTTCTGACCCTCGAATGTGCCATCAATAAGCTTCTGCCTGATCTCCAACATATACTGATCCGACATCTGAGCACTCCGCACCTCTTCAACCAAGCTAGAATGAGAGACTAGCGAATGGAGAGAGTGTGCTCGGCGACTCAGTGCGTCAGCTACCACATTTGCTTTACCCTCTTTATACTGTAGATTGATGTCGTAGTCATTTAAGAACTCGACCCACCTTCTCTGTCTCATGTTCAACTCCTTCTGAGTGAACAAGTACGTCAAACTTTTGTGGTCAGAATAAATTGTCACGCTTACCCCATACAAATGATGTCGCCATATCTTCAATGCGAAGACAATGTCACCCAGTTCTAAATCGTGGGTAGGGTAGTTCTCTTCGTGCTTCTTCAGCTGTCAGGAGGCGTATGCCACGACCTTCCCGTGTTGCATCAATACACAACCCATACCTCTGCCTGATGCGTCACAATAGACCTCAAAACCATCTGGACCATCTGGTAAAGTCAGGACTGATGCAGATGTCAGAGCATCCTTGAGACTCTAGAAGGAACTCTCATAGTCGACTGTCCACTCGAATGGTGCATCCTTCTTCATTAAGGAAGTCATCGGCTTCGAGACACTGGAGAAGTCCTTCACAAACCTCCTCTAATATCTTGCCAGACCGTGGAAGCTCCGAATGTCGGTAACTGTCTTCGGTCTACGCCAGGTGCGCACTGCATCTATCTTTGCCGGATCAACAGTGATCCCGGCTTCAGAAATCACATGACCAAGAAAAGATACTTGGTTCAACCAAAACTCACACTTTGAAAATTTAGCATACAACTGATTCTTTCTCAATGTTTGTAACACATCCCTCAGGTGGCTTTCATGCTCACCTCTCGATTTCGAGTACACAAGTATATCGTCGATGAAGACTACCACGGACTTGTCCAACTGATCTTAGAACAAGCGGTTCATTAGGTCCATGAACTTAGCTGGTGCATTGGATAAACCAAACGGCATAACCGTAAACTCGTAATGTCCATATCTGGTTCTGAATGCGGTCTTCTCAATGTCACTCTCACGGATGACAATCTGATGGTATCCGGATCGTAGATCTATCTTGGAGAATACTGACGCTCCTTTCAACTGATCAAATAAGTCGTCGATGCGTGGTAAAGGATAACGGTTTTTCACCGTAACTACATTCAGCTCTCGATAATCAATACAAAGGCGGAGACTACCGTCCTTCTTCTTCACGAAGAGGACCGGCGCTCCCCATGGTGAAACGCTAGGGCGGATAAATCCCTTGTCAAGTAGGTCTCTCAGCTGCTCCTTGAGCTCTGTCATCTCTGCTGGAGCCATACGATAGGGTGCCTTCGCAATTGGTCCGGTGCCCAGAACCAAATCAATCTCAAACTCAACTTCCCGTGCTGGAGGCATGCTCGGCAGTTCCTTAGGAAATACATCGGGAAACTCTGACACTACCGGCACATCTGGGCTAAACTCAGGGTCTCTCTCTATGTCTTGGACATAGCAGAGGTATACATCATTCCCTCGTCGTAATTCATGATACATGGCCATGGCGGTGATGATCTGAGTCGAAGGCTCCCTGGGCCTCTAGCGGTAAGATATAGTAACCCCAGACGAACTCCGAAGAAGCAGACGATGCTCGGCACACAGGATTCTGCCCTTGTACCGCTCCAACCAGTTCATCCTGATAATCACATCAAAACCAAGTCCATCGAACTCTATCAAGTCGATCGGAAACTCTTCATCTCTAATTCGTACAACAACATCACGGTGGTAGCGGGTACACCTGATCCGCTCTTTCGACGGGAGAGTGACTAGAAAGTCTGGCATCTCTTCACCGCCTAACCCTAGCCTCTTCGCAAAAGATAGCGAGATAAATGTATGTGAGGCTCCGGAGTCGAACAAGATCGAAGCGTCCACGCCATTGACTGGAAAGGTACCGGTGAGGATTGTGCCGCTCTTGCCGGCTTCTGCCTCATTACAAACGCCCAGTATACCTCCCTTTCCGAGTGCACAGCCTAATTCATTGCCAAACTTCATAAGTATACGGTAACAACACGGTTGATATACTTCCAAAACAACATCTCTTTATTCATTAATACACTCTTTACACCATAAGTTGGTTCACTCTGTCAACATAACTAACATTTACATAACATCTTTAACATACAACTGGCTTCATCGATTACATGGTTACACAAGGCTTCAAAACTGCCTGAAGGTCAAATTCAAACGTCCCGGTTTCATATGTGTGGCATTGATCACTGTCGAGGGTGCGGTATTCAGTTTGATCTTCTTGATACTGTGGTAAAGCATCCTTGACTGCCCACCCATAATTAATACATCGCCTGACTTCAACACTAACTTCTTCGTGAGATCACCACGCTTCCGCTCACTGTACACAAACACTGCGGTATCACCAATGGACCAAGACACCACGGGTACTCCCTTGCTTAGAGACTCGGGTGACTCGTCCTTATCTTGGTGTAACCCTAATCGTCCACCTTTTTGGTAGAAGTTCACAATACATAAATCTGCTTTAACACTTGGTATTGAGTCCGATTCAACTTGCTGAGCAATTCCCACGACGTGGTTAATGACCGTAAGGAACTCCTCAGGTATCATCGGTACCATTGCTCCATCTTCAGCTCGCACGTCTTGATATGTCTTGGTGTAAGGATTCCATTCCTTACCCATGCACATCATCTTCAATTTCATCCTCGATCCGCTCGGGTATTCGGGTGTGTAGAAACCCCCAGGTGCTGCTCCAAGTTCGTTGCATCGCCTGATGATGTGGATTTGTGCTTCCGGTGTCTGGTATCCATTTAAAAGTATCATACCTGACTGGATAACCTGACATTGCTCCATTGGAAATTCGGTGATGCTGGTGGTTGTCTCTTCGGGGTTTGGCGTGGGCGGGATTGGATAACAGATATTGAAGGTTCCTAAGTTTTAGCGTTACCTAGTTTAGGTGACTTTCACATTATACTTTAATTCTTTACTCACATGGTTGTACACTTAAACTCATTAACACACATGCATGAAATGCGGTATGCAATCACTTATTTCATTTAACGGTTTAGGCGGTACCTGGTCTAGAAGAGGGCCCTGGTGCCTCAGACCGGTCCACCACATTCAGGGCGGCCTTGCCGGATCCCGACCCTTTCCCCTTCTGGGAATCAGTGTACCTCTGATCTGGGGGTGGCTGATTAGCCGTCTTCGTGTCATCGGTAGTCACGACGGCCTTACCCTTCCTCACCCCTTAGGCCAGTAGTTTCTGCCATTCGGGTTCTGGAAGCATTCGTAGTCATGATGCCCCATCTTCTTGCATAATCAGCACTGCACATCATCTCCCTTGCAGTCCTTGCCGGGGTGGTCTCTCTTGCACCACTTGCAGTAGTAGTGGCGATCGGATCCAGAGCCCGTGCTAGCTTCCAACAGATTACATATTCAGTACACACTTCACAAATAACAGCACACACTAGAATTCGGTATTCGAATTTTATTTGAAATACCCCAAACCTTAGTATGTGGTTTAAGCATTTAATCATGGTATATTAAGACTAAAAAGAGTCTTAAAAACATTAGTAAACAATTTAAACCATAGAAAACACAAATAAATGCCTTAAAGTCAATTAGGGCTAAAATGTGCTCTAAGCTTGGGATAAGCTTGGTTAAGACCTAATGAGCTTACCAAGATCTTATTTATATACTAATGAACATATTAAACCAATTACCAAAGAAAACCAAGCTTGAAAACAAGTTAAAACACAAAATATGCTTTAAGGAGTCTTAAAGCACATTTTTGAAAAATTGTCTTGTAAATGAGTTTTGAATGGCTAAATGTCCATCATTACTCTTTAATTAATATGTGTACTACTTAGTATCCCATTTGGTAGTCTAAATCAATGGGAAATCAAAAATTTCACAACTATGTGCTTTGTTTTAGTGAATAGTAACCAAAATAAGCAAGTTTATAACATATGTCAATGTAAGTAATTTAATTGGTCAACAAAGACTAAAATACCCCTAGTTATTTAATGGGGGGGGGTTTTCTTATAAGGGATGAGTCATCCCCTTGTTAATTTGATAAGATAGGAAAGTGATAAAGTAAACACTATTTACTTTACTACTTAAGTATCAAAACTAGTTAAGCCTTCTTCATTCTCTCATTTCCCTTGTTCCCACCGTCTCCTACCTTCCTTCTTTCTCTCATTTACGATTTTTGCAACAGCACCACCACCATCATTCTTCATCTTCAATCACTTGTAATTCCTAGCTCACTTTGCCAAATCAAAAACTAAGACCACCATTCTCTTTGTCTTGCCAAGCTCTTCAACTTCATCCTTTCAAAACTTCAAGAGCTCCATTTTTGTGCCAAGAAGAATCTCCATGGAAGGAGCTTGAGCTTATATTTCTACATCATATTGTTCTCCTTTGCTTCAAGGTAAGGAAACTCAAAGAAAAATAGTGTTTCCTTCATGTTTTTATGTTGTCCAAAAAATCACCATTAATGGTGCCCTTACCTTGCTTGTTTTAGCTTCATTTGAATCTTCCAAGGGCTTGGTGAAGTCCTCTCTTGCTACATATCCAAACTCTCTTTCATATCCAAGGTAAAACAACTATCTTAATGTTTTAAAACAATGTATAACCTAGGGTTTACAATGAGATGAAGCATAAAGCTTGTATACTCATTTTATCATTTGTATAATGTTTAGAAGTTGACAAGCAACTAAAAGCCTTGCCGATTTAGTCAAGGAAACAAGAAAGAAGTTATGAGGAAAAGAGGTAAATGTGCTAATCTAATGTAGTTTAATGTCTTAGGAGAAATGAGCTTATGTTGCTTATTAAAATGATCTAAGGAGCCAATGGTGATGACTTAGAAAAATGCTCTCAAGGGCTTAGTAAAAGGCATATGTATTGTTGGGTGTATTTGCAGGTCAAAGGCAAATGTATTGTGGAAATTCAGTGTTTAAGGTTTATGCATCTTAAGGGCCTAAGAGCCATGCTATTTAAGGGCCTAAGTGCCATGCAATTTAAATTATGCACTATATTGTGATGTAGTGTTAAATGAGTGAAGTTTTGTGTACAAGAATGTTCTTGATGGATTTTAGTGTTCTTGAATGTTTAATGGTGAAAACAATGTGTTTTGGCTTGGTAATGTTCTAGGAGAACCCATGTCGAAATTTAGATAATGTATAAGAAGCTTTCGGTGTTTAAAATTAGTTTTGGTAAGTTAGGAAGTGTTTAGAATGGTTAAGTGTTCTACTAGTGAAAGAAACATGCATTAAGGTGTTTTAAGGTGTAAAAGGGACTTAATCATTATTTTAGAGGATTTAGAGTGCAAATGAGTGTTTTGGGATACTTCAAGATCATGGTGAGATTGTGTTTAGGACTTGTGCAATGTTGGTGAATAAGGAAGAAGTGATTTGTTGTATGGAGGAGCTATAAACTTGTAAAGATATTCAAGGAGTTTGGCTAGGAAGAAAAGATGCTTGGGAGATGATGTTGTAGTGGTGAGAAAACATTTGGGAATAGTGGAAGTTATAGGTATGAAACACCACATAGGAACTTAGTGAAAAACATTACAAGTGTAAACCTTTTTATAAGAGTTTGTGTAATGCTTGTGGATGATTTTTGTATCACCCCATCCAACATTTACGCACTTAATAACAAACTGCAGCGGAAAACAAGCTTCATCACATTACTTAACTCGTTGGTGTTACACGCCGTTAACCACCCACGTGGTTAACAAGGCTATTACATATACGTTGTACCGGTCTGATGGACTAGATTCCCGAGCGACTACACATTACTGAACTTTCCATTAACAATAGAAACAACATACACCTTCCAACTGTACCGAGTATTCACAAACTAATGCCGATAACAATTTCGGTCTTACTACATCTACTGTACATATACAACTTAAATGATTACCCATGTACAACGACTACCCCGTCCTACTCTCGAACGGCTTCCAGCTCCTTGTACCTGAAATAGGAAAATAAGAGAAAGGGTGGCCCCCAAGGGGCTCAGCACCTTTGCTGGTATGGTAATCCCGCAGCCCGCATGCTACCGGGCCACGCACAACTAATTGTCGTCTTAGCATGCGGTTGATTATATTTAAATCATGAATGTAACTATAAACACACAACACATAACATTCCGCCTCAATGGGCTCAACAACAGATAACACATCCTTACTTGATAAGTCACTCATTGTGACCATTACCCCTTGAGTGTTTCTCCTCTGATGGAGCTACTTCCTTAATAGACGACACTTACCTGTTATTCGGGTTATCCTTAAACGCCTCTTATCACAAACTGGGATTCATATCCATGATCCACATACTCCACATTTTAAAACATATAACATACATCACATAACAACACTTTTCACGTTTCATCGTGCACATAATAACATCACAATGGGAATTGCAGTACAACAACAATACATAACATAACGGGAACGGTTCTCTTAGGAACCGACCCAAACATAGTTAATTCACTGGCGAGCCTAGAGAATGATGTCACCCTCATGATAAGCTCGTTATACAACACTCATTACCGTCCTAATAGTCGGACGAGTAACTTAAGTTAAGATGGTTCGGGTTTAGTGACCCGAACACACCACACAAACACATGTTCCCCCCAAACCGATCATAAGTCATAATAGCTAAGCTTTGGAGTAAGCTAATGGGAGATCATAACCCGTGAGGGAAACAACCGTAACATAACAGAGAGGAGGGTAAGGCTAAAAAGGATACCCACTCCCAAACAACGCGCGACCGGCCTAACCGGATTCCTCACCCCTGTTAGTAAATACTTACTTTTAGATATTAGTTAGAGCCCCACTATGGAGTCTATCACATCCACACACCATACGGTATTACAACTGGGTTAAACATACAAGGGAGGTACTTACATATACACACAAATATCACACAATTAACACACGCATGGCCGTGGTTAGAACGTCCCATGGTTCGGGTCGTTTAATCCGAATACCAAACTCTCATATGATCCTTGACTCAGTTAACTAAGGTTATCACTTCCGAGGTTAAATGGTATCAGAACTAGACACGTCAAATATATGAATTACTGTAAACTCATTACATGTTTTATCTTACAACGTGGCAAACATACAGAAAAACACATTGGCATACAAGCCGGTGTAATCCGGTAGGACACAGGTTGCAAGAAAACCATACCTGTCACCGGCGTCCACTCTATCATGTCCACTTATGTTCCTCGAACAATTCTCGAACAACTGGTAACATTACATGTACTTTTATTAACACTGGGGTAACATGATTGTTTAAAGTCTAATGCTCATAACTTATCCCCATTAACTTAGTTAAATAACTTCACATTTTAACATGTTTTACTTTTACATTTTAATACAACTTCTCCCCCACTAAATTGGCATTATAACTCATTAGGGTTTACTACTTAAACCAGACTTAGTTTGTTTTTTTTTACATGTTTGGGCCGTCCGACCCACCGTCTGACCCACAACTGGGTCGGACCGTTCCAGAAACTTTTCCGTCTTTCAAATCCACCTGTCCGACCCATGTCTGACCCAAGATCTCTGGGTCGGACCATTCCAGAAACATCAACGGGTGGATTAACAGGGGCTGTCCGACCCATCCTGGGTCGGACCACTAGGTCGGACAACATCAGAATTTGTCCAAAACTTGTCAAACTTTCTCCAAACTTTTCCTCAAGCCTCCTAATGTGTTCTAACATCATTTGGCACATTTAACCCTTCATATAACATCCATAAAACTCATTTTATGACTCCTTAAACACTTACTCTTTTCTTACAAAGTTCCTAACAATTATAATGTTTTCTCCTTAGTTTCTCCAAGTGGTGTTTCATAATTATGATAACCACTATGCCAAAAGTGTTTCCTTACCATCATAACATCATCTCTCAAACATCTTTTCTTACTAACTAAATCTCCTTTTTCACATCTTACCTAAACATCATTTCCTCCTTGTACATCAACATTCCTAAACCTTAAACAAACTTCTCCAAGACTTTAATACATCCTCAAAATCACTCATTGAATTCCTAGAACTTCCAAGATAATACCTAAATCCTTGTATCACTCTAAATCACCTTAATACATGCTTTCTTCCATATTAAAACACTTGTTCATTTTTAACACTTCCTAGTTCACCAAAACTTATTTAAACACTTAGAACTTCTTATACATTTTCCAAATTTTGCCATAGCTTCTCTTGTATATTCTCACATCCAAACACTTAGGTTTTTACCTTATTTCGTTCAAGAACACCTAAAATCCATCAAGAGTATTCTCACACACAAAACTTCACTAAATTTACACTACATCACAATATAGTGCATAAACTTAAATTGCTTGGCACTTAGGCCCTTAAATAACATGGCTATTAGGCCCTTAAATACATTAAACTTAAACACTGAATTTCCCACATATATATTGCCTTTAACCTGCAATTACATACAACAACACATATGCCCTTTAATAATTTCCTTGAGAGCATTTTACTAGGTCATTCACCATTGGCTCCTTAGGTATTTTATTAAGCAAATCAAGCTCATTTTCCATAAGGCATTTAAACTACATTGAGATAGTTTGTTTACCTCTTTTTTCTTCTCAAACTTCTTTCTTGTTTCCTTGGACCGAAAATCAGCAAGGAGTTTGATGACTTGTAAACTTTCTAATCAATATACATATAAGGGTAATGAGCTTAAGAATTCACACTTAAACTCATATACAAACCCTAGTTTAACATAAGTGTTTTAATACACTAAAATGATATTTACCTTTGAATTTGAAAGAGAACTTGAATATGTAACAAGAGAGGACTCCTCCTTGTCCTTTGAAGATTGAAATGGAGCTATGATAGAACAAGGGAAGACACCATCAAAGGTGATTCTCGGTTACACATAAAAACAAGAGGGAATGTTGTTTTTCTTTGATTTTCCTTACCTTGAAGCAAAGGA
Source organism: Limonium bicolor (assembly GCA_023374045.1). NCBI lineage: Eukaryota > Viridiplantae > Streptophyta > Magnoliopsida > Caryophyllales > Plumbaginaceae > Limonium > Limonium bicolor. Next base: position 42,730,810 of record CM041781.1, on the reverse strand, counting down.
GGATGACAAGGCATGAAAAGGTGAGCTCAAGCTCCATCAATGGTGAATCTCCATGGCACCGGAATGAGGCTTTTGAAGATTTGAAAAGATAGAATCGAAGAGCTTGACTCAACTAAGACAAAATTGGTCTTGAAATTGAATTTGGAGCATGGAGTCATGAGTTACAAGCATTCCAAGATGGAGAATGGTATATGGCTGTGGCAAACCGATGGAGAGAGGAGGAAGAAGATGGCTAACCGTGGGAAATGAAAAGGGAAGAAGAGAATGAGGTGAGAGAGTACACTTTGTTAAGATATTTATGTTATAAAGTAAATAGTGAATTTACTTGCTTTTTCATTACTTATTTACTTATCAACTAACAAGGTGGTGACTCACCTTGATGAAACCGGCCCCCATTTAATAAGAAGGGTGTTTTGGTCTTTGTTGACCAATTAACTTCCTTATATTGACTTATGTCATAAACTAGCATTTTTTTGTTACTATTCACAAAAAAAGGCACATAGTTGTGAAATTTTTGATTTCCCATTGATTTAGACCTCCAAATGTGATACTAGTTAGTACAAATGTTAATTAAAGAGTAATGATGGACATTTAGCCATTCAAAACTCACTTACAGGACAATTTTTCAAAAATGTGCTTTAAGACTCCTTAAAGCACATTTTGTGTTTTAACTTGTTTTCAAGCTTGGTTTTCTTTGGTAATTTGTTTTATATGTTCTTAACATATAATTAAGGTATAGGTATGACCTTTAGGTCTTATACAAATTTATCCCAAGCTTAGAGCACATTTTTGCCCATATTGACTTTAAGGTATTTATTTGGGTTTTATTTGGTTTAATTGTCTACCAAGGTTTCCTAAGGACTTAATTAGCCTTATTAAATCATAATTGAATATTATTAAGTCTTGGTAGGCTCTTTGGGTCCTAACCAAGTTCACTCCAAGCTTAGAGCATGTTTTTGCTGAAACTGTATCTTAGTGCTTTATTGCATTTTACTATGGTTTAAATTGTTCACTGATGTTCCTAAGGCACTTTTTAGCCTTTACATACCATAGTTTAAATGTTTAACAACATATCAATGTTTGGGGTATTTCAATCTACCCCCCTTAAAAGAACTTCGTCCTCGAAGTTCACACATCCCACACATCATTGGATTAGAATACGGGCATTACTTATAAAAATAAAACTTCCATGACCAAACACACTTTACATCACACCCTCGGACTTAATGGTCCGGGTAACACATTCACATCCATACATAACATGACATACTCACATTATAACCTCGGACTCAATGGTCCGGGTATCTTAACAACATTTGCACATACACAACAACCCTTAGACTCTTGGGTCTGGGTAACATAACAACATTTAGACCCATAGGTCTTGATAACATAACAGCCTTTAGACACATAGGTCTATGTAACATAACACATTTAGACTCATAGGTCTTAATAGCATACACTTTTGGAACTCAAGGTCAAAATAATATTTATTACACATACCACACAACATGTCATAGCATGTATAACAATCAAAAATATCTTTTATATACACTGTGATCCCGCAGAACCTGGTCGCGATGGACACCTTCTGGTCCCCGTTCCTTTGGGAGATCAAAACATTCACTTAATTTTTAACATATATACTTCTCATGTCGCCGGTCCGAAGACAAAGGCTCATACATCCTCAGCTCGTGAGTAAGTACTACAAAAATATTCTTTACTAGGTTAAGTATAAGAGAATCCTTTATTTCAAATGTTAACCGACTGTTTTAAAAACACCAATTGAAAATCCTTTTGAAAACACATACAACTCCAAGTCCAACTTATGTTCTTTGCTTCTTTTCTTAGCGTGGTTATTTGTGACCACTTATAGGGAGCTTCAAGAATCATCCAACCCTGATGTGATTAGCATCAGTGTTGAACTATCCTTCCACCCCAATTTGTGTTTGGCTTCCCTTGATAGCATGCAAATCAAGTTCCACCTCCCACTTCATTTTCAAGCATCAGAGAAATCACTCATTTCCAATTTTCTATCTTTTTAATCATTCTAATCATGATCATACATCTCCAAGGGATAGAACTCCGTCTATCCGTTATTTCCATTCACTTTTATTCCTGTTACCTAGGGAATCTCATTCTCACTAGGTTCTATGTCGGTTTCATACCCTTTCATGAGTCACTATATAGTATATATATACACATATATTTTATCAAAATACAACACACAGTTTCACATTTATACACTGTCGGGGTTTTTGTTCCCCCGGGAGTTTCTCTACTCCCCACACTTGTACTATCACACACAACTGTTAATAATTAACACACTTATCATAATGGTATTCGCATCTTCTGTGCGCAATTACCACAATTAAACCATGAATGAATGTGTATGTTTACGTAACACACACACCAATCATCAAAACAATTATTTTGTGCTATGCACAATATAGGTCACATACACTACGTACACTTGTACGGTAATACAAACTAAGTGGTTTTGCGCTCTACCCCCCTTAAAAGGGATTACGCCCGCGTAATCAACCACTGAATCATTGGTTTAAAACGTTCTGCTGTCGTGAAGTACTTTAACTTCCACGCGGTCTATTATACAATGCATTCTGATTAGAGGATCTTGACCATATTGGCGATTTAGTCCCTAAACCAAGAATTCTCATTGAAGTTTGCTTTTACTCATAACCGGTTTCGGTTCTGGCCTGTGAGGCTTCTAGGCATTAATAATTAGCCATTCACTCATGTTCACCATGCACATTCAACACTTGAATTACTGGCTCACTAGTTTCTGCTGCGAAACTCTAATAACTGTAGGGCTCAGTTTGCCCCACTCGTTATTGTTACTGTATTGTTCATCTCCCATTTATTACCTTTATCTTGGTAACAATGGTTTCTCAACCGACGCGTGGTATCTCTTACCTTTAGCGAGCTCGGTGAGTTACAAAACTTTCCATCCACTTCTCTAACAACATACTGCATAAACTGCTACGTATTTCACAATGATTGACTTGTTCCCTTCCGACTTACAGTCGGTCGAGATTGAGCTGCTACCTAATGTGTAGCGCTCTCTTGGTTATTTCCAACATTTGGGGTATATTCCATACCGATATCTAGTATTCCGTGTTACTGCAGTCACTTGCTGCTAATCATGCCTCCACATTTGGTTTTGTACATGTATTCCTTCATCGGTGCGGCCTTGCATTTCTTATGCATCGGCCATTACAACATTATTCCTCCACAATTAACATGTTTCCAATTCCTAGCTATCCCACTCGATCATTACTGTTCAAATGCAATACCAAAACACTTAGTCGTACATAGTGCAGAGGCGTAAACTCTTGACAGTAAATCTCTTATGCGATTCGCCATGGAATTCACACTGAGTTCCTTATCACATAGTACCAACTACTGGCTTATTGCTCAGTCCGTTTATCATCACTTACCTTGCATCACCACTGAATTTAATTCATAACTGCTCTTATCTGCCATATCATTATTTAACAACACTTATACAACGGTCGCTTGCCGCGTACCGTGCTCTTACTTCTTGTATAACATCAACTTATATGGTGTTTACTGTTATATTAACTTCCACACATATACTTACATGATTCGCATTATGGTTCGTCATTCATTTGGATGACTACTGTATGCTCCTTGAGCATTGACCATTCGAGTCACAAGCCGGCATTATTCAGCTCGGTGCTTCACTTTATACACACATGCTACTAAACTAACTGCTCTCTTTCAATAACAATATCGTCCATCCTTAACATATTTCTTGAACTTGATTCACATAACTACCGCTCCTACGGTCTCACAATATCAAGAGGTATCCCCACTCTTAATGCAGTGGTTCGTTTACCACTCTATTCACTTATACAACATAAACTTCTTCAATCAATCTAATTTACATAACACATTTTATTTGTGGCTTATGAGCCTTACTGCTTCGAGCTCTGTCCATTGTGAACTGTTCACACACATTTATTTCTCTGTACAACATTACATGGTTAGAGGTTGTATTGGGCTCCATGACAGGGTCGTTGCATCACGTTTCCTTTCATGGGATGCCCCTTAGGATTGTCAGTTCGTCTCCTGACAACTTATGTCTAAACTGGGTGTTAGTTTCAACCCTTGTGCTTCTGTCACGTTATTTCGTTCAACTATCGTTGATGCGAACACCCTTCAAGGATTTCTCCTGGGTGTTGCTAGTAAGTTATGCCATACCTCTGGCTTGCACGTATTGGTACCTTTAGTTAATTACGCCGGTTTACGTTCTTAGCTGGGTTTTCTATCCTTGTCTGTGAAGATCGATATTCCCTGGTAATCCAGGTGATCGTTCCGGGAGTTTCATCCCATTCATTGCACATCAATGTGTTCACATTAGGCATCTGCCTTGCCATGCACAGGCTGGGTCACCGTTCCAGCTATCATGTTTATCCCTGAGGATCCTTAAGACATATGCTATGTCTTTACATATCAGTTAGTGCGCTTCGCACCTCCTGACTCTTAAACATTTTCTTGAAATGAATTCACTAATTCCTTTAGTCTCGTTAATTTAACTGAGTTCCTTTACTTCAACCATTCATGGTAATCCTTAGCTCTTGTTTGACTTATACTGCTGACCGTAGTACGGAGTCGACTACTTCCCGTGCTTCGGACTCTACTCGTATACATATGTGGGGTACCATACTGATACATTGCTACTTGCCCAACTAACCCATAAATAGGTCTGTCAGGCCCACAAGCTCCTATCGGAGTGCGGTCGTCCCACATTACAGTTGGTGCACTCGTAGTGTCTGTCACACGCCTAGGTGAAGCATTCTGTTGTCAACTCCCTTGTATTGTCTTGTGACAATATACATTCTGTGCTTCCCGAACTTAATCAAGGGAAAGTCTATCCACTGTTGTATCTTTATCAACTACCCTTGGGTTTACTGGTTTGGTTTAGAAGAAGGTTAGAAAGAAGTATTGGTTTGAAAGAAATTTTTGGTTTTGAAAGGAAAAAGTTTGAAATCAATCCGAGTTTGAAAGAAAAATCTTTGTGGTTTCACAACGTCTTCTTGCCTTAACCAAGTCTAGCTTCTTGCTGACTGGTGTACTTCCAATTACAAAGGTTAGGCTGTTAAGCCCTTCCACAGTTATAATGATCACACTTAACTTCGTGGTACTTTACCAAGTACTTGTAGTTGTTAAAACTTCCCCGAACAGCCCTGTTATAGCAGCACTTGCCATGGCAAGTGCGCCATGCTAACTGGCTATCGGTTCAACGCATTCCGGTTGTGGTATTGTTTTTACCCGCACTGTCATCAGTGGCCTTGTTGGCCCTCACTTGATCCAACATTCTTGACAATTAACCCTCAGGGCGACTTCTCACTGTATTCACATGATAATTATTAACTAGGGTGTCTCCCATTCTTGGAGTCCCCTTTTTGTATTGTTTCCTCTTCGTAGCCCGTTCCACGCATTTGTCGTGGTCACTCAGACTTGTCTCTTGTTTGGGCACTACGTTGTAGTTCCCTTGTCGGTTAGTATACCGTTGGTGTATCATTTAACAACTGTGGTCCCGTAGACACTCGTCTCAGGTTTCGTTAATCCACTTCTTGCCTGTTGCACGGTTGGTGCGTTGCAAGCTGGTTATTCTCGACTGCTCGGCATGTCGACCCAGGTTGCCGGAAATTCTATTCTCTTATACACAAAATTCTTCATTCTTCGCTATTAATGCGGTTAACTTGTTTAGATAGGAACCGTCTCCGGGATTCCCACTCTTCGGGATCTACCGTATGACTGGTCCTTCTTACTTACAACGATGTTTAATAACAGCCAGACGGGCTTTCCCGAATATGAGAGGACTTTCATCTCTCTGGCGTTGTTTCCCTAGTTATAAACAGGGATTGTGGAGGGCGGGTTGGATACTGTAGGTTTCCAGTACACACTGGTAATTCCTAACTAGCGTATCTCTCACGCTATCACTCAACCCTTAACCCAAAGTACTAAAATCCTAACTCGGAACTTCCTAAGCTCGGTAATTTAGTCATCAGAGCGATACTTCGCTCTGATACCACTTTTTGTAACACCCCATCCAACACTTACGCACTTAATAACAAACTGCAGCGGAAAACAAGCTTCATCACATTACTTAACTCGTTGGTGTTACACGCCGTTAACCACCCACGTGGCTAACAAGGCTATTACATATACATTGTACCGGTCTGATGGACTAGATTCCCGAGCGACTACACATTACTGAACCTTCCATTAACAATAGAAACAACATACACCTTCCAACTGTACCGAGTATTCACAAACTAATGCCGATAACAATTTCGGTCTTACTACATCTACTGTACATATACAACTTAAATGATTACCCATGTACAACGACTACCCCGTCCTACTCTCGAACGGCTTCCAGCTCCTTGTACCTGAAATAGGAAAAGAAGAGAAAGGGTGGCCCCCAAGGGGCTCAGCACCTTTGCTGGTATGGTAATCCCGCATCCCGCATGCTACCGGGCCACGCACAACTAATTGTCGTCTTAGCATGCGGTTGATTATATTTAAATCATGCATGTAACTATAAACATACAACACATAACATTCCGCCTCAATGGGCTCAACAACAAATAACACATCCTTACTTGATAAGTCACTCATTGTGACCATTACCCCTAGAGTGTTTCTCCTCTGATGGAGCTACTTCCTTAATAGACGACACTTACCCGTTATTCGGGTTATCCTTAAACGCCTCTTATCACAAACTGGGATTCATATCCATGATCCACATACTCCACATTTTAAAACATATAACATACATCACATAACAACACTTTTCACGTTTCAACGTGCACATAATAACATCACAATCGGAATTGCAGTACAACAACATTACATAACATAACGGGAACGGTTCTCTAAGGAACCGACCAAAACATAGTTAATTCACTGGTGAGCCTAGAGAATGATGTCACCCTCATGATAAGCTCATTATACAACACTCATTACCATCCTAATAGTCGGACGAGTAACTTAAGTTAAGATGGTTCGGGTTTAGTGACCCGAACACACCACACAAACACATGTTCCCCCTAAACCGATCATAAGTCAGAATAGCTAAGCTTTGGAGTAAGCTAATGGGAGATCATAACCCGTGAGGGAAACAACCGTAACATAACAGAGAGGAGGGTAAGGCTAAAAAGGATACCCACTCCCAAACAACGCGCGACCGGCCTAACCAGATTCTTCACCCCTGTTAGTACATACTTACTTTTAGATATTAGTTAGAGCCCCACTATGGAGTCTATCACATCCACACACCATACGGTATTACAACTGGGTTAAACATACGAGGGAGGTCCTTACATATACACACAAATATCACACAATTAACACACGCATAGCCGTGGTTAGAACGTCCCATGGTTCGGGTCGTTTAATCCGAATACCGAAATCTCATGTGATCCTAGACTCAGTTAACTAAGGTTAACACTTCCGAGGTTAAATGGCAGTGGAACTAGACACATCACATATATGAATTACTGTAAACTCATTACATGTTTTATCTTACAACGTGGCAAACATACAGAAAAACACATTGGCAAGCAAGCCGGTGTAATCCGGTAGGACACAGGTTGCAAGAAAACCATACCTGTCACCGGAGTCCACTCTATCATGACCACTTATGTTCCTCGAGCAATTCTCGAACAACTAGTAACATTACATGTACTTTTATTAACACTAGGGTAACATGATTGTTTAAAGTCTAATGCTCATAACTTATCCCCGTTAACTTAGTTAAATAACTTCACATTTTAACTTGTTTTACTTTTACATTTTAATACAACTTCTCCCCCACTAAATTGGCATTATAACTCACTAGGGTTTACTACTTAAACCACACTTAGTTTGTTTTTTTTACATGTTTTGGGCCGTCCGACCCACAACTGGGTCGGACCGTTCCAGAAACTTTTCCGTCTTTCAAATCCACCTGTCCGACCCAAGACCTCTGGGTCGGACCATTCCAGAAACATCAACGGGTGGATTAACAGGGGCTGTCCAACCCATCCTGGGTCGGACCACTGGGTCGGACAACATCAGATATTGTCTAAAACTTGTCAAACTTTCTCCAAACTTTTCCTCAAGCCTCCTAATGTGTTCTAACATCATTTGGCACATTTAACCCTTCATATAACATCCATAAAACTCATTTTATGACTCCTTAAACACTTACTCTTTTCTTACAAAGTTCCTAACAATTATAATGTTTTCTCCTTAGTTTCTCCAAGTGGTGTTTCATAATTATGATAACCACTATGCCAAAAGTGTTTCCTTACCATCATAACATCATCTCTCAAACATCTTTTCTTACTAACTAAATCTCCTTTTCACATCTTAAACATCATTTCCTCCTTGTACATCAACATTCCTAAACCTTAAACAAACTTCTCCAAGACTTTAATACATCCTCAAAATCACTCATTGAATTCCTAGAACTTCCAAGATAATACCTAAATCTTTGTATCACTCTAAATCACCTTAATACATGCTTTCTTCCATATTAAAACACTTGTTCATTTTTAACACTTCCTAGTTCACCAAAACTTATTTAAACACTTAGAACTTCTTATACATTTTCCAAATTTTGCCATAGCTTCTCTTGTATATTCTCACATCCAAACACTTAGGTTTTTACCTTATTTCATTCAAGAACACCTAAAATCCATCAAGAGTATTCTCACACACAAAACTTCACCAAATTTACACTACATCACAATATAGTGCATAAACTTAAATTGCTTGGCACTTAGGCCCTTAAATAACATGGTTCTTAGGCCCTTAAATACATTAAACTTAAACACTGAATTTCCCACATATATATTGCCTTTAACCTGCAATTACATACAACAACACATATGCCCTTTAATAATTTCCTTGAGAGCATTTTACTAGGTCATTCACCATTGGCTCCTTAGGTATTTTATTAAGCAAATCAAGCTCATTTTTCCTAAGGCATTTAAACTACATTGAGATAGTTTGTTTACCTCTTTTCCTCTCAAACTTCTTTCTTGTTTCCTTGGACCGAAAATCAGCAAGGAGTTTGATCACTTGTCAACTTTCTAATCAATATACATATAAGGGTAATGAGCTTAAGAATTCACACTTAAACTCATATACAAACCCTAGTTTAACATAAGTGTTTTAATACACTAAAATGATATTTACCTTTGAATTTGAAAGAGAACTTGAATATGTAACAAGAGAGGACTCCTCCTTGTCCTTTGAAGATTGAAATGGAGCTATGATAGAACAAGGGAAGACACCATCAAAGGTGATTCTCGGTTACACATAAAAACAAGAGGGAATGTTGTTTTTCTTTGATTTTCCTTACCTTGAAGCACAGGAGGATGACAAGGCATGAAGAGGTGAGCTCAAGCTCCATCAATGGTGAATCTCCATGGCACCGGAATGAGGCTTTTGAAGATTTGAAAAGATAGAATTGAAGAGCTTGACTCAACTAAGACAAAGGTGGTCTTGAAATTGAATTTGGAACATGGAGTCATGAGTTACAAGCATTCCAAGATGGAGAATGGTATATGGCTGTAGCAAACCGATGGAGAGAGGAGGAAGAAGATGGCTAACCGTGGGAAATGAAAAGGGAAGAAGAGAATGAGGTGAGAGAGTACACTTTGTTAAGATATTTATGTTATAAAGTAATTAGTGAATTTACTTACTTTTTCATTACTTATTTACTTATCAACTAACAAGGTGGTGACTCTCCTTGATAAAACCGGCCCCCATTTAATAAGAAGGGTGTTTTGGTCTTTGTTGACTAATTAACTTACTTATATTGACTTATGTCATAAACTAGCATTTTTTGTTACTATTCACAAAAACAAGGCACATAGTTGTGAAATTTTTTATTTCCCATTGATTTAGACCTCCAAATGTGATACTAGTTAGTACACATGTTTAAAGAGATACGTATGACATTTAGCCATTCAAAACTCACTACACAACCATTTTTTCAAAAATGTGCTTTAAGACTCCTTAAAGCACATTTTGTGTTTTAACTAGTTTTCAAGCTTGGTTTTCTTTATAGCATGTTTTTGCTCAAACTGTATCTTAGGGCTTTATTGCATTTTACTATGGTTTAAATTGTTCACTGATGTTCCTAAGGCACTTTTTAGCCTTTACATACCATAGTTTAAATGTTTAACAACATATCAAGGTTTGGGGTATTTCAATTTTAGTGAATGATTTAAGGAGTTTAATGGAGGTCTTGAGGTGTGTTTGAAGTGCCCAAATAAGGTTAGAACATACTAGGATATATGTGGGGAAGTTTGGAGTTAATGGGCAATTAGAAACAAAGGTCTGGAGCTGACCGACCTTAGGGACCGGACTTGTAAGGTCGGTTGAGCCCAGTTTACCCTGCGAGAAATGGTTTCTGGGATGGACCGACCTTGGGGACCGGACTTGCAAGGTCGGTCGGGCATGGATTTTTAGTACGGATTGAGTCTCTGGAATGGACCGACCTTGGGACCGGACTTACAAGGTCGGTCATGCCTAAATTTTTATACGTAAGTGAGTCTTGGGAATCGACCGATCTTGCGACCGGACTTGCCAAGATCGGTCGGGCCTGAATTTTCAAGGAAAGAAACTTTCAGGAATAGACCGAACTTGCGACCGAACTTGCAAGGTCGGTCGGAGTAGAATTTTTGACGGTATTATGTTCTGGAATGGACCGACCTTGTGTAAGGTCGGTCGGTAAGGTCGGTCGGACCAAAACTTGTAAAAAAAAAACAAAGTGTGGCTTAAGTAGTTAACCCTAGGGGGTATAATGTAGGTAATCAAGGATAAGTTTGGGCAATAAAACATGTCATATAACCATGTCAAACACTTAGTAAATTTGAAGTTAAGTAAGTAAATTGACCGACGTTATTAATCATGTATAGGAGTGACCTATGGTGGAAACCAGTCGAAGCAAGGACGGAGGAATGGTTTTCTTGCAGTCTGTTGCCTACCCGTTTACACCGGCTTGTGTGTTGTTGTGTTTTTCTGAGTGTTTATGACGTTTCTAAGACTTAAACCATGTATTGCGTTTACAGTCGTTTATACTACTGTGATGTCTATGACATGACTCATTTCCCTTGTGTGTGTCTACATGACTTACCACTTGCTTGTGAATTGTTGTTAAGTTCCACTGTTGAACTTCTAACAAGTGCTAACTGGGAAGTGAGATCCGGTTGTCCCGGGCTCATGCATGTAAGTTTAAGAGTAGAGATCTGTATCAGATTCGACTCTTATGACGTTAAGATTGTTCTCCTTTTTTGGCGTTCGATCTCCCGCTAGCTTCCTCCAAAGCTTACCTATTCTGACTTATGATCGGTTTAGTGGAAACATGGTGTTTGTGTGGTGTGTTCGGGTCACAATATCCGAACCATCTGTGACTTAAGTTACTCGCGTTTTCGACTAACAGAACGTAATGAGTGTGTGTAACAAGCTTAACATGAATGAACCATTCTCTAGGCTTCTTTATGTTGATTAACATTCTTGGTTTGTTTGTTGTGGAAGTGTACCACTATGTATGTGATGTTGTGCTATGCAATATTGTTGCTATGCCATATGTATATGTTATGTGTTAAATGAATGCCATGTCATCATGACAATTAGTTGCGCGTATCCCGGTAGCCGATGGGCTGCGCGTTAACCATACCAGCCAAGGGTTGCTGACCCCCTCAGGGGCTCCATATTTTTATACTGCAGGATGAGGATCGAGGAAGCGGAATGGCTATAGATTCCTAGGCTGCAGAATTACTTTGGTTATTTTGGATGTTGAGCCCGGGAGCGCCTGTGCTCCCCGTGGTTATATTTTGGTACTGTCCGTGTTACAGTGACGATCGTTACAGTTGACAGTGTAGTTTATGTGTACGGTTTTCAGTGACGGTTTTTTATTAAATACTCAGTATGTTGGTTATGTATATAGGAATGTTGTTTACCTAATGCTCGGGAGTCTGATCATCAGACTGGTACCTTGTATTTATTCTATTCTATTCTGCCTTGTCAACCACGTGGGTGGTTGACGGCGTTGTAGCACCGAATCGTTTAGTTATTGTTAGGTTGTTTTCCGCTGCGATTTCAGTTTTGGTTAAATGTTTAGTAGGGGTGTTACAAAAGTGGTATCAGAGCGAAGTATCGCTCTGATGACTAGAATACCGAGCTTAGGAATATACCGAGTTAGGAAACCTAACCACAGTTACCTAAGTGATCAGTTATGTAAAGGTTAACCACTAAGTAAGTGTGGAATACCTTGTTGGCCGGGAAGACGTTACAACCGTTGGAATCGATAAGTGTGCAAGCACAATGCTAATGAGTGTTCGTGTGAATTCAGATGTCAGGTAGACCACGAGGTCGAGGCCGCGGGCGCGACATTGGTGATACTGGGAACCAGGGAGAGAACCCTACGACACAAGTCATGGCCGATGCTGTAGCGGCCGCCGTAGCCCAGATGGTCCCACAACTAGTAGCTGCAATTCAGCAGGGCAACACAGCCCGAAGTTCAACCACACCACCACCACCGACCGCCACGAGAGACAACTGGGTCAAGGCTTTGGCAGATTTGAGACCTCCGTCGTTTCATGGGGAGACCGACCCACGTAAGCTGGAGGCGTACATCTCCGAGTTGGAGACGGCCTACGAGACCTTGGATGTGCCTGCTGGGGCCAAGGTCCGTCTTGCCGCTTATTACCTGAAGGGTTCGGCACAAAGTTGGTGGAGCTTGTGAGAGAGGACCGGATGGCGGATCCTCAATTTGGTTGGAGAGAGTATACGGCTCTGCTGCGAGCCAAGTATTATCCTGTGCATGTGCAAGAGGCCAAGCGCCTAGAGCTGGATAGTCTGAGGCAGGGGGAAGATGTCGGTCGATGACTACTACACCTTCCTTCACCAGCCTTATCCACCTGTTACCGGACCGGGATACTCGAACCGGGCTGGTAAACCGTTTCTACAACAGTCTCAGCCACCGTCTTCGCTACGGGATAGGGCCAGTGAGTATACTACCTTGCAGTAATTAGATACAGTGTGATGTGAATAAGTGTAATCTGTAAGTGAGTATTAATGTGAGTTTGTGAGTATGTTTTGCGGGGCATGACTGACATCCTAAATCCAGGAGTGCTATCATGCCGCTGCTAAGGTTGAGATTACCGTCCGACTGAGGGACGAGGAGAATGCGCACAAGCGCAAGGCCACGAGCGAGGGCCAGAGTCCGCAGGGTACGGGGGAGGAAAGAAGAAGAAGAAGAAGCCTTATCCCATCCCCAGAAGAGTCAGCACCAGGTGACAAGGCCCAAGCGCAAACCACCACAGCTGAGAAGCCACTGAAGCTCACATATGCATACGCGGCGAAACCCCTACGCTCTTAGCCGCCTAAGGTAATTATTTAATCATATGTGACAAGTTGAAGTGTATGTTGGTAAGTTATGAAGTAAGTATAGATTGTGTACTGTGATAGCAGCTAGCGCGGGTTCTGGACCGGAGCGCCACTACTATTGTAAGTGGTGTAACGGAGACCACCCCGGCAAGACTGCAAAGGAAATGACGTGTAGTGCTCGCTACTGCGAGAAGTGGGGTCACCGTGACTATGAGTGTTACCGGAACCCTAACACAGCAGAGTCAACAAGCCCAGGGGCCAGTGGAAGGGTAAGGCCACAGCGACCATCGATGGCCCGAAGTCGGCTAACCAGCCACCCACAGATCAGAGGCACACTAATTCCCAGAAGGGGAAAGGGTCGGGACCTAGCAAGGCCGCCCTGAATGTGGTGGACCGGTCTGAGGCCCAGGGCCCTCTACTAGACCAGGTACCCGCCTAAACTGTTGAGTGAAATAAGTGATTGCATACCGCATTTTATGCATGTGTGTTAGTGAGTCTAAGTGTACTACCATGTGGGTAAGAATTAAAGTATAATGTGAAAGTCACCTAATTAGATAATTCTAAACTTAAAGGAGCCTTCAATATTGTTATCCAATCCCACCCACCCAAACCCTGAAGAAAGCACCATCAACATCACCGACTTTCCAATGGAGCAATGTCAGGTCATCCAACCAGGTATGATACTTTTAAATGGATACCTGACACCGGAAGCACAAATCCACATCATCATCAGGCGTGCAATGAACTGGGAGCAACACCCGGAGGATTCTACACACCCTACCGAATACCCGAGTGGGTCGAGAATGAAATTGACGATGATGTGCATGGGTAAGGACTGGAATCCTTACACCAAGACATATCAAGAAGTGCGAGCCGAAGATGGAGCAACTGTACTGATGATACCTGAGGATTTCCTTGCGGTCGTTAACCACGCCGTGGAAATTGCTCAGCAAGTCGAAACGGATTCAATTCCAAGTGTTAAAGTTTGATTTATGTATTGTGAACCTCTACCAGAAAGGTGGACGATTAGGCTTACACCAAGATAAGGACGAGTCACCCGAGTCTCTAAGTAAGGGAGTACCCGTGGTGTCTTGTCCATTGGTGATACCGCAGTGTTTATATATGGCGAGCAGAAGCGTGCTAATCTCACAAGGAAGCTAGTGTTGAAATCAGGAGATGTGTTAATCATGGTGGGCAGTCAAGGATGCTCTATCATGGCATCAGGAAGATCAAACTGAATACCCGCACCATCGGCAGTGATCAATGCCACACACATGAAACCCGGACGTTCTAATTTGACCTTCAGGTAGTTTTAAAAGCCTTGTATAATTATGTATGTGTTAAGCCAGTTGTATGTTAGGAATGCTATATCTAGCTAAGTTTACCATGTAATCGACTTGTGATGTGAAGGAAGTGTTTATCAATAAGTGGAGTTGTTCGAAGTATATCAACCGTGTTGTTATCAAATACTTATTAGTTTGCCAATGAATTAGGCTGTGCACTCGGAACGGGAGGTATACTGAGTGTCCCTTGTGAGGCAGAAGCCGGCAAGAGTGGCACAATCCTCACCGGTACCTTTCCAGTCAATGGCATGGACGCTTCGATCTTGTTCGACTCCGGAGCCTCACATACATTTATTTTC
Organism: Limonium bicolor; assembly: GCA_023374045.1. Classification (NCBI taxonomy): domain Eukaryota; kingdom Viridiplantae; phylum Streptophyta; class Magnoliopsida; order Caryophyllales; family Plumbaginaceae; genus Limonium; species Limonium bicolor. Next base: position 42,715,728 of record CM041781.1, on the reverse strand, counting down.
GCTATCTTTTGCGAAGAGGCTGGGGTTAGACGGTGATGAGATGCCAGATTTTCTAGTCACTCTCCTCTCCGTCGAAAGAGCGGATCAGGTGTACCCACTACCACCGAAATGCTGTTGTACGAATTCGTGATGAAGAGTTTCCGATCGACTTGATAGAGTTCGACGGACTTGGTTTTGATGTGATTGTCGGGATGAACTGGTTGGAGCGGTACAAGGGCAGAATCGTGTGTGCCGAGCATCGTCTGCTTCTTTCGGAGTCCGTCTGGGGTTACTATATCTTACCGCCAGAGGCCCAGGGAGCCTTCGACTCAGATCATCACACCGCCATGGCCATGTATCGTGAATTACGACGAGGGAATGATGTATACCTCTGCTATGTCCAGGACATAGAAAGAGACCCAGAGTTTAGCCCAGATGTGCCGGTAGTGTCGGAGTTTCCTGATGTATATCCTAAGGAACTGTCGGGCATGCCGCCAGCACGGGAAGTTTGATTTTGAGATTAATTTGGTTCCGGGCACCGACCAATTGCGAAGGCGCCCTATCGTATGGCTCCAGCAGAGATGACAGAGCTCAAGGAGCAGCTGAGAGACCTACTCGACAAGGGATTTATCCGCCCTAGCGTTCACCATGGGGAGCGCCGGTCCTCTTCGTGAAGAAGAAGGACGGTAGTCTCCGCCTGTGTATTGACTATCGAGAGCTGAATGCAGTTACGGTGAAGAACTGTTATCCTTTACCCACGCATTGACGACCTATTTGACCAGTTGAAGGAGCATCAGTATTCTCCAAGATAGATCTACGATCCGGATACCATCAGATTGCCATCCGTGACAGTGACATTGAGAAGACCGCATTCAGAACAAGATATGGACATTATGAGTTTACGGTTATGCCGTTTGGTTTATCCAATGCACCAGCTAAGTTCATGGACTTAATGAACCGCTTGTTCCAAGATCAGTTGGACAAGTCAGTGGTAGTCTTCATCGACGATATTCTTGTGTACTCGAAATCGAGAGGTGAGCATGAAAGCCACCTAAGAAATGTGTTGCAAACATTGAGAAAGAATCAGTTATATGCTAATTTTCAAAGTGAGAATTTTAGTTGAACCAAGTATCCTTTCTTGGTCATGTGATTTCTGAGGCCGGACGGGATCTGTTGATCCGGCAAAGATTGATGCAGTGCGCACCTGGCCTAGGCCGAAGACAGTTACCGACATCCGGAGCTTCCTCGTCTGGCAGGATATTATAGGAGGTTTGTGAAGGACTTCTCCATGTCTCGAAGCCGATGACTTCCTTGATGAAGAAGGATGCTCCATTCGAGTGGACAGATGACTGCGAGAGTTCTTCCAGGGTCTCAAGATGCTCTGACATCTGCACCAGTCCTGACTATACCAGACGGTCCAGATGGTTTTGAGGTCTATTGCGACGCATCAGGCAGAGGTATGGGTTGTGTGTTGATGCAACACGGGAAGGTTGTAGCATACGCCTCCCGACAGCTGAAGAAGCATGAAGAGAACTACCCTACCCACGATTTAGAACTGGGTGCCATTGTCTTCGCATTGAAGATATGGTGACATTATTTGTATGGGGTAAGTGTGACAATTTATTTCTGACACACAAAGTTTAAAATACTTGTTCACTCTGAAGGAGTTGAACATGAGACAAGAAGGTGGGTGTGTTGTTCTTAAGCGACTACGGCATCAATTTACAGTACAAAGATGGTAGGGCAAATGTGGTAGCTGACGCATTGAGTCGCCGAGCACACTCTCTCTCCATTCGCTAGTCTCTCATACTAGCTTAGTTGAAGAGGTGCGGAGTGCTCAGATGACGGATCAGTATATGTTGGAGATCAGGCAGAGCTTATTGATGGCACATTCGAGAGTCAGAAGTACGACTTCTAACTCCACGATGATGACCTGATTAGGCTTAATGGCCGACTGTGTATTCCGAGGTGTAGCGCTGAACTGAAGGAGCGCATACTGAGTGAATCCCATTGTTCTACACACTCGATTCACCCCGGAGCTTCAAAGATGTATAAAGGTAGAAAAGATATTTTTGGTGGTCTGGTAATGAAAAAGGATGTGAATGATTATGTGTTGAGTGTCTCACTTGTCAAAAGTCAAGTTTGAGCACCGACGGGCCTGGTGGTATGGTACAGCCAATGTCAGTGCCTGAGTGGAGTTCCATGACATTTCTATGGACTTCGTAGTAGGGCTTCCGCCTACAAGGGAGGTCTGAATATGATTTGGGTTGTTGTTGACCGACTGACCAAGGTGGCTAGATTCATACCGATGAAGGACACCTGGAAAGTGGCAAGGCTTGCAGAACTCTTCGACAGAGAGATTGTAAGACATCATGGGGTACCGAAAACATTGTGTCTGATAGGGTAACCAGATTCCTCTCAAGGTATTGAAAATCCACACGGGAAGCACTTGTACCGAGCTGAAGCTAAGTACAGTACAAGCCCACACACGACAGATATATGTCAGAGTGAGCGCACCATCCAGACACTCGAGGATATGTTACGTGCATGTGCACTTGATTTTCATTTTCAGACAGCTGGATTGATAAGTTACATCTGATCGAGTTTAGTTACAACAACAATAGTTACCATGCTTCGATCAAGATGTCTCCCTTCCAGGCATTATACGGTAGACCATCCGCACGCCATTATGCTGGGATGAGTCAAGTGAGACGGTCATATTGGACCAGAGTATCTGGAACAAGTTCAAGCAGAATTACGCCAAATCCGGGCTAACATGAAGGCGGCTCAGGATAGGCAGAAATTATACGCCGATGTGCGCAGACGTGACCTGGAGTTCGCCGTGGGTGATCAGGTATTTCTTAGGTATCCCCCATGAAGGGAGTATTTCGTTTTGGCCAGAAAGGCAAGTTGAGCCCAAAATATGTGGGGCCTTATGTTGTGACGGAGCGGATCGGCCCGGTAGCTTACAGACTTGATTTACCCGCCGAGCTGGGCAAGGTACATGATATATTTCATGTGTTCCAGTTGAAGAAATATATGTCTCATCTGTCTCATGTGCTTCAGCCTCAAAGGCTAACCTTAGAGCCGACCATGCGATCAGTGGAGACTCCGGTACAGATTCTGGATACTAAGACTCGAGACACTCGCCATAAGTCTGTGAGACTGGTGAAGGTTCTCTGGTCTAACCAGGACGCCGAGGAGGCCACTTGGGAGCTGGAAGCTAAGATGAAGGCAAAGTACCCGTCATTATTTACTTCTTAGTGTTTATGTGTATAGGGTACGGGGCGTACCCCTTTTAAGGGGGGTAGGGCCGTTTCGGTTATGTGTGTACGACGTGTATTTAAATACATCGTCTATGTTATGTGTTGTTATGTTACAGACCGTTGTGTCTGAATGATGTTATGTTATTTGGACCTTGTGTCCGATGTTATGTAAGTATGTTGTTAATGTTGTTATGGAAGTATTGTTTTATGAGAATTCCCGTGTCCTTTTCTAATATTTAGGATATGTGGAAGTGTGAACTTTGGGGACAAAGTTCTTTTAAGGGGGTAGATTGAAATACCCCAAACCTTAATGTTTTAAGAATTTAAATATGGTATATTAAGACTAAAAAGAGTCTTAGAACATTAGTAAACAATTTAAACCATAGAAAACACAAATAAATGCCTAAAGTCAATTAGGGCTAAAATGTGCTCTAAGCTTGGGATAAGCTGGTTAAGACCTAATGAGCTTACCAAGATCTTATTTATATACTAATGAACATATTAATCCAATTACCAAAGAAAGCCAAGCTTGAAAACAAGTTAAAACACAAAATGTGCTTTAAGGAGTCTTAAAGCACATTTTTGAAAAATTGTCTTGTAAATGAGTTTTGAATGGCTAAATGTCCATCATTACTCTTTAATTAATATGTATACTACTTAGTATCACATTTGGAAGTCTAAATCAATGGGAAATCAAAATTTCACAACTATGTGCTTTGTTTTAGTGAATAGTAACCAAAATAAGCAAGTTTATAACATATGTCAATGTAAGTATTTAATTGGTCAACAAGACTAAAATACCCCTAGTTATATAATGGGGGGCCGGTTTTCTTATAAGGGATGAGTCATCCCCTTGTAATTTGATAAGATAGGAAAGTGATAAAGTAAACACTATTTACTTTACTACTTAAGTATCAAAACTAGTTAAGCCTTCTTCATTCTCTCATTTCCCTTGTTCCCACCGTCTCCTTCCTACCTTCCTTTCTTTCTCTCATTTATGATTTTTGCAACAGCACCACCCACCATCATTCTTCATCTTCAATCACTTGTAATTCCTAGCTCACTTTGCCAAATCAAAAACTAAGACCACCATTCTCTTTGTCTTGCCAAGCTCTTCAACTTCATCCTTTCAAACTTCAAGAGCTCCATTTTGGTGCCAAGAAGAATCTCCATGAAGGAGCTTGAGCTTATATTTCTACATCATATTGTTCTCCTTTGCTTCAGGTAAGGAAACTCAAAGAATAATAGTGTTTTCCTTCATGTTTTTGTTGTCCGAAAAATCACCATTAATGGTGCCCTTACCTTGCTTGTTTTAGCTTCATTTGAATCTTCCAAGGCTTGGTGGAGTCCTCTCTTGCTACATATCCAAACTCTCTTTCATATCCAAGGTAAAACAACTATCTTAATGTTTTAAAACAATGTATAACCTAGGGTTTACAATGAGATGAAGCATAAAGCTTGTATACTCATTTTATATCATTTGTATAATGTTTAGAAGTTGACAAGCAACTAAAAGCCTTGCCGATTTAGTCAAGGAAACAAGAAAGAAGTTGTGAGGAAAAGAGGTAAATGTGCTAATCTAATGTAGTTTAATGTCTTAGGAGAAATGAGCTTATGTTGCTTTTAAAATGATGTAAGGAGCCAATGGTGATGACTTAGAAAAATGCTCTCAAGGGCTTAGTAAAAGGCATATGTATTGTTGGGTGTATTTACAGGTCAAAGGCAAATGTATTGTGGAAATTCAGTGTTTAAGGTTTATGCATCTTAAGGGCCTAAGAGCCATGCTATTTAAGGGCCTAAGTGCCATGCAATTTAAATTATGCACTATATTGTGATGTAGTGTTAAATGAGTGAAGTTTTGTATACAAGAATGTTCTTGATGGATTTTAGTGTTCTTGGATGTTTAATGGTGAAAACAATGTGTTTTGGCTTGGTAATGTTCTAGGAGACCCATGTCGAAATTTAGATAATGTATAAGAAGCTTTCGGTGTTTAAAATGAGTTTTGGTAAGTTAGGAAGTGTTTAGAATGGTTAAGTGTTCTACTAGTGAAAGAAACATGCATTAAGGTGTTTTAAGGTGTAAAAGGGACCTAAGAATATTTTTAGAGGATTTAGAGTGCAAATGAGTGTTTTGGGATACTTCAAGATCATGGTGAGATTGTGTTTAGGACTTGTGCAATGTTGGTGAATAAGGAAGAAGTGATTTGTTGCATGGAGGCGCTATAAACTTGTAGAGATATTCAAGGAGTTTGGTTAGGAAGAAAAGATGCTTGGGAGATGATGTTGTAGTGGTGAGAAAAAATTTGGGAATAGTGGAAGTTATAGGTACGAACACCACATAGGAACTTAGTGAAAAACATTACAAGTGTAAACCTTTTTATAAGAGTTTGTGTAATGCTTGAGGAGGATTTTAGTGAATGATTTAAGGAGTTAAATGGAGGTCTTGAGGTGTGTTTGAAGTGCCTAAATAAGGTTAGAACATACTAGGATATATGTGGGGAAGTTTGGAGTTAAATGGGCAATTAGAAACAAAGGTCTGGAGCCGACCGACCTTAGGGACCGGACTTGTAAGGTCGGTTGAGCCCAGTTTACCCTGCGAGAATGGTTTCTGGAATGGACTAACCTTGGGGACCGGACTTGCAAGGTCGGTCGGGCATGGATTTTTAGTACGGATTGAGTCTCTGGAATAGACCGACCTTGGGACGGACTTACAAGGTCGGTCATGCCTAAATTTTTGTACGTAAGTGAGTCTCGGGAATCGACCGATCTTGTGACCGGACTTGCCAAGATCGGTCGGGTCTGAATTTTCAAGGAAAGAAACTTTCGGGAATAGACCGAACTTGCGACCGAACTTGCAAGGTCGGTCGGAGTAGAATTTTTGACGGTATTATGTTCTGGAATGGACCGACCTTGTGTAAGGTCGGTCGGTAAGGTCGGTCGGACCAAAACTTGTAAAAAAAACAAACAAAGTGTGGCTTAAGTAGTTAACCCTAGGGGGTATAATAAGGTAATCAAGGATAAGTTTGGGCAATAAAACATGTCATATAACCATGTCAAACCTTAGTAAATTTGAAGTTAAGTAAGTAAATTGATCGACGTTATTAATCATGTATAGGAGTGACCTACGGTGGAAACCAGTCGAAGCAAGGACCGAGGTATGGTTTTCTTGCAGTCTGTTGCCTACCGGTTTACACCGGCTTGTGTGTTGTTTGTTTTTCTGTGTTTATGACGTTATAAGACTTAACCATGTAATGAGTTTACAGTCGTTTATACTACTGTGATGTTATGACGTGACTCATTTCCCTTGTGTGTGTCTAACATGACTTACCACTTGCTTGTGAATTGTTGTTAAGTTCCACTGTTGAACTTCTAACAAGTGCTAACTGGGGAGTGAGGAATCCGGTTGTCCGGTCATGCATGTAAGTTTAAGAGTAGATATCTGTATCAGATTCGACTCTTATGATGTTAAGATTGTTCTCCTTTATTTGGCGTTCGATCTCCCGCTAGCTTCTTCCTCCAAAGCTTACCTATTGTGACTTATGATCGGTTTAGTGGGAACATGTGTTTGTGTGGTGTGTTCGGGTCACAATATCCGAACCATCTGTGACTTAAGTTACTCGTTAGACTAACAGAACGGTAATGAGTGTGTGTAACAAGCTTAACATGAGAGTGAACCATTCTCTAGGCTTCTTATGTTGATTAACCTTCTTGGTTTGTTATTGTGGGAAGTGTACCACTATGTATGTGATGTTGTGTTATACAATATTGTTGCTATGCCATATGTATATTTATGTTAAAATGAATGCCATGTCATCATGACAATTAGTTTGTGCGTATCCCGGTAGCCGATGGGCTGCGCGTTAACCATACCAGCCAAGGGTTGCTGACCCCCTCGGGGGCTCCATATTTTTACTGCAGGATGAGGATCGAGGAAGCGGAATGGCTATAGATTCTAGGCTGCAGAATTACTTTTGGTTATTTTGGATGTTGAGCCCGGGATGCGCCTGTGCTCCCGTGGCATTATATTTTTGTACTGTCCGTATTACAGTGACGATCGTTACAGTTGACAGTGTAGTTTATGTGTACAGTTTTCAGTGACGGTTTTGTATTAAATACTCGGTATGTTGGTTATGTATATGTGGATGTTGTTACCTAATGCTCAGGAGTCTGATCATCAGACCGGTACACTTGTATTTATTCTGCCTTGTCAACCACGTGGGTGGTTGACGGCGTTGTAGCACCGAATCGTTTAGTTATTGTTTAATTGTTTTTTTCCGCTGCGATTTCAGTTTTGGTTAAATGTTTAGTAGGGGTGTTATATTATTAGTTACCCTTGGGCGGGTAAGAGCGTAAGGGCTTAGCCGCATATGCATAGGTGAGCTGTAGCGGCTCCTCAGCAGTGGTGGTCTGGGCTTGGCCTTTGCCACCCTGTTGCTGTCCATTCTGGGACTGGGGGTAGGGCTTTTTCTTCTTCCCTCCCCCGTACCCTTGCGTGCTTTGGCCCTCGCTTGTGGCCTTGCGCTTGAGCGCATTCTCCTCGTCCCTCAAACGGACGGTGATCTCTACAATAGCAGCGGCATGATAGCACTCCTTATTTAGGGTGTTAGTTATGCCCCGCAAATCAACTCACTATTACATTAACACACTGCACATTCTTATGCACATCACATTGTGGTTCATTACCTGCAAAGTAGTATATCCGCTTAGCCCCATACCATAGCGTAGGCGGTAGCTCAATCCGTTGTAGAAAAGTTCACTAGAATCCGGTCTGAGTAACCCAGATCCGGTAGCAGGTGGATAAGTCCGATGAAAGCGGAGTAGTACTCATCTACCGTCATCTTATCCCCTTGTCTCACATTGTCCAACTCCAGGCGCTTGGCCTCTTGCACGTGTATAGGGTAGTACTTGGCTCGCAGTAGAGCCGTGTACTCCCTCCACAGGAAGGTAGGATCAGCCACTTTGCCCTCCCTTACCAGCTTCCACCAACTTTGTGCTGAACCCTTCAAGTAGTAAGCGGTAAGTCGAACCTTGGCACCAGTAGGAACATCCAAGGTCTCGAAAGCGGTCTCCATCTCGGAGATGTACGCCTCCAGCTTACGAGGGTCGGTCTCCCCACTAAATGATGGGGGTCTCAAATCTGCCAACGCCTTGACCCAGCTGGTCTCTCTCGGCGGTGGCGGTGGTGTTGTACTTCGGGCTGTTGCCCCTGCTGTATCGCAGCTACCAACTGTGGGACCATCTTGGCTACGGCGGCCGCAACAGCGTCGGCCATAACTTGCGTCGTAGGGTTCTCTCCCTGGTTCCCCCGGTATCACCAATGCGCGCCCGCGGCCCTCGACCTCATGGTCTACCTGACATCTAAATTCACACGAACATTTATTAGCACTGTGCTTGCACACTTATCGGTTCCAACGGTTGTAACATTTTCCCGACAACAAGGTATCCCCACACTTAGTTAGTGGTTAACCTTTTCATAACTGTTCACTTAGGCAACTATGGTTAGGTTTCCTAACTCGGTATATTCCTAAGCTCGGTATTCTAGTCATCAGAGCGATACTTCGCTCTGATACCACTTTTTGTAACACCCCTACTACGCACTTAACAATAATTGAAATCGCAGTGGAAATAAACAACTAAATATTAACTAAACGATTCGGTGCTACAACGCCGTTAACCACCCACGTGGTTAACAAGGCAGAATAAATACAAGTGTACCGGTCTGATGATCAGACTCTCGAGCATTAGGTACTAACATCCAACATATATACATTACCAACCATACCGAGTGTTCACACAACCTCCATCACTGTAAATGTACACATAAATTCCACTATCAACTGTCAACGACCGTCACTGTAATACAAACGGCATCAAAATATAACGCCATGGGAGCACAGGCGCATCCCGGGCTCAACATCCAAAATAACCAAAGTACTCGTAACCTTAGATCTAAAGCCATTCCGCTTCTTCGATCCTCATCCTGCAAATATGAATATGGAGCCCCCGAGGGGTCAGCAACCCTTGGCTGGTATGGTTAACGCGCAGCCCATTGGCTACCGGGATACGCACAACTAATTATCATGATGACATGGCATTCATTTTAAACATACAACTTATATATCATAGTAAGAGTATTGCATAACAACATCACACATAACATACAAGAACGGATCCTTTAGGAAACGAACCAACACAATTAGATCCCATGGAGAGCCTAGAGAATGTTGCCATACTCATGCTAAGCTCGTTACATAACTCGTTACCGTCCTGTTAAATTGAACGAATAACTTAACACAAAGGTGTGTCGGATATAGTGATCCAAGCACACCGAACAAAACATAGTATGCCCCTGTGGCCCGACGTGAGTCAGTAAAATAGCCTTGGATAAGCTAAAGGGAAGGATGAAAACCAAAATGGAAAACAACCATAACATACAAAGAGAATCGAACCGGTTATGATGACATCGACTCCCATACTCACACAGCGTGCCGGAACTACCGGACTCCTCACTTTCCCCGTTAGCACTTGTTAGTAGTCACACATTGAATTAAATAAGTTAATTCACAAGCAAGTGTTTAGGTTTAGTTAGACACACAAGGGAAATTAGTCACAACTTAACAACACAATAATATTTAACAACTGTAAACTCATTACATGACTTAAGTCTTGCAAGGTCATAACACACAGAAAACAAACACACACAAGCCTGTGTAAACCGGTAGGCAACAGACTGCATAAAAACCATACCTTGGTCCTTGCTTCGACTGGTTTCCACTGTTGGAGAATCCTATACACATTTAGTTACGTCGATTAATTAATGCACTAGTTCGTTGTTAACTTATTACTTCACATGACTAGTTATTCTATTTTCACACTTTATTAACTTCTCACCTTTTTAATTATCATTATAACACACCTAACATGTCTTAGACAACCTCATAACATCATACTAAATAATCACCATCATTAGACATCGGTTTTCTAACCTTAAACAAAGTTGTTTGGTCAAAATTGTACAATGTCCGAACTTGTGTCCGAGTTTCCAAAGTTCGGACATTGGTCGAGACTCAAATGGGTGAAACCAGACGTATGTCCGAACTTGTGTCCGATCTTTCAAAGTTCGGACGTAGGTCGAGGAAAAATCAAAGGAAAAATTTCGAGTGTCCGAACATGTGTCCGAGCTTCCCAAAGTTCGGACACAGGTCGAGGAAAAACCAGAGAAAAGAGACGGGTGTGTCCGAACATCAAAGGCCGGACAGAAGTTCGGACACTGGTCGAAACTCAGAAATTTAGACGCAACAGGGCATGTCCGAGCTTCCAAATTCGGACGGAAGTTCGGACGTGCCAGAAAACTCATCTTCTATATCCTTAAACACTTACTCATTACTTACGAAAATCCCCATCACTTATATTGTTTTCCCTCGTTAGGTCTCTAAGTGGTGTTTCATACCTATAATAACCATTATGCCAAAGTATTTCCTCTCCATTACAACATCATCTCCCAAGCATCTTTTCTTACAAACCAAATTTCCTTATGCCATTCTTGAAATCCCTCTACAAGTTTCATACTTTCTCCTAGTTTACCTAAGTTTGCATAAGTCTCAACACACTCCCAAACGACTTTGGTGTATTCCAAACACAATTTGTTTTTCTAAATCCTCTAAGATAATGCCTAAGTCTTTATTTTGCATTTTGAACATCTTAATACTTGGTTCTTCCTTTAGAAATACTTATTCACTTCTAACACTTCCTAGTTCACCAAAGCTTATTTAAACACTCTAAACTTCTTATACATTACCTAATTTTCGACATGGGTTCTACTAACATCTTGTTACACCAAAACACATTGTTTTCACCATTAAACATCCAAGAACACTAAAATCCATCAACAACATTCTTATACACAAAATTTCACCCAAACTACACTACTTCATAATATAGTGCATTATTCAAATTGCTTGGCACTTAGGCCCTTAAATAACATGGCTCTTAGGCCCTTAAACTGCATAAACCATAAACACTGAATTTCCCACATTATATTTGCCTTTGACCTGCAAATACACACAACAATACATATGTCCTTTTAATAAATCCTTGAGAGTGTTTTTTTCTAAGTCATTTACCATTAGCTCCTTAAGTAGTTTTAATAAGCAATATAAGCTCATTTTTCCTAAGACATTACAAGCTACATTAGGTTAGCACATTTACCTTTTTTCCTCACAAGTTTTTCACTTATTTTCTCCTTGCTCTTCCTTGATTAAAATCGGCAAGGACTTAGGGCTGCTTGTCACTTCTAAATAATATACAAGCAAGGTAATGAGTTTTCAAGCTTTATGCCTCATCTCATTATAAACCCTAGTTACATATATTGTCTTAGAACATTAAGATAGTTGTTTTACCTTGGTAATGAAAGAGAGTTTTAATGAGTAGCAAGAGAGGACTCCACCAAGTCCTTGAAAGATTGGAATGAAGCTAGAACAAAGCAAGGTAAAGACACCATTAATGGTGTTTTTCGGACAACATAAAAACATGGAGGAAATGGAGTTTTTCTTTGAGTTTCCTTACCTAGAAGCAAAGGAGAACAATAATATGTGAAAAGATGAGCTCAAGCTCCTCCCATGGAGATTCCTCTTGGCACCAAAATGGAGCTCTTGAAGTTTTGAAAGGATGAAGTTGAAGAGCTTGGCAAGACAAAGAGAATAGTGGTCTTGTTTTTTGATTTGGCAAAAGGAGCTAGGAATTACAAGAGATTGAAGATGGTGTATGTTGGTGTGCTGCAGCAACCGTAGAAGAGAGAGCAAGAAGGGAGGTAGAAGACGTGGGAAATGAAGAGAAATGAGAGAATGAGTTTGGAGTTTGCTTTTGGAAGATATTTATATGTTAAAGCAAATAGTAACTATTAGTCATCATCTCTTTACTTAATAAGCTAGCATAAGTGGTGACTCACCACCATAAAAACCGGCCCCCTTAATGTGTTTAGGGGTATTTTGGTCTTAGTTGACCAATTAAATTACTTATTTGACTTATTTTATAAACTTGCTTAATTTGTTACTATTCACCAAACAAGGCACATATTTGTGAAATTTTTGATTTCCCATTGATTTAGACTTCCTAATGTGATACTAATTAGTACACATGTTAATTAAAGAGTAATGATGGACATTTAGCCATTCAAAACTCATTTACAATACAATTTTTCAAAAATGTGCTTTAAGACTCTTAAAGCACATTTTGTGTTTTTACTTGTTTTCAAGCTTGGTTTTCTTTGGTAATGGTTTAATATGTTCATTATTATAAATAAGGTCTTGGTAAGCTCATTAGGTCTTAACCAAGCTTATCCCAAGCTTAGAGAACATTTTAGCCCTTATTGACTTTAAGGTATTTATTTGTGTTTTCTATGTTTAAATTGTTTACTAATGTTTCTAAGACTCTTTTTAGTCTTAATATACCATATTTTAATGTTTAAAAAACATACTAAGGTTTGGGGTATTTCACATATTTTGCCAAACCCTCTCCATGCTTGACTTATAGTCGAAGTGTATCACCATCTAGTCATAAAAAGCTACAATGTGGTCATACCAAATTGTGATCTAGTCACGTTGTGCACATGACGTTCTTATTTGTACTTAAATACAAATATTTATATTTTTCTATCTATTCAAAGCATTTTATGATATATATAACATTAGCTATCTAAATACTACTATAAATATCACGTATGAATTATTTTCTATTACCAATTTTACCACGGATATAATACCCCCAACGAGTTTTGAAAATGACTTGTCATATCAATGAGTCCGCGCGACTGTGCAAGTTTTAACCAACCCTAACCAAAATTTCTAAATTCTCATTCTGTAAACTTCTGTTGGCTTTCATCTCGTCCCCGCTTCGGCGTTCCTCTACCTCCTGTTCGTCGACTCCATCCTCCACCTCCACACTCCAAAAGCTCTCGAACTAATTCCACAATCCTTCCACCACGCTCCCCTTCGCCCAGCCGCCTCTCCTCCCCCGCCCATCCCAAGTCCGACCGTACTCATCTTCTCCTGAACTCTCCTTCTCACTTGGAGGACAGACAGAGAGGCAGACACAGAGAGCGCCGACCTTACTCATCTATGGTAAGATTACTTTTCTCTCCTCCTCCTTCTTGGTTGCTTCTTGTGAGAGTCGAATTTGTACCAAGAGTAGGAAGAACCATAGACATTAGAATGAGTCATGGACCAGAGAGTTTGAATTTGATTATGAGGATGTAATCAGTTTTTGTTCTGTATTATTGGTTATTAGGGATGAACTGGCAAAGCTCCTCAATTTTTTCTTTCTTTATGATGTTCATCTATTTTAAAAATTATCGTTTAGTAGACTGCAAAATAATATAAACTTGATCGAATTTGCCGTGTTTACAATTAGTTAAATATCCCTGACTAGCAGTATCAAAATGTTATTCATTTGACCCAAAAAGAAATACTCTATAGTTCACATACTACTTATTTTTGTTTTTCGGATGTTGTTTAAAATATTGGTAGTAGCTGGTCAATATCGTGAGAGAAGGGGAGCAGCTGCTTACTAGGAACATTAGTTCTAGAAAAAATAATTACGTGTCTAAATAACCACAGAAACTATCAACATGGCAATTTAACCGGCCAGCACTGCTTTGGGATTTGTCTAAAAACTGAGCGCACTTTATTTTTATTGAAAACTATTTTGCTAAACTATACTCTTGGAGTTTTTTGTACTATTAAGTTACACTGTTTAATTGGTCAACAAACTAAGCATCATATGAATAATTAAGTGTGCAATTAATAATGAGTTCATGGTCTGTTTAATTGGTCAATAAACTGAGTTCATTGTCTGTTTTGCGGTTTGAGTATTTCTGGTGCTACTTTTCTTTTCAAGTACAGTCATAATTAGATCCTGGTTAGTGTTATACCCAAAATTTCAACCCCCCGGAAGAGAGTCTCTACTAATAGGCTAGTAGCGAGGGTTCTCAGTTCGATCGGCACATTTCAGGGTACTAGGGACAGCTTAGTCATCTCCAGGGGCATTTTCGTAATTTTTCTAGGCTCCTAAGCCCCCTATAGGCTTTCTCTCTCTCCTCCAAATAAGGGTCAAATCAATTCAAAATGCTTTGAAATTTTAACCCATGATAGAGGATGACATCTGAAGCATAATGGCGTTGGAATTTTGATTTTTCGAATTTCAATAATTTTCTAGCAATTCTGATTGAATCTGACGAGAAATTGAATTTAAAAATATTCCAATGTCCAAAAAATTCGATTCCAATTTAGAAAATTCAGAAATATCATCCTTTACCCATGTGTAAAATTTCATAATCAAATTCCTTTTGGAAGCCCTTAAGCTAAAACATCGGTAAATCTCGGTTTTTACCGGATTTTTTTATCTTTAAGGAAGCCTATATAAGGAACCTTATCCCATGATCAAAGAAGAACCTCAAGAACCCTAGACTCTCAAAGAAGGCAGCCATCTCTCTCTCTCCACGTTTTTGAACTCCAGAGCCACAATCAAACACTGAAATCTCACCAAAATCAACCCAACAAAACATATTTTTCAACTCCCACAACATCATCAATCATCAAACATCAACCAAACCACCTCCAAAACGTGAAGAACACCTTCAACAATCAACAACCAGAAGCTCGGGTCGAACACAATCCAGAACCGGCACCATCGGAGCCTCCGAAGAATCCCGACGTGAAGAATCCTCTTGAATTCGAAGGTAAAACAGGTTACAATTCTACTTTTCTAATTCTCCACGACCTTATTAACTCTCTGTCAAATTTTGGGTTCAAACTAACCTTTTTACGCTTCTGTATTGTTGTTTTTGTTTAAGCTTTTGTCCAATAATTGTTTACCAAGTTTCGTGCTTAATTCGAATTCAAATTGAGAACTTTCAATCACTAATGTCTTGTACATCTTTCAGGCTACACACCCATAATTTTGAGCCAAACACACCTTCGGGAACAGCCTCAACGCCGCCGTCTGAGGGCGGTCCGCAACCACGGACGTCATGTCCGGGGTCCCGGACTCCCTGTCCGTATGCCCGGACGCCCACGGACGGCGACGAGATTTTTAAAAATTCAAAATTTAGGTTTTCTAATAATGTCCAGGCCCACGGACAGCCGCCGTGGCCCCGGACTTTGCAATTTTTTGTTTTCCTTTAATTTCGGCTCTTTTGTATAATTAGGTTATCTGGGGTCCGTGGTCTCGCACATGGGGTCCGTGGCTACGGACGTAAGCAAAATTCGACCTAAGTCTGCCTCCGAAACCCTAGTTTAGGTAGCTTTTAATTTCACTTTAATTTTCTGTCAAAAAATGATTAAAACAACAAAAAAAAAATAGAAGCTCGCGCACTTAGGTTAAAACGACTCGTAATAAGCCGTAATTAAACCAAGTAGAGGAAAAGCGACCTAGGAAGGGTAATGAAAGTAATTTGAACCCTAAATAAGTCGAATACCAAGCCCCCGAACCCGAACTCTACCTTTCCTAATTTACCCTAGGTTAAAATTAGGTGGCGACTCATACTAGGTTCTAGTGGGCTAGCTTAGGTTTTAATAATTATTGTTATATGACATAGTTATTAATCTTAGGTTATAAGTGGACCTAAAACCCGGTTGGATCCTAATCAGCTTTAATCAACACAGGATAGGGTTTAAAATCGAGGCTCACAGACTAGCGACTCCGCTGGGGACAAACTTCTTAATTTTAACTTGTTTAATTTTAAGAAAGAGGTTTAACTCGAAATTGTTTATTTATGGCTTTATTACTTTGTTTGTTTACTTTTGTGCGCACTTTAATTTCTACACCTTTGCATCATATGAGAGCGAGGGTCCACACAAACCGATTTCACCCCACCCCGGGACCCGTTTGAGGGTCCCCTGTCAGGGACTCACACCTTTTAGGTGATGTGAATAAGCGGGGGAAAAGAGGAGGATGTCGTCTAACCACATCCCCTTAATACCTGGGCTTTAGCCCCAAGCGTTTTCCTGGCAGTGCCCTTACCTAGCCCATTGTTTGGTCAGTCAAAGACCCGACCGTAGACGCACACCTTCAGGTGATGTGAAAAAAAGTGGGGAAGCCCAAAGAGAATAGCGTGCGAGCCCTATTCCATTGTGGCGACCTGGGCCCAAGCCCCAAGCACCTCTCCGGATCGATCCATACCCAAATTGATTTAACCGTCAAGTGAGGACATGTTGAATTTGTGTGGGCCTTGTCTTCTTGTATGATTGGCCCATTACCCAGCCTAGAGATTGATAATAACTTCTCCTACATTAACCTAGCCCAGCCCGAAATTGGCGGCTCTATTTGTTTGCGGCCCATAGGTCCTGTTTGGTTTAATATGTGAGTCTTTTGGGCTTCGGACTAAAAGCTTAGACTTAGGTGATTTCTCTTCTGGCCCAATTTGAATTATCCATTTAGTTCTAGGCCCATGAAAAACAAACCCACCTCAAGTAGTTCATAAGAATCCATCAGGCCTTTCCACTTCAAGGTTTATTCTAGTCTTGGAAGATTTTCCACTTGGGCTTTGGCCCAAAATCCTAGATATATGTATCATCTTCTAGGCCCAATCAGAATTACTCGGGCCAAATTCTAATTCACATCTAGGACATGGTTTAAAAATCATTTCGACCCATGCGCCCTATTTCTAGCCCATACACATTCTGGCCCAGGTGCCAAATTCTCAAAACATTTCGAGTACCACACTCATAACTCACTTCATCTGGGCCCACAGAGCCAATTCATAGTTTTGGCCCACGAACTTTACTCTCAATCCAAAACTTCTGCCCATAGCATAAAACATTCGAATCCCAGATAGTTTGTGCAACCCATTCATTCTAGTTTCTGGCCTCAAGGCATAACAGGATCATCAAACGAATCTTAGGCTTTAAGGTTTCTCTCCCGGCCCAGTGGCTCGTTCACGGTCCATGTAGCTTCCTTCGGCCCGTTTGCTCCACTTCCAGATTAAGGGTATTCAGGCCCACACATCCATTCTAGTCAAGAAGTCCCTCCGGCCCATATGTCTTGCTTCAATTCCAAATCATTTCGGCCCAAGAGCCACAATCTCACACATATTCTGGCCCCAGTGCCGCATTCTCATTCCGGCCCGCCCAAGAGCCAACCCGCTTATGAATCATTCTGGCATGTGTGCCTCACTTTCAATTCATCCAGGCCCGAGTGCCTATCCACATCCATGAAATCATCCAGGCCCGAGTGCCTAATCCACATTCATGAAACCGTTTCAACCCATCAGCACCTCACATTCAGGCCCAAGTGTCTCATGCGTCATCCATAGGCATTCCTGGTTCAGGTATTTCATGGAGCCTACTAAGAGTCCAAGAAGAAGATGATCACAGTCATCTTAGTGACATCCCGGCGGTCAAGAGCTCGAGTCTTCAGCATCCCGACTTCAGACGGCTCAGCAGGATTCGGATTCAACAGAAATTTTAGGGTTCCCATGCATTCTACTGCATAACCTGCCATAACATTCGTCTTTCAAATGCACCTCTCATATTTTTCAAGAATGATCGTTTTCAAACCACTAATAAGAAGCATCGATTTTGTTAAATCATCTTCTTTCTCATGTTCACAAATGGATGACTTTTTCAAGTCTAAATGATAATGCAGAAAAAAGGGTTATGTTTCACACAAGTTTCTTTTGAGAAAATGGTTCATGAAATAATTATCTCCCGACAATGGAATACAAAGACTTGTATTTTGTTTCTGAAATTTTGAACATGCCTTACCAAACCCACAGCTCATCCCAAGACATCCAAATAACCCCCATGCGGTTCCAAATCCATATCTTTTAAATTGTTGTCATTAACCCCAAATCAATACTGGGGCAATCTGAGTTTAGGTACGTCATCTTTCATCTTTTTTAAGCGTGTGAACTAGTCTCTGAGTGAAATTCACGAGAGTGTTTTGAGCGGAAAAACCATGAGCGAACGAGCGTGTCATTTTTACACAACTCCGGTAAGACCACATTCAAAGGTGAGGTAAACGGCATAACTCCAACCGAAGGAGATAATTTGTAAATTTACGCTTAGACCTGTGAAAAGTAACAAAGAGTGGATACACAACTATCAGGAATGACGAAGCACCTAGGTACAGCACCACATAGCCAAAAGCTTGTGAACCCTAACATTAAACCCTAGGCACCCCCGTTGAGCTTTTCATATATCCCTTTTCGATATTATGAACTCCACAAAATAACCTAGCCAATGATGAATGTTCGACCCGGTGACCAAAGGAAGCAAGGAGCCCAGTCTCGGATAACATTATTATCAGTTCAAAGAAGCAACTCCGCTATCAGCATGACAAAGCGATCCGCAAATGGTCCCAGAGTGACACAGGATCCAAAGAGCTCACATCAAAACAGCTCTCGAAGCCCAAAACCGGGAAACACAAGAACCCCGAAGGCAAAGTCAAGAAAGGATAAAACAAAAAGGCAAACCCGAAGTGCCTCAAAGAAATCCAAATGACAAAAAGAGAAATGGTGTAAAGGACAACTTCAAAGTCCAAGTCCAGAAGCTCAAAAATAACGTCAACACAAAGCAGCTAGATGACTTCAAGACAGGAAGATGAATCTGAGAGAAGACGCAAGTGCAGCTTTGGTCACCCCTTTAAGCCCCACATACCTCAAACATCCCTCCATGGTCCCGTTGTCTTTCATCACACCCCTACGGCCACGTTATAAGCTTTAAAGACTTCTGACTTGATAGTTGTGTGTCCAATCACGTGAAAGTAACAGATCGAGTGCGTAAATTCATCAAATATCAAATTCAATGGTCTAGAAGTTATGACCGTGAGTGAGAAACGAGTGTAGACACCAAACACGTCGAGTGTAGGTTAGGAAGCACCAAATCAGAACATAAGCCTTGACCCTATGAGGACGAGACTCGTTCGCACGTTCGATCAAAGAAAATACTGGGGGCAATCGATCATTCCGATCGATTGCCATGAACTCTAGCTCATATTGTCTTAAGGGAAAAATACTGGGGGCAATTGTTGGTTCCAACAATTGCTATGACAACACCAATTGGAACCCAAAGCTTAAACATCACCACCACCATCCCACCACAGGCACACATAAGCCTTTACCACCACATCAAACACCTCAGGCCCACATAAGCCCTTACCTTCACTTCATACACCGCACAGGCCCACATAAGCCCTTACCTCCACACCTCCACTACACAGGCCCACATAAGCCCTTACCTTCACATCATACACATACCCCCACCGGCGGCATGTTCATCTCGTAGGAGATAAATTACAAGTCCGAAGTCTATAGTTAGGAAATGATAATTTCACTTTCCTTTTCGCTAAACAGAATTTTCTTCAAACACTGCCACGTTTGGCACCTCTTTCAACAATTTCTCGTCTTGAACAACTTTCCTTTAAACATTTCGGTTTCATAAACCTCATCATGGCCACATTTGGCACACTTTCTAGTAATGTCGTGCTTTGGACAATTTTTGACCCTTAACATTGCCATGTTTGGCACATTTTCCAACGATTTCTTGTTCAGGACAAGTTTCCTACATACACTTTGATTGTATTTTGACATGCACATCATCATTGCCACGTTTGGCACTTTCATAATCAACTTTCATCATGATCATTTGCATAAAGTTTACCGTGCATCCATCCGTACGAAACGCCTCATCATAGACCAGAGATACAGATTCTCGCCCCGAAGATACAGATTCTTCAGAGATACAGATTCTCGCCCCGAAGATACAGATTCTTCAGAGATACAGATTCTCACCCGATCAGAGATACTTCTCTCAGCCGAAGATACAGATTCTTCAGAGATACAGATTCTCACCCGATCAGAGATACAGATTCTCAGCCGAAGGTACAGATTCTTCAGAGATACAGATTCTCAACTCACTCAGGGTACAGATTCTTCAGGGATACAGATTCTCAGCCGATGGTACAGATTCTTCAGGGATACAGATTCTCAGCCGAAGATACAGACTCTTCAGAGATGCAGATTCTCACCAAAGATTCAGATTCACCCGAATAGAAGAACTCGACCCAACACCAATTTTCAATCACTGATAGGTAGTCAACGCCTCAGAATAGCTTGACATCATCTCATTCATTATAGATAGTCAACGCCTTAGAATAGCTTGACATCATCTCATTCATTATAGGTATTCAATGCCTTAGAATAGCTTGACATCATATCATCCTTATAGGTAGTCGGTGCCTTAGAATAGTCTGACATTACTTCATTATTACCTTTAGGTGGTCGACGCCTTAGAACAGCTCGACACCCTTCCACTTTACTCATAGGTAGTCAGCGCCTTAGAATAGCTCGACGCAACTTGTCGGATTTCACTTGTGGTCTTTTAAGATCCAAAATTTTGGGGTATCACTCAAGCATCAACTAGCCTTTTCATTTCCATTACAAAGTCTAGTTGACGGGGGCAATCTGTTATACCCAAAATTTCAACCCCCCCCGAAGAGAGTCTCTACTAATAGGCTAGTAGCGAGGGTTCCCAGTTCGATCGGCACATTTCAGGGTACTAGGGACAGCTTAGTCATCTCCAGGGGCTTTTCGTAATTTGTCAAGGCTCCTAAGCCCCCTATAGGCTTTCTCTCTCCTCCAAATAAGGTCTCAAATCAATCAACAAATGCTTTGAAATTTTAACCCATGATAGAGGATGACATCTGAAGCATAATGGCTTGGAATTTTGATTTTTCGAATTTCCAATAATTTTCTAGCAATTTCTGATTGAATCTGACGAGAAATTGAATTTAAAAATATTCCAATGTCCAAAAAATACGATTCCACTTTAGAAATTCGAAATATCATCCTTTACCCATGTGTAAAATTTCATAATCAAATTCCTTTTGGAAGCCCTTAGCTAAAACGTCGGTAAATCTCAGTTTTTACCGGATTTTTCTATCTTTAAGGAACCTATATCATCCCATGATCAAAGAAGAACCTCAAGAACCCTAGACTCTCAAAGAAGGCAGCCGTCTCTCTCTCCACGTTTTTGAACTCCAGAGCCACAATCAAACACTGAAATCTCACCAAAATCAACACCAAAACATATTTTTCAACTCCCACAACATCATCAATCATCAAACATCAACCAAACCACCTCCAAAACGTGAAGAACACCTTCAACAATCAACAACCAGAAGCTCGGGTCGAACACAATCCAGAACCGGCACCATCGGAGCCTCCGAAGAATCCCGACGTGAAGAATCCTCTTGAATTCGAAGGTAAAACAGGTTACAATTCTACTTTTCTAATTCCCCACGACCTTATTAACTCTCTGTCAAATTTTGGGTTCAAACTAACCTTTTTACGCTTCTGTATTGCTGTTTGTTTAAGCTTCTGTCCAATAACTTGTGTACCAAGTTTCGTGCTTAATTCGAATTCAAATTGAGAACTTTCAATCACTAATGTCTTGTACATCTTTCAGGCTACACACCCATAAAATTTGAGCCAAACACACCATCGGGAACAGCCTCAACGCCGCCGTCCGAGGGCGGTCCGCACCCACGGACGTCATGTCCGGGGTCCCGGACTCCCTGTCCGTAAGCCCGGACGCCCACGGACGGCGGCGGGATTTTTAAAAATTCAAAATTTAGGTTTTCTAATAATGTCCGGGCCCACGGACAGCCTGTCCGTGGCCCCAGACTTTGCAATTTTTTGTTTTCCTTTAATTTCGACTCTTCTGTATAATTAGGTTAACTGGGGTCCGTGGTCTCGGACATGGGGTCCGTGGCTACGGACGTAAGCAAAATTCGACCTAATTCTGCCTCTGAAACCCTAGTTTAGGTAGCTTTTAATTTCACTTTAATTTTTGTCAAAAAATGCTAAAAAAAAACAAAAAAGTAGAAGCTCGCGCACTTAGGTTAAAACGACTCGTAATAAGCCGTAATTAAACCAAGTAGAGGAAAAGCGACCTAGGAAGGGTAATGAAAGTAATTTGAACCCTAAATAAGTCAATACCAAGCCCCCGAACCCGAACTCTACCTTTCCTAATTTACCCTAGGTTAAAATTAGGTGGCGACTCATACTAGGTTCCAGTGGGGTAGCTTAGGTTTTAATAATTATTGTTATATGACATAGTTATTAATCTTAGGTTATAAGTGGACCTAAAACCCGGTTGGATCCTAATCAGCTTTAATCAACACAGGATAGGGTTAAAATCGAGGCTCACAGACTGGCGACCGCTGGGGACAAACTTCTTAATTTTAACTTGTTTAATTTTAAGAAAGAGGGTTTAACTCGAAATTGTTTATTTATGGCTTTATTACTTTGTTTGTTTACTTTTGTGCGCACTTTAATTTCTACACCTTTGCATCATATGAGAGCGAGGGTCCACACAAACCGATTTCACCCCGGGACCCGTTTGAGGGTCCCCTGTCAGGGACTCACACCTTTTAGGTGATGTGAATAAGCAGGGGAAAAAGGAGGATGTCGTCTAACCACATCCCCTTAATACCTGGGCTTTAGCCCCAAGCGTTTCCTGGCAGTGCCCTTACCTAGCCCATTGTTTGGTCAATCAAAGACCCGACCGTAGACGCACACCTTCAGGTGATGTGAAAAAAAAGTGGGGAAGCCCAAAGAGAATAGCGTGCGAGCCCTATTCCTTTGTGGCGACCTGGGCCCAAGCCCCAAGCACCTCTCCGGATCGATCCATACCCAATTGATTTAACCGTCAAGTGAGGACATGTTGAATTTGTGTGGGCCTTGTCTTCTTGTATGATTGGCCCATTACCCAGCCTAGAGATTGATAATAACTTCTCCTACATTAACCTAGCCCAGCCCGAATTGGCGGCTCTATTTGTTTGCGGCCCACAGGTCCTGTTTGGTTTAATATGTGAGTCTTTTGGGCTTCGGCCCAAAAGCTTAGACTTAGGTGATTTCTCTTCTGGCCCAATTTGAATTATCCATTTAGTTCTAGGCCCATGAAAACACACCCCCACCTCAAGTAGTTCATGAAATCCATCAGGCCTTTCCACTTCAAGGTTTATTCTAGTCTAGGAAGATTTTCCACTTGGGCTTTGGCCAAAATCCTAGATATATGTATCATCTTCTAGGCCCAATCAGAATTACTCGGTCCAAATTCTAATTCACATCTAGGACATGGTTTAAAAATCATTTCGACCCATGCGCCCTATTTCTAGCCCATACACATTCTGGCCCAGGTGCCAAATTCTCAAAACATTTCGAGTACCACACTCATAACTCACTTCATCTGGGCCCACAGACCAATTCATAGTTTTGGCCCACGAACTTTACTCTCAATCCAAAACTTCGGCCCATAGCATAAAACATTCGAATCCCAGATAGTTTGCGCAACCCATTCATTCTAGTTTCTGGCCTCAAGGCCTAACAGGATCATCAAACGAATCTTAGGATTTAAGGTTTCTCTCCCGGCCCAGTGGCTCGTTCACGGTCCATGTAGCTTCCTTCGGCCCGTTTGCTCCACTTCCAGATTAAGGGTATTCAGGCCCACACATCCATTCTAGTCAAGAAGTCCCTCCGGCCCATATGTCTTGCTTCAATTCCAAATCATTTCGGCCCAAGAGCCACAATCTCACAAACATATTCTGGCCCCAGTGCCGCATTCTCATTCCGGCCCAAGAGCCAACCCGCTTATGAATCATTCTGGCATGTGTGCCTCACTTTCAATTCATCCAGGCCCGAGTGCCTATCCACATCCATGAAATCATCCAGGCCCGAGTGCCTAATCCACATTCATGAAACCGTTTCAACCCATGCACCTCACATTCAGGCCCAAGTGTCTCATGCGTCATCCATAGGCATTCCTGGTTCAGGTATTTCATGGAGCCTACTAAGAGTCCAAGAAGAAGACGATCACAGTCTTCTTAGTGACATCCCGGCGGTCAAGAGCTCGAGTCTTCAGCATCCCGACTTCAGACGGCTCAGCAGGATTCGGATTCAACAGAAATTTTAGGGTTCCCATGCATTCTACAACATAACCTGCCATAACATTCGTCTTTCAAATGCACCTCTCATATTTTTCAAAGAATGATCGTTTTCAAACCACTAATAAGAAGCATCGATTTTGTTAAATCATCTTCTTTCTCATGTTCACAAATGGATGACTTTTTCAAGTCTAAATGATAACGCAGAAAAAGGGTTATGTTTCACACAAGTTTCTTTTGAGAAATGGTTCATGAAATAATTATCTCCCGACAATGGAATACAAAGACTTGTATTTTTTTTCTGAAATTTGAACATGCCTTACCAAACCCACAGCTCATCCCAAGACATCCAAATAACCCCCAAAGCGGTTCCAAATCCATATCTTTTAAATTGTTGTCATTAACCCCAAATCAATACTGGGGGCAATCTGAGTTTAGGTACGTCATCTTTCATCTTTCGTTTAAGCGTGTGAACTAGTCTCTGAGTGAAATTCACGAGAGTGTCTTGAGCGGAAAAACCATGAGCGAACGAGCGTGTCATTTTTACACAACTCCGGTAAGACCACATTCAAAGGTGAGGTAAACGGCATAACTCCAACCGAAGGAGATAATTTGTAAATTTACGCTTAGACCTGTGAAAAGTAACAAAGAGTGGATACACAACTATCAGGAATGACGAAGCACCTAGGTACAACACCACATAGCCAAAAGCTTTGAACCCTAACATTAAACCCTAGGCACCCCCGTTGAGCTTTTCATATATCCCTTTTCGATATTATGAACTCCACAAAATAACCCAGCCAATGATGAATGTTCGACCCGGTGACCAAAGGAAGCAAGGAGCCCGAGTCTCGGATAACATCTTCATCAGTTCAAAGAAGCAACTCCGCTATCAGCATGATGAAGCGATTCGCAAATGGTCCCAGAGTGACACAGGATCCAAAGAGCTCACATCAAAACAGCTCTCGAAGCCCAAAACCGGGAAACACAAGAACCCCGAAGGCAAAGTCAAGAAAGGATAAAACAAAAAGGCAAACCCGAAGTGCCTCAAAGAAATCCAAATGACAAAAAGAGAAATGGTGTAAAGGACAACTTCAAAGTCCAAGTCCAGAAGCTCAAAAATAACGTCAACACAAAGCAGCTAGATGACTTCAAGACAAGGAAGATGAATCTGAGAGAAGACGCAAAGTGCAGCTTTGGTCACCCCTTTAAGCCCCACATACCTCAAACATCCCTCCATGGTCCCGTTGTCTTTCATCACACCATACTACGGCCACGTTATAAGCTTTAAAGACTTCTGACTTGATAGTTGTGTGTCCAATCACGTGAAAGTAACAGATCGAGTGCGTAAATTCATCAAATATCAAATTCAATGGTCTAGAAGTTATGACCGTGAGTGAGAAACGAGTGTAGACACCAAACACGTCGAGTGTAGGTTAGGAAGCACCAAATCAGAACATAAGCCTTGACCCTATGAGGACGAGACTCGTTCGCACGTTCGATCAAAGAAAATACTGGGGGCAATCGATCGTTCCGATCGATTGCCATGAACTCTAGCTCATATTGTCTTAAGGGAAAAATACTGGGGGCAATTGTTGGTTCCAACAATTGCTATGACAACACCAATTGGAACCCAAAGCTTAAACATCACCACCACCATCCCACCACAGGCACACATAAGCCTTTACCACCACATCAAACACCTCAGGCCCACATAAGCCCTTACCTTCACTTCATACACCGCACAGCCCACATAAGCCCTTACCTCCACACCTCCACTACACACGCCCACATAAGCCCTTACCTTCACATCATACACCATACCCCACCGGCGGCATGTTCATCTCGTAGGAGATAAATTACAAGTCCGAAGTCTATAGTTAGGAAATGATAATTTCACTTTCCTTTTCGCTAAACGGAATTTTCTTCAAACACTGCCACGTTTGGCACCTCTTTCAACAATTTCTCGTCTTGAACAACTTTCCTTTAAACACTTCGGTATCATAAACCTCATCATGGCCACATTTGGCACACTTTCTAGTAATGTCGTGCTTTGGACAATTTTTGACCCTTAACATTGCCATGTTTGGCACATTTTCCAACGATTTCTTGTTCAGGACAAGTTTCCTACATACACTTTGATTGTATTTTGACATGCACATCATCATTGCCACGTTTGGCACTTTCATAATCAACTTTCATCATGATCATATACATAAAGTTTACCGTGCATCCATCCGTACGAAACGCCTCATCATAGACCAGAGATACAGATTCTCGCCCCGAAGATACAGATTCTTCAGAGATACAGATTCTCGCCCCGAAGATACAGATTCTTCAGAGATACAGATTCTCGCCCCGAAGATACAGATTCTTCAGAGATACAGATTCTCACCCGATCAGAGATACAGATTCTCAGCCGAAGATACAGATTCTTCAGAGATACAGATTCTCACCCGATCAGAGATACAGATTCTCAGCCGAAGGTACAGATTCTTCAGAGATACAGATTCTCAACCGAGGGTACAGATTCTTCAGGGATACAAATTCTCAGCCGAAGGTACAGATTCTTCAGGGATATGATTCTCAGCCGAAGATACAGACTCTTCAGAGATGCAGATTCTCAGCCAAAGATTCAGATTCACCCGAATAGAAGAACTCGACCCAAAACCAATTTTCAATCACTGATAGGTAGTCAACGCCTCAGAATAGCTTGACATCATTGGTAGTCAATGCCTAGAATAGCTTGACATCATCTCATCATTATATAGTAGTCAATGCCTTAGAATAGCTTGACATCATATCATCCTTATAGGTAGTCGGCGCCTTAGAATAGTCTGACATTACTTCATTATTAGCTTTAGGTGGTCGACGCCTTAGAACCGCTCGACACCCTTCCAATTTACTCATAGGTAGTCAGCGCCTTAGAATAGCTCGACGCAACTGTCGGATTGCACGTGTGGTCTTTTAAGATCCAAAATTTTGGGGTATCACTCAAGCATCAACTAGCCTTTTCATTTCCATTACAAAGTGTAGTTGACAGGGGGCAATCTGTTATACCCAAAATTTCAACCCCCCGGAAGAGAGTCTCTACTACTAATAGGCTAGTAGCGAGGGTTCCCAGTTCGATCGGCACATTTCAGGTACTAGGGACAGCTTAGTCATCTCCAGGGGTATTTTCGTAATTTTTCAAGGCTCCTAAGCCCCCTATAGGCTTTCTCTCTCCTCCAAATAAGGATCAAATCAATTCAAAATGCTTTGAAATTTTAACCCATGATAGAGGATGACATCTGAAGCATAATGGCATTGGAATTTTGATTTTTCGAATTTCCAATAATTTTCTAGCAATTTCTGATTAAATCTGACGAGAAATTGAATTTAAAAATATTCCAATGTCCAAAAAATTCGATTCCACTTTTGAAAATTCGAAATATCATCCTTTACCCATGTATAAATTTCATAATCAAATTCCTTTTGGAAGCCCTTACGCAAAAACGTCGGTAAATCTCGGTTTTTACAGGATTTTTCTATCTTTAAGGAAGCCTATATAAGGAACCTTATCCCATGATCAAGAAGAACCTCAAGAACCCTAGACTCTCAAAGAAGGCAGCCGTCTCTCTCTCTCTCCACGTTTTTGAATCCTGAGCCACAATCAAACACTGAAATCTCACCAAATCAACACCAAAACATATTTTTCAACTCCCACAACATCATCAATCATCAAACATCAACCAAACCACCTCCAAAACGTGAAGAACACCTTCAACAATCAACAACCAGAAGCTCGGGTCGAACGACAATCCAGAACCGGCACCATCGGAGCCTCCGAAGAATCCCGACGTGAAGAATCCTCTTGAATTCGAAGGTAAAAACAGGCTACAATTCTACTTTTCTAATTCCCCACGACCTTATTAACTCTCTGTCAAATTTTGGGTTCAAACTAACCTTTTTACGCTTCTATATTGCTGTTTGTTTAAGCTTCTGTCCATAACTTGTTTACCATTTCGTGCTTAATTCGAATTCAAATTGAGAACTTTCAATCACTAATGTCTTGTACATCTTTCAGGCTACACCCATAAAATTTGAGCCAAACACACCTTCGGGAACAGCCTCAACACCGCCGCCCGAGGGCGGTCCGCACCCACGGACGTCATGTACGGGGTCCCGGACTCCCTGTCCGTAAGCCCGGACGCCCATGGACGGCGGCGGGATTTTTAAAAATTCAAAATTTAGGTTTTCTAATAATGTCCGGGCCCACAGACAGCCTGTCCGTGGCCCCGGACTTTGCAATTTTTTGTTTTCCTTTAATTTCGACTCTTCTGTATAATTAGGTTAACTGGGGTCCGTGGTCTCGGACATGGGTCCGTGGCTACGGACGTAAGCAAAATTCGACCTAATTCTGCCTCCGAAACCCTAGTTTAGGTAGCTTTTAATTTCACTTTATTTTTCTATCAAAAAATGCTAAAAACACAAAAAAAAACAGAAGCTCGCGCACTTAGGTTAAAACGACTCGTAATAAGCCGTAATTAAACCAAGTAGAGGAAAAGCGACCTAGGAAGGGTAATGAAAGTAATTTGAACCCGAAAAAGTCGAATACCAAGCCCCCGAACCCGAACTCTACCTTTCCTAATTTACCCTAGGTTAAAATTAGGTGGCGACTCATACTAGGTTCCAGTGGGCTAGCTTAGGTTTTAATAATTATTGTTATATGACATAGTTATTAATCTTAGGTTATAAGTGGACCTAAAACCCGGTTGGATCCTAATCAGCTTTAATCAACACAGGATAGGGTTTAAAATCGAGGCTCACAGACTGGCGACTCCGCTGGGGACAAACTTCTTAATTTTAACTTGTTTAATTTTAAGAAAGAGGGTTTAACTCGAAATTGTTTATTTATGGCTTTATTACTTTGTTTGTTTACTTTTGTGCGCACTTTAATTTCTACACCTTTGCATCATATGAGAGCGAGGGTCCACACAAACCGATTTCACCCCCGGACCCGTTTGAGGGTCCCCTGTCAGGGACTCACACCTTTTAGGTGATGTGAATAAGCGGGGGAAAAGAGAAGGATGTCGTCTAACCACATCCCCTTAATACCTGGGCTTTAGCCCCAAGAGTTTTTCCTGGCAGTGCCCTTACCTAGCCCATTGTTTGGTCAGTCAAAGACCCGACCGTAGACGCACACCTTCAGGTGATGTGAAAAAAAAGTGGGGAAGCCCAAAGAGAATAGCGTGCGAGCCCTATTCCTTTGTGGCGACCTGGGCCCAAGCCCCAAGCACCTCTCCGGATCGATCCATACCCAAATTGATTTAACCGTCAAGTGAGGACAATTGAATTTGTGTGGGCCTTGTCTTCTTGTATCTGATTGGCCCATTACCCAGCCTAGAGATTGATAATAACTTCTCCTACATTAACCTAGCCCAACCCGAATTGGCGGCTCTATTTGTTTGCGGCCCACAGGTCCTGTTTGGTTTAATATGTGAGTCTTTTGGGCTTCGGCCCAAAAGCTTAGACTTAGGTGATTTCTCTTCTGGCCCAATTTGAATTATCCATTTAGTTCTAGGCCCATGAAAAACAAACCCACCTCAAGTAGTTCATGAGAATCCATCAGGCCTTTCCACTTCAAGGTTTATTCTAGTCTAGGAAGATTTTCCACTTGGGCTTTGGCCTAAAATCCTAGATATATGTATCATCTTCTAGGCCCAATAGAATTACTCGGTCCAAATTCTAATTCACATCTAGGACATGGTTTAAAAATCATTTCGACCCATGCGCCCTATTTCTAGCCCATACACATTCTGGCCCAGGTGCCAAATTCTCAAAACATTTCGAGTACCACACTCATAACTCACTTCATCTGGGCCCACAGACCAATTCATAGTTTTGGCCCATGAACTTTACTCTCAATCCAAAACTTCGGCCCATAGCATAAACATTCGAATCCCAGATAGGTTGCGCAACCCATTCATTCTAGTTTCTGGCCTCAAGGCCTAACAGGATCATCAAACGAATCTTAGGCTTTAAGGTTTCTCTCCCGGCCCAGTGGCTTGTTCACGGTCCATGTAGCTTCCTTCGGCCCGTTTGCTCCACTTCCAGATTAAGGGTATTCAGGCCCACACATCCATTCTAGTCAAGAAGTCCCTGGCCCATATGTCTTCCTTCAATTCCAAATCATTTCGGCCCAAGAGCCACAATCTCACAACATATTCTGGCCCCAGTGCCGCATTCTCATTCCGGCCCAAGAGCCAACCCGCTTATGAATCATTCTGGCATGTGTGCCTCACTTTCAATTCATCCAGGCCCGAGTGCCTATCCACATCCTTGAAATCATCCAGGCCCGAGTGCCTAATCCACATTCCTGAAACCGTTTCAACCCATGCACCTCACATTCAGGCCCAAGTGTCTCATGCGTCATCCATAGGCATTCCTGGTTCAGGTTTCAGGAGCCTACTAAGAGCCCTAAGAGTCCAAGAAGACGATCACAGTCATCTTAGTGACATCCCGGCGGTCAAGAGCTCGAGTCTTCAGCATCCCGACTTTAGACGGCTCAGCAGGATTCGGATTCAACAGAAATTTTAGGGTTCCCATGCATTCTACTGCATAACCTTCCATAACATTCGTCTTTCAAATGCACCTCTCATATTTTTCAAAGAATGATTATTTTCAAACCACTAATAAGAAGCATCGATTTTGTTAAATCGTCTTCTTTCTCATGTTCACAAATGGATGACTTTCTCAAGTCTAAATGATAACGCAGAAAAAGGGTTATGTTTCACACACGTTTCTTTTGAGAAAATGGTTCATGAATATATTATCTCCCGACAATGGAATATAAAGACTTGTATTTTGTTTCTGAAATTTTGAACATGCCTTACCAACCCCACAGCTCATCCCAAGACATCCAAATAACCCCTAAAGCGGTTCCAAATCCATATCTTTTAAATTGTGGTCATTAACCCCAAATCAATACTGGGGCAATATGAGTTTAGGTACGTCATCTTTCATCTTTCGTTTAAGCGTGTGAACTAGTCTCTGAGTGAAATTCACGAGAGTGTCTTGAGCGGAAAAACCATGAGCGAACGAGCGTGTCATTTTTACACAACTCCGGTAAGACCACATTCAAAGGTGAGGTAAACGGCATAACTCCAACCGAAGGAGATAATTTGTAAATTTACGCTTAGACCTGTGAAAAGTAACAAAGAGTGGATACACAACTATCAGGAATGACGAAGCACCTAGGTACAACACCACATAGCCAAAAGCTTGTGAACCCTAACATTAAACCCTAGGCACCCCTGTTGAGCTTTTCATATATCCCTTTTCGATATTATGAACTCCACAAAATAACAAGCCAATGATGAATGTTCGACCCGGTGACCAAAGGAAGCAAGGAGCCCGAGTCTCGGATAACATCTTCATCAGTTCAAAGAAGCAACTCCGCTATCAACATGACGAAGCGATCCGCAAATGGTCCCAAAGTGACACAGGATCCAAAGAGCTCACATCAAAACAGCTCTCGAAGCCCAAAACCGGGAAACACAAGAACCCCGAAGGCAAAGTCAATAAAGGATAAAACAAAAGGCAAACCCGAAGTGCCTCAAAGAAATCCAAATGACAAAAAGAGAAATGGTGTAAAGGACAACTTCAAAGTCCAAGTCCAGAAGCTCAAAAATAACGTCAACACAAAGCAGCTAGATGACTTCAAGAAAAGGAAGATGAATCTAAGAGAAGACGCAAAGTGCAGCTTTGGTCACCCCTTTAAGCCCCACATACCTCAAACATCCCTCCATGGTCTCGTTGTCTTTCATCACACCCTACAGCCACGTTATAAGCTTTAAAGACTTCTGACTTGATAGTTGTGTGTCCAATCACATGAAAGTAACAGATCGAGTGCGTAAATTCATCAAATATCAAATTCAATGGTCTAGAAGTTATGACCGTGAGTGAGAAACGAGTGTAGACACCAAACACGTCGAGTGTAGGTTAGGAAGCACCAAATCAGAACATAAGCCTTGACCCTATGAGGACGAGACTCGTTCGCACGTTCGATCAAAGAAAATACTGGGGGCAATCGATCGTTCCGATCGATTGCCATGAACTCTAGCTCATATTGTCTTAAGGGAAAAATACTACTGGGGGCAATTGTTGGTTCCGACAATTGCTATGACAACACCAATTGGAACCCAAAGCTTAAACATCACCACCACCATCCCACCACAGGCACACATAAGCCTTTACCACCACATCAAACACCTCAGGCCCACATAAGCCCTTACCTTCACTTCATACACCGCACAGGCCCACATAAGCCCTTACCTCCACACCTCCACTACACAGGCCCACATAAGCCCTTACCTTCACATCATACACCATACCCCACCGGCGGCATGTTCATCTCGTAGGAGATAAATTACAAGTCCGAAGTCTATAGTTAGGAAATGATAATTTCACTTTCCTTTTCGCGAAACAGAATTTTCTTCAAACAACTGCCACGTTTGGCACCTCTTTCAACAATTCTCGTCTTGAACAACTTTCCTTTAAACACTTCGGTATCATAAACCTCATCATGGCCACATTTGGCACACTTTCTAGTAATGTCGTGCTCTGGACAATTTTTGACCCTTAACATTGCCATGTTTGGCACATTTTCCAACAATTTCATGTTCAGGACAAGTTTCCTACATACACTTTGATTGTATTTTGACATGCACATCATCATTGCCACATTTGGCACTTTCATAATCAACTTTCATCATGATCATTTGCATAAAGTTTACCGTGCATCCATCCGTACGAAACGCCTCATCATAGACCAGAGATACAGATTCTCGCCCCGAAGTCACAAATTCTACAGAGATACAGATTCTCGCCCCGAAGATACAGATTCTTCAGAGATACAGATTCTCACCACCCATCAGAGATACAGATTCTCAGCCGAAGGTACAGATTCTTCAAAGATACAGATTCTCAGCCGAGGGTACAGATTCTTCAGGGATACAGATTCTCAGCCGAAGGTACAGATTCTTCAGGGATACAGATTCTCAGCCGAAGATACAGACTCTTCAAAGATGCAGATTCTCAGCCAAAGATTCAGATTCACCCGAATAGAAGAACTCGACCCAACACCAATTTTCAATCACTGATAGGTAGTCAACGCCTCAGAATAGCTTGACATCATCTCATTCATTATAGGTAGTCAACGCTTAGAATAGCTTGACATCATCTCATTCATTATAGGTAGTCAATGCCTTAGAATAGCTTGACATCATATCATCCTTATAGGTAGTCGGCGCCTTAGAATAGTCTGACATTACTTCATTATTACCTTTAGGTGGTCGACGCCTTAGAACGCTCGACACCCTTCCACTTTACTCATAGGTAGTCAGCGCCTTAGAATAGCTCGACGCAACTTGTCGGATTGCACGTGTGGTCTTTTAAGATCCAAAATTTTGGGGTATCACTCAAGCATCAACTAGCCTTTTCATTTCCATTACAAAGTCTAGTTGACGGGGGGCAATCTGTTATACCCAAAATTCAACCCCCCCCCCCCGGAAGAGAGTCTCTACTAATAGGCTAGTAGCGAGGGTTCCCTGTTCGATCGGCACATTTCAGGGTACTAGGGACAGCTTAGTCATCTCCAGGGGCATTTTCATAATTTTTCAAGGCTCCTAAGCCCCCTATAGGCTTTCTCTCTCTCTCCTCCAAATAAGGTGTTCTTCACGTTTTGGAGGTGGTTTGGTTGATGTTTGATGATTGTTGATGTGTTGGGAGTTGAAAAATGTGTTTAGATGGTGATTTCGGGGGATTTTTGATGTGATTTTGGTGCTTGGATGTGTAAAAACGTGAAGAGAATGTGATGGCTGCCTTCTTTGAGGGTCTAGGGTTCTTGAGTTTTCTGATTTGATCATGGGATAAGGTTCCTTATATAGGCTTCCTTAAAGATAGGAAAAATCTGGTAAAAAACCGAGATTTACCGCCTGTTTAGCTCAAGGGCTTCCAAAAGGAATTTGATTATGAAATTTTACACATGGGTAAGGATGAGATTTCTGAATTTTATAAAGTGGAATCGAATTTTTTGGATATTGGAATATTTTTAAATTCAATTTCTCGTCAGATTCAATCAAAATTGCTAGAAAATTATTGGAAATTCAAAAAATCAAAATTCCAACACCATTATGCTTCAGATGTCATCCTCTATCATGGGTTAAAATTTCAAAGCATTTGAATTGATTTGACCATTATTTGGAGTAGAGAGAAAGCCTATAGAGGGCTAAGAGCCTTGAAAAAATTACGAAAATGCCCGTGGAGATGACTAAGCTGTCCCTAGTACTCTGAAATGTGCCGATCGAACTGGGAACCCTCGCTACTAGCCTATTAGTAGAGACTCTCTTCCGGGGGGGTAGAATTTTGGGTATAACAGATTGCCCCCCGTCAACTAGACTTTGTAATGGAAATGAAAAGGCTAGTGATGCTTAAGTGATACCCCAAAATTTTGGATCTTAAAAGACCGCACATGCAATCCGACAAGTTGCGTCGAGCTATTCTAAGGCCTGACTACCTATGAGTAAAGTGGAAGGGTGTCGAGCGGTTCTAAGGCGTCGACCACCAAAGGTAATAATGAAGTAATGTCCGACTATTCTAAGGAGCCAACTACCTATAAGGATGATATGATGTCAATCTATTCTAAGGCGTTGACTACCTATAATGAATGAAGTGATGTCAAGCTATTCTGAGGCGTTGACTACCTATCAGTGATTGAAAATTGGTGTTGGGTCGAGTTCTTCTATTCGGTGAGTTCTGCTGCTCTGGTGAATCTGAATCTTTGGCTGAGAATCTGTATCTCTGAAGAGTCTGTACCTTCGGCTGAGAATCCGTATCCCTGAAGAATCTTACCCGGCTGAGAATCTGTATCCCTGAAGAATCTGTACCTTCGGCTGAGAATCTGTATCCGTGAAGAATCTGTACCTTCGGCTGAGAATCTGTATCCCTGAAGAATTTGTACCTTCGGTTGAGAATCCGTATCCCTGAAGAATCTGTACCTCGGTTGAGAATCTGTATCCCTGAAGAATCTGTACCTTCGGCTGAGAATCTGTATCCCTAAAGAATCTGTACCCTCGGCTGACAATCTGTATCCCTGAATTGTGACGAGGAGTCTCATACGAATAGATGCAATGGTCATGATGAAAGTTGATTATGAAGTGCCAAACGTGGCAATAGGATGTGCATGTCAAAATACGATCAACGTGGCAGTGTTTTGAAGAATAATCTGTTTAATAACAAGGAAAGCGAAATTATCATTTCCTGACCATAGACTTCGGACTTGTAATTATCTCCTAGGAGATGAACATGCCATCGGTGGGGTATGGTGTATGACGTAAAGGTAAGGCTTATGTGGGCCTGTGGTATTTGATGTGGGGGTAAGGGCTTATGGCGGGCCGGTGGTGTGTGATGGTGGGTGGTGATGTTTTGAGCTCTAGGTTCCAATTGGTGTTGTCATAGCAATTGTTGGAACCAACAACTTGCCCCCAATATTTATCCCTTAAGACTATCTGAGCTAGAGTTCATGGCAATCGATCGTTTCCGATCATTGCCCCCAGTATTTTCTTTTATCAAACGTGCGAACGAGTCCTCGTCCCTCACAGGGTCTTCAGGGCTTATGTTTTTATGTGGTGCTTTCCTAACCTACACACGCGTGTTTGGTGCTTGCACTCTTCGTTCCTCACAAACAGTCACAACTTCTAGACCATTGAATTCGATATTGATGGATTTACCCATTTGATCTGTTACTTTCACGTGATTGGACACACAACTATCAAGTCAGAAGTCTTTAAAGCTTATAACGTGGCCACGGGGTGTGATGAAGGACAACGGGACCATGGAGGGATATTTGAGGTATGTGGAGCTTAAGTGGGTGACCAAAGCTGCAACTTGCGTCTTCTCTCAGATTCATCTTCCTTGTCTTGAAGTCGTCTAACTGCTTCATGTTGACGTTGTTTTTGAGCTTCTGGACTTGGACTTTGGAAGTTGTCCTTTACACCATTCTTCTTTCGTCTTTTGGATTTCTTCGAGGCACTTCGGTTTTGCCTCTTTGTTTGATCCTTCTTGACTTTGCCTTCGGGTTCTTGTGTTTCCCGGTTTTTAGTTTTGAGAGCTATTTTGATGTGAGCTCTTTTGATCCAGTGTCACTTTGGGACCATTTGCGGATCACTTCGTCATGCTGGTAGCGGCTTTGCTTCTCTAGACTGATGAAAACGTTATCTGAGAGTCAGGCTCCTCGCCTTTGGTCACCGGGTTGGTTATTCATCACGGGCTGGCTTGTTCTGTGGAGCTTTGCAACATCGGAAAGGGATATGTGAAAGGCTCAGCGGGGGTGCCTAGGGTTTAATGTCAGGGTTACAAGCTTTTAGCTATGTGGTGTTGTACCTAGGTGCTTCGTCATTCCTGATAGTTGTGTATCCGTTCGTTGTTACTTTTCGCATGTCTAAGAGTAAATTTACAAATTATCTCCTTCGGTCGGAGTTATGCCGTTTACCTCACCTTTGAATGTGGTCTCACCGAGTCGTGTAAAAATGACACGC
The DNA here is from genome assembly GCA_023374045.1 of Limonium bicolor. Lineage (NCBI taxonomy): Eukaryota > Viridiplantae > Streptophyta > Magnoliopsida > Caryophyllales > Plumbaginaceae > Limonium > Limonium bicolor. The sequence goes on along the minus strand of CM041781.1, from coordinate 42,678,965 downwards.
TCGTTCACACATGGTTTTTCCACTCAAGACACTCTCGTGAGATTTTCACTCGGAAACTCGTTCGCACATGTAAACAAAAGATAAAAGATGATGAACTTAAACTTAGATTGCCCCCAGTATTGATTTGGGGGTTGTGACAACAATTCAATAGATGTGGACCTTGAACCTCTTTGTGGGTTGTTGTGAGTGTGGTGTTTGGTTAGGCATGTTCAAATTTTCAGAAAAAAAATGCAAGTCTTTGTATTCCATTGCATAGTCAGAAAATGATTACTTGTGATCCTTGAAAGACTAAGTGCTCTTTTTTTTACTTTTTCGAATTAATGAATAATGCTTTGTACAAAAATTATGAAAATGGAACTATTTTTTATTCAACAAAAAGAATAATGTTGGAAATTACAAACTCAAGAAAATTACCGAAAATGATCAAGGGAACTAACTACTACAAAAGTTGAAAGACAACTAAACAAGAAAAGAAATGCATTTAATGAGAAAAACACTAAAAAAACAACATTTCTGATGATGCTTGGGCACGCGTGCTCTGCGCTCTCCACCATGTTCTTAGAATTGGAGCCCTTGGTCAATTAGATCCTGGATTTCTGTGTTGTAGGGCCCTGCAGTGGTCAGTGTCGTGACCGGGCAGCTGATGGAAGTGACAAAATTGATTAAAATCCACCCAAATGAGTAGTTCCTGGCCTCAGGGCGAGAGGTTGCATCGGATATCTTCCTCGAAGCTCTTCAAGTGTGTCTTGGTGTTCGACCGATGTC
>CM041781.1:42630739-42677700 GCA_023374045.1 Limonium bicolor | reverse complement strand
CAGGAAGGTCTAAGTGATTTATTCCTTGTTTTTGCCTAGTTAAGGCCTTGTTTGGCCACGGCCTGCTTAGGATAAAATTTCCACAGCATCATTTACATGTTTTCAAACAGCAATTAAGGCATAGTTAGTCTCCAAGCAAGATCTAACCATAAGAAGTGTTTAATGTACATTTTCAAGGTAAAATTTACCTTAGAATACCAAGGTAACCAAGGTGTGTCTTCGGCCTGAATTTACAGTAGGAAAAGAGCTACTAAACCAAGGCTTAAAACCGACATAACTCAGATTCGAAGATGGCTAATTTTTACCTTGATTAAAATGCCAAAAATGGTGTTTTTGACCTAGATCTGGCTATACCTTGAAGCTCTTGATAGATCCACTGAATAAGTATGTTAAGAAGTAGATTATAAGGCTAGGAGAACAGGTTTTACAACCGGATCTAAAGAGAATCAAAAGATAAGTGCTTAAAGCACATTTTTATACCTTAAGAACAAGATTAGATTTCTCCACATCCTTCCCTTGTTACAGCCGAGATTCACCCTTATTTTAACCTCCAAAACAACCTAGAAACATTGATGGAAATGGTTGATGCTTTGCTCCATGGAAAGAGGAAAGAATTGTGAAGAAAATGGACATAAAATGGCTTAATAAGCTTACCTATGTCAATTGTTGTTCTCCTCTGTATTTGGTGAGTTAGCCACGGTTTGGAGAAGCAAAAGAGAGAATGAAGAAGGTTGGTGTCGGCTGGGAAGAAATCAAATGAGCAAGGAAGGCTAATTTAGCTTATTAAGTTAATTAAATGTTACTTTTTGAATAGTAAATGATGATTCATCATATTAGCTAGATATTTTGTGTCAAAATTGAATGTGCTGTCTTCCATGCTCCTTGCCTGCCGACTTCATAAGGGCTAAGATGGTCATTAATTGACCATTGACCAAACTTAGTCACTTTTCCTTAAAATGCACTATTTGGGTTACTATTCATCCAAAATTACCCATTTTTGATTTTATTTTCCAAACTTTGATTTAGACTTTATAATATAGTCTATCATGTCACATTAATGTTTTAAACACTATACTCCAGTCTTTAAAATGACAAAGTCATTATCTTAGAGCTCATACACAAAAACGTGCTTTAAGGTGTTTTAGTGCACATTTTGTGTTGCAAGGTGTTTCTGAGCTCTATTTTCTTTGAGAACAATTTTGTTGTGTTCCTTACATGATATTTGATCTTAGGAATCCAATTTTATATAAAATAGAGGTCATTAGACCTTTAAGGTTTCCTTAGAGCACATTTTTGCCCTACTTGACCTTGAAGCATGTAAATGCTTGTTCCTTGTGTTGGAGTGTTGTCCAATAATTGTAATGTGTTTTTTATGTGTTAATATGCTTAGGACTAAATATTAGGTCCTAAGAAGTTCATTTGGGTATTTATTTACCCTAAACAGTCAAAGGGTGCAATATCTTGCTTTGTGTTGACCACTGTTGTTCCCAATTGACTTTTAAGGTATCTTTAGGCCTTAATTAATATGATTAGATGTTTAATCCATATTTTATTAGTTTGGGGTATTTAAGTCTACCCCCCTTAAAAAGACTTCGTCCCGAAGTCGCTTAATCAAATAGGTAAGTATACAATATATATGACTACCCATTATTCCCATAATGTATATCTATGTGATATATCATTTACACACACCGTATTGTGCTTATACAGCACATAGCCATCACTTTGTGGTGTTAGTTCAATCATATATGGATATAGGTGATCCATCAGCACCATTATTTCCTTTCAATTCTACAAACCCTGACAACCTCCTCGAGGTGTCCATAACATACCATCGTTCCACATTCCATATCTAATGATTCATTTCGTATCTAGGCGATACCATATGTAATCATTCTACAAAGCAATATAAATATATATATCACAAGTAGCATAAGAAAGTTATTATAAGATACATACATACAAGTGCACATCACACACAAACAGACCAACAACGTACGCCCCGCGTACCAAACATAACCAATAAAACCTCGTATGCCCCGCATACCACCAATTTACTGTATGCCATGCATACTAAACAAACAAACAAACAAACCTCGTATGCCTCGCATACCACAAACTACTGTATGCCCTGCATACGAAACAACAAAACTTAGTGCACACACGTGCACAGCCAAGAGGCTCTACCCCCCTTAAAAAGGGTTACGCCCCCGTACCCCACAAGTATACAACAGCCGCTCAACAAGGAGCGCTGGAAACTTGGCTCTCATAGAGTTCTCCAACTCATGGATTATCCTCATAACAGAGAGACGGGTATGACTCTAGCCCTTCTTGGCTCCACAATACATAAAGGGTGAGGCACTGAACTATTTGTGCTCTCTCCCAAGTTCGTTCCAATGGGCCCACTCGCTCCGTATGAGGTGCAGACCCATGAACATAGGCTCAGTTTGCCTCTTTTCCGTGCTGTGTATCCACTCGTTTGGATCACTAGCATACATGTGTGTGTCTTCTCTCACTGACATTCAGCTTGTGGCATAATATGACATTGGCTATTGTTAGTACTTAGTGCTCTTTGCACTCGTCTTTGTAATACTAAGACGTACCAGCCTATATGTCCACGTAGACGATGATTGTCATCCGTGTCTCCTGGTGGTTTTGTTCCGGAGTAACACACAGTTGTAGTTCTTTGATACACACTCGTGTTGATATCCATTGCATCTTTCTGCATTCCCACTAGATTAATAACTGCATAAGTGCAATACCAAAACACTCAGTCCTACAGAGTGCAGAGGCGTAAACTCTCAACAGCTAATATCTGATGAGTCAAACAGATAAGATGAGCGAATTATCATGTGAGTGGTACATTTCAAGTCTATTGCTCCTTAAGCAAGGTATCTGCTAGTATATTAGCTATGTCTCTTATCATTGCGTAGTCACGCGTTTTTGTCCACATCATCTGGTAGATTTCCTCTAGATTGCAAGAATTTGCTCGATCCTTATGAGGAGTCTACATATTATTCATCCATAATAAGTTTTCATGTTTCTATCCTTAGTGTTCACGTCCTGAAAGGTTTCCTTGTCTTTACTGTATACTGTCTACTGCTCTATGTTGAAGGTTCTTGATTTTTTTTTCTTCCCTAGCCCGTTGTTTAACTGCGGCTCTTCTCGTCCATCTTCGAGGTAATCTGTCTTACTGTCCTTAGTACGGAGTTGACTACTTCTCGTGTTCCTAACACTACTTGTCTACATGCTTGGGGTACCGTACTCATACATTACTACTTACCCGACTAACTCATAAATAAGTCTGTCAGGCCCACATGCTCCTATCGGAGTGCGGTCGTCCCATGTCTCGTTTAGTAAACTGGTAATGTCTGTCACACGATTACTGTGAAGTATTTTGTTGTCAATCTCCCTTTTGATGGATGTCCTTTAGTTGTTTATTAGTTCTTGTTATCGGTTATCTTGTTGTAAGTGCTATTGCCCTAGTGGCATCGGTGGTAATTCGTGCCATTAGCAAACTTGGTCCTCCTATCTCGATCTCATTAAGTACAATACATATTCCTTTTCTCCCTGTTTATCATGATCATATCTCATCCATATTTCATATTCATTCCCTCATCCGTTTAATTGGATATATTGCAGATTGCATAATAGCTTGAGCAACGTGGCTCTACACTTCCCAACCATCCTCACTGACGGTGGTGCATCTACAAAGGGTATACTTGTCCATAAGGACTAAACATTCATTACCAGTAGTGATTAGCATTAAATGCGGGTATACACTGATGGTATTTGGCTAATAAGCTCTGTCTGAAAATCCTCGAACAACCAAACTGGTGTGCTTACAATTACAGTGGTTGTATAATTTCTTCAGTTGCATAGGTTTCTAATCTTAAGGTTTGTATAAAAAGGTATGAAAAATTTTGGTATAAAATAGGAAATTAAAAAGTAGTGGTAGTTACAGTTGCAGCTGCAGCACTTGCTCTGTCAAGTGCGCAAGGCAGATGGAAATTTCAGTGGTTTACTTGTCATAGCGCTTGCAATAGCAAGTGCGCCATGCAGGTGGAAATATTGGTTCAGTAATCACCGGTCTCATTGACTCCGCGTCGTCGAGTATGGCTACATGGTAATGTAAGCATTAACATCCTGTTCATATATATATGATCCGTCAAGGTTCCAAGGGTATTTGCATCGAGTCCACAAAACTAGTCTCAAAAGTCATACACAAAAAGGCGAGTGGTCAATGACACGCTCCCACATATTTATAACATATCTCCGTCTAACATCCAAGGTAAGTACATAACATAGTAAGCAAAAGTCTTCCACCAGCGGTCTCGCGGAGTTCAGGGTACTCATGCCCTATCTACTCCCTTCCCTTTCTGGGCTCCAGCATCAGTAGATGTCTGGCCATCCTGACCGCCTCGTGGTACTCCAGATCCTACAACTGAGGTCTTCTGAGTATTCCTTGGTGGCCTGTAGTTACGGCTCTCAGGGTTCATCCAACACTCGAACTCCCGGTGGCCCTCTTTCTTGCAATACCGACACTCAACTTTGTGGCCATTGCAGTCGACCCCAGGATGGTCCTTCCCACAACGCTTACAATAGAAATGGCGCTGGGGCTGTCCGGTGCCTAATGGTAGTATTTAGTTTAAGTTACAATCTGATGGTATAAGGTTAAGGTTACAATTGAATTTAAGAGGTAGGTGTTCTCACCCTTAGGAGGTGCAGATCTCAAAGGCTGAGCATCTATAGCTGGGCCGGTCAACCGAAGGACGGGCTCTTTCCCCTTCGCTCCCTGGTGACCCTGTTGCCCTTTCTTCTGGAAGAATTTCCTGTTTAAGGTTTTGGGTCAGCATTCATGAGGTATTTAATATGATAAACAGTCTAGAATGGGATAAGTCCTTACTTTCCCTTCTTCTGGCTATCGCCTGGAGATGCTCCTCCACCCTCAGACTCTCCCTCAGGGTTCTTTCTCTTCTTGGTCCCGAGAGTCTCTTCCCGAGTCTGGAGTATTAGCTCCGTCCTCGAGGCAGCGTCATAACACTCCTGGAATCTCATTGGTAAGTTCTCACAAGGTTAATCGGTAATGTAGTAAGTAAAGAATTTATGGCTTTCATGTTAATACCTGGATGATAGTGTAGAGGGTAGCACCCATCGCCATCTGGATGTGAAACAGCAATCCCCCCCGGAACTTCTCGACCTTCACGGTCTCTGAGTAATCAACTCCGGGGATAAAGTCCAGCAGACCAATGAATCGAGCGTAGTACTCATCCACGGTCAGACCTCCCTGGGATAATGTCTCAAACTCATAGCGCTTCTTCTGCTTGAGATGCGCCGGGTAGTACTTCCCCCTCAACAATTTGACAAAGGCAGCCCACAAAAAGTCGGGTATAGCCAGGTGATGGTCCTTGACCAACCTCCACCAAGTGCTGGCTGCATCCTTCAGATGGAAAGCAGCAATGACGACCTTCTGGTTGGCAGGTACTTGCAAAGCTTCGTAGGCCTTCTCATGTTCTACAATGAAACGCTCTAAGGCTACGGGGTCTGGCTCCCCTGAATATGTAGGTGGTCGGGTCTCGGTAACTGACTTCAGCTAGTTTGTCTCCCAAGGTTGTGGCGGGTGGGCTGGTGCTCCTCCAATCTGAGTACCAAGCTGTGCGAGAACGGCAGCAATCGTCTCTGCGACACCTGGAATCACGGGGTCACCGCCTCCACCTCCACCAGTACCACGCCCTCTAGTTCCCCCAGACATCTGTAGTACAGAATGTCACAAAAATACTCGGTAATTACCGTACACAACCAGTGGATATTGAATTGCCTTAAAGGCTAATATATCACGCAATTTGCGTTACTAGACACAATATCCTTTAAGACGTGTCGTCTCGTACCTCTCAAACGTTTCCCGTAATTTCCCAAGTCCTAAGCTCACTGTCTTAGCCTATTTCCTCGTCATCAGAGCGGTACTCCGCTCTGATACCACTTTTGTAACACCCCTCTCCTTAATCACGTAATAATCTCTCACGTAGCAATAAATAAAACGTCTTACAGCGGAAGAAATAATAATAACAACAATACTCACTCGGGTGTCACCGGCCATTACTCGCCCATGCGAGCAACGAAGCCAAACTACTGCTAACTGCCGTGATAACGAGAATATTCCTATACATCATACTAAGTCTATACTCATAAACATCGACAAGTGAGCGTCTACCCAATCCCAAATATACATAACCGTGTCATAATACAATTCACCATCTTCGTTGTTATACAAACAAACTCCATGTGCGGTAATTAAAATAAACTCTAATTACCCTGTCCCCGCACTTCGGCTTCGGCGGTAATCCACAACCTGCATGAGTGTAGTATCAGCGATAGACGCTGAGTATGCCGGGCCTGGACCCTAATGGTCACTTAGTCATTTTAACCATCTTATTATTAGATTGGTTTCATGCTTTACCATTTTACAGTTATAATCCGTACTGTAATAAACATGCATAATATATATAACCATCCATCCAAACATCCATTTAATATCACAAACAACATTTGTATATCGAACGTATCGAATAATAATAGTATAATGTACAATGTACAATCGTCGTAGCGTACAGTTTCCATAGTTAATTTACCTTGGCCTTTCAGGCCCCATCCAAACCATGTTTAATTAATTACCAGTTGGGCGTCATGTTAAGACACCCCGATAACCTCACCATGGATAGTAGTCCTCCCGTACACACAAAGGTGCTCATTTCGCCAGAGGTCCGGAGGCCCCTGACTATTCTCTTTTGTCTCGTAAGACGTCCATATAAAAGGCCGTAGCCACCTGACCCACGATCCAAATAGGGCTCGTTGGGTATATACCTGGAGCGGAACCCGATCGGGAACCCCTTAGTGATCACAAATGCGCAACCAAGTAGTTCGTAAACTACCGGGATTCCTTACCTCAACTCATACCATCTCTCTCTCATAATGTTTAAGATATGCTCTTAGTCTTATAGAGAATAATTATTAATTAGCTGCCAAATGGGTCTCACGCATACCTAGAAGTAATCTAGGTCATATTCATGTTCGAGATCCATGCTCTAGAGACCGACAATGTCGTGACTCGTCCCTAAGTATTTTACTTATGTTACCATATACTTAATATTAATACTATGGTATTATATCAAGTAACCGTCATGTTATCACATTAACGTATATGTATGTTTATATAAGTCGATCTATAGTCGACGTAGTGTTAGTCCCGTAGGACGCTCGTGCATAAATAATTAATGCAGTAACACTTAATCACATACACGTATCCACACACATAACACACAAGTTATATCAACCAAATCCGAGCCCAAGGAGCTTCCTTAGGACAACTCGGATCAAACCCCTTTACATACCGTTCACCAAGACCTAGGATGCGCAGTGTAGACCACTAGCTCGTCAAGCGCATCCGTCTGAAGTATGATCTAAACGGTAATAAAAATATAAGTCAGTCTCCATGACTAACTACATCCGGTATCTCCGAACAACAAGTAACCCCGACAGTTCATCCCCGAATTTCTACAGTTATTTGTTACGGGTTTCTCTAAACCGGTCGGCTTGTTACTAAAACTCGTAGGTCGTACTATTTCGACTGTTAAGTTTAACTCATTATATTTCTTTAATCTTGTCCACCATTAAACTTAGGTGTATAACCTATAGTTGCATGTATGCATGCATTACTTATCATATTGTATCATTTTCCACCATCCATTATAATACATTGTATTATATATTCCATTATCTTAGCAAATTATATTTGCATTCAAAAACTTGTAACTTATAGTTTGTAACTATTTTTCATGTAACAACCACCACCATTATATTATATGGTTTCCAACCATAATATATATCCATCCTTATATACATTATCCTTGTATATGTATATATTTACCATATAGGTAAGTTTCATGAGTTATAAAACTCTTATATTATATGTTACATTTTATCATCTTATATTAGATGATTATTCCCATTTGTTGTATCATATTATACAACTTATATTAAGATTATTATCCTAATATTATGTAACATTTTATGTCGTATAATTACAACTCCTAAGGTTTATTCAATAAATACCTTAGCTTATCAATCTTATTTATTTATAGCTTGTCACATTATTTAATGTGAATATCCTTACTTATTAATTCCTTTTAAACCATATATTTGTTATAACATTTATAACATTATAGACCATAGTCTAAAATTCATATTTCTAACCTTAATAATTCGGTACAACCCTTATCTTTATTTAAATTCTATTTTGACCACATAACATTATGTAATGTTATACCATATACTAATATCATATAATATGATATTTTGTTTCCTTTAATTTATAACCTATAGTTTTTATACAAAACTATATTATATTGCCACATGGGCACCATATCAAAACCTTATTCTTTTCCATAATCCATAGTTTCCTTTATCTACAAAATCACCCCATTATTTATACCATGTTATATATATATCATATAATATAACATTTTAAACCTTAATACAAATATAACTTATAGTTATATATATTGTAAATATGCGAACAGACCCTAATGCTGTTCCATATTATTTTTCAACCCTTACACTTTCTATAATTGCCATTTGGCCCAATTTATAACATATAGTTTTATAATATCATTAAAACTATATATTATACATATATCTTATTAAATACTCTTATATTATTCTAAAAATCACCAAATTTCACCAAAGGGTTATAATTACCCTTACTAACCATATACTTTCGGTATTTACTATTCCACCACATCTTTTATTCCAAAGTGTCATAATGACATAATAACTATATATTATACATATATAGTTTATCTTAATTCCAAAATCAACCCAATAAATTCCTAAAAATTCCTAATAACCCATGGGTGTTTATAATACCATTATACACCCTTAATTTTCGGTAATAACATATACACCACATATGTTATACAATTGTTACAACTAAATACTTATCTTATTATAAAACCTTAAATAAGTTATCTAACTTATTTAATTTGGTCAAAACCTACCATATGGTCAAGGTTGACCACCTTAATATTTCCTTGACCATTAGTCTCCATATATTACGGTTTGTACCCTTATTTTTCAGAAATTACCATTTAACCCCAAAACTTTATATAATCTTATAATTTTTATTTAAACTCATTTAAACCTCTAATTTTCGGCTTTATTATTATATAGCCCCCAAATTTAATTTAATTACACCTAATACCCCTATACCTTGCGGTAATGTATTTTCACCACCTAAACTTAATCAAAACCGTATAAATGCATAAATAAAATGGCCTAAAGTACATGGCCTTATTACAAACATTAGCTTATAACATAAATTACACATAAATGCCCAAAAATGCTGTAAACTCTCGGCCTCTCCCATAAGTTTCCATTAATTACCAATTTTCCACATAATGTCTTAAATTTGACAATTATGTTAATTAATTACTTAGATAAATTTATTAAACCATTCCTTAATCACCTAAGGTCAAAATAAGACCTATAAACCTTGTTCACTCACGGCACAAATTATACACATATGTATAATTACATATTAATATACCAAGTGAAGGTTTAAGTGATTTATACCTTGTTTTTGCCTAGTTAAGGCCTTGTTTGGCCACGGCCTGCTTAGGATAAAATTTCCACAGCATCATTTACATGTTCTCAAACAGCAATTAAGGCATAGTTAGTCTCCAAGCAAGATCTAACCATAAGAAGTGTTTAATGTACATTTTCAAGGTAAAATTTACCTTAGAATACCACGGTAACCAAGGTGTGTCTTCGGCCTGAATTTACAGTAGGAAAAGAGCATCAAAAGAGCTACTAATCCAAGGCTTAAACCGGACATAACTCAGATTCAAAGATGGCTAATTTTTACCTTGATTAAAATGCCAAAAATGGTGTTTTTGACCTAGATCTGGCTATACCTTGAAGCTCTTGATAGATCCACTGAATAAGTATGTTAAGAAGAAGATTATAAGGCTAGGAGAACAGGTTTTACAACCGGATCTAAAGAGAATCAAAAGATAAGTGCTTAAAGCACATTTTTATACCTTAAGAACAAGATTAGATTTCTCCACCTCCTTCCCTTGTTACAGCCGAGATTCACCCTTATTTTAACCTCCAAAACAACCTAGAAACATTGATGGTAATGGTTGATGCTTTGCTCCATGGAAAGAGGAAAGAATTGTGAAGAAAATGGACATAAAACGGCTTAATAAGCTTACCTATGTCAATTGTTGTTCTCCTCTGTATTTGGTGAGTTAGCCACGGTTTGGAGAAGCAAAAGAGAGAATGAAGACGGTTGGTGTCGGCTGGGAAGAAATCAAATGAGCAAGGAAGGCTAATTTAGCTTATTAAGTTAATTGAATGTTACATTTTGAATAGTAAATGATGATTCATCATATTAGCTAGATATTTTGTGTCAAAGTTGAATGTGCTGTCTTCCATGCTCCTTGCCTGCCGACTTCATAAGGGCTAAGATGGTCATTAATTGACCATTGACCAAACTTAGTCAATTTTGTTTAAAAATGCACTATTTAGGTTACTATTCATCAAAAATTACCCATTTTTGATTTTATTTTTCAAACTTTGATTTAGACTTTATAATATATCTATCATGTCACATTAATGTTTTAAACAATATACTCCAGTCTTTAAAATGACAAAAAGTCATTATCTTAGAGCTCATACACAAAAATGTGTTTTAAGGTGTTTTAGTGCACATTTTGTGTCGCAAGGTGTTTCTGAGCTCTATTTTCTTTGAGAACAGTTTTGTTGTGTTCCTTACATGATATTTGATCTGAGGAATCCAATTTTATATAAAATAGAGGTCATTAGACCTTTAAGGTTTCCTTAGAGCACATTTTTGCCCTACTTGACCTTGAAGCATGTAAATGCTTGTTCCTTGTGTTGGAGTGTTGTCCAATAATTGTTGTGTGTTTAGTTATGTGTTAATATGCTTAGGACTAAATATTAGGTCCTAATAAGTTCATTTGGGTATTTATTTACCCTAAACAGTCAAAGGGTGCAATATCTTGCTTTGTGTTGACCACTGTTGTTCTCAATTGACTTTTAAGGCATGTTTAGGCCTTAATTAATGTGATTAGATGTTTAATCCATATTTTATTAGTTTGGGTTATTTCATTTAGAGTATCAATACAGTGGGTATTTGATAGGACGACAGGTCGGGGAACGGTCGGTGAATCGTAGGCCGATAGTCAGGAGAGGGTTGACGACTTTAGGGGTAAAGTCGAAACTGTCCCGGGAGTCCGTGTGTGGGTCAAGGGAGGTTGAGTGAATTTCGTGTGTGTAAATTCTCAATCGAAATGTTTTTTCCAGTTTAATAGTTGTCTCTCGTCTATCAAGTTTTATTAGAGTCCACTATATGTCCACAACACGTCGGGGACGCATCACGAGCGCTTACGAGTTTCAATGCAGCAACTCTGCCCTACTCTCGAACGGTATTCGGCTCCAAAGTACCTGTAAGTATGAAATACCCCAAACCTAAGTATGCTAAGTAAACATCAAATTATGATGTAGTAAGGCTAGAATATGCCTTAGAAAGATTGGTAGACAATTTAAACCAAGGAAAACACAAGAAAGTGCCTTAAGGGCAATTTGGGCAAAAACGTGCTCTAAGCTTGGAGTGACTTTGATTAGCACCCAAATACCATTATAAGACCTTAGTAATATGCTAATGGACATTTTAAATCAATTAGCAAAGAAAACCAAGCTCAAAAACAAGCTTAAACATAAAATGTGCTTTAAGACTCCTTAAAGCACCTTTTTGAGAAATTGTCTTAGAATTGAGTTTTGAGTGGCTAAATGTCCATCATTACTCTTTCATCAACATTTGTACTAATTATTATCACATTAGGAAGCCTAAATCAATGGGAAATAAAAAATTTCAGAAATATGTGCACTGATTTGTGAATAGTGCCAAATAGTGACTAGTTTAAGTTTTAATCAACTTAAGTCAATTAGTTGGTCAACCAAGACCATAAATATCTTGGTTATAATGAGGGGGCCGGTTTTCTAAGGATGAGTCACCATAGACTACATCAAATAAGGAAGAAAAGAAGAGATAAGTAAAAGGAGTTACTATTTGCTTTTATAAAGCAAATATCTTATATTAGCCTACTTTTCTTATTCTCTCTCTTCATTTCCCTTCTTCCCACGGTTTCTTCTTCCCTTCTCTTGCTCCAAAACCGAGAGAGCTCCATCCATGGGTGCTCCACCTTCAAATGCTCACCAAGTGTTCATCTTTGCTCCAAATCAAAAACTAAGTATATATTTCTCTTAGTTAGGCCAAGACCTATCTTTCTATCTTTTCAAATCTTTCAAAGCTCAAGTTTGGTGCCATGAGAAAACTCCATTGATGGAGGAAAATCAAGTTTGAAGAGCTCATTAGCTTCTCCATTCTCTTAAGGTAAAGAAAATGTAAGAAAAACCATGTTTCCATCATTCCTTCCATATGGCCGAAAATTACTACTCATGGGGCCTTGTTTTTATGCCTTGTTCTAGCTTGATTTATTCACCAAGGACTATTGGAGGTCCTATTTCATTCAATGCCCAAGTCTACTTTGAGACTTCAAAGGTAATCATCCACTTTTATGCCTTAGAACACATTTCTAACCTAGGTTTTCATTCCTTGAGGTTAGTGAATTGTTTAGTACTCATGTGAGTCATTGAATATTGGTTAGAACATTGGCAAAGGAAGTTTAAGTGGTGACCGAGATTCATGCAAGAAGAAGGTCTAAGGAGGAATATAAGATAAGCTTGAGGAAACAAGGTAAATTACTTACCTAATGGTGGTTTAAGTTTTAAGGAATGAGTTTTAGATGAGTACCAATGTAGCCTAGGGCTTACATTAGGTAATGGGTTATGTAACCTAAGAAAAAGAACTTAAATAAGCTTGTGAACTTGTGAATAAGGAGCCAATGGGAATGAGTTAGTAATATAAGTTTAAGATGAGTTTTAAGAGCATTATAACTACTATGAGATTGATGGGTGTATTTGCAGGTTGAAAGCTTTTATATGTGGGAAATTCAGTGTTTAAGTTTAAGTCATTTAAGGGCCTAAGAGCCATGTCATTTAAGAGCCTTAGTGCTATGCAATTTAAGATTATTGCAATATATGAGTATGATGTGAATAAGTTGATTTGGGTGAGAAAATAAGATGAGAAAGGACTTGGTGTGTGTGAGATTATTGTGTGAGAAAAACAATGCATTTGGGCATGAGAATATACTAGAGGAGCTATGGCGAAATTTGAGTAGAAAATAAGTGTTTAGGTGATGGTGGTGAATTAATATGACCTAGGATTTACTAGGAGTCATTATGAAGAATTTGAGTGGAAATGAGTTAACTAAGGAGTTTTTGAGGATGAGAATGACCTAGAATGGTCTATGAGGAAGTTAGAGTTTAGATGGGTGTATTGAACACACCAAAGTCATGGTATGAGGAGTGGTAAGACTTGTGCAAGAATCAGGATGGAAAGGTGTATAATGCTTTAAGGTGATTTAGGTATGAACTAGAGAATAAAACAATCAGGAGTTTTGAAGCTTGTGTAAGTGTGATGATGCTAGTAGTGGACTAATGAGGTTTAGTTTAGATGTTAATGAGTGGACTTAGGTGATGGAAGAGAAAGGTGTGGGAGAATGTTGTCAAATGTCAAGGAAAATGACTAGGAATTTAAAAGAGCGTATGATCATGAGGGTGGTGAATAAGATGCATAAAAGAGGTGGAAATGTCTAAGGAGGGTGTTACATGGTCAGGGTAAATGAAGAACCATGTCAAGGTGTTAAGGTAAGGGAAAGCAATGTATAAGTAAGCTCAAGAGTTTAGGAGTGATGAGTAACAAATGAAAAGAAGAGAAATTGTGCATGGACAAGCAAGATGACCTTAGAAGGTTTAACGAGGTAAAGATGGAATGTAATGATGTTAAGGAGGAGTTATATTGATTGGGAAGGAAACACTTTGGATAGTTAGAGTTTTAGACAGAAATTACATGTTGGAAAAATAATGAAATAAGTAACAAGTGTTAGAAATTCTTGTAAGGATTGAGAAAATGGTTAAGGAGGTTTTAAAGGATGTTCTAAGGTGGGTTTAAGAGCCTATATGGTATTAAGACATAATGGGACACTTGTGGAAGAGTTGGGCATTTTTGCAAGAAAGGAGATAAGTGTTTAAGGGTGTAGAAGATGAATATTCTGGCCTGTCCGAACTTCCGTCCGAATTTGGAAGCTCGGACATGCCCTGTTGCGATTAGAATTTTTGAGTCTCGGCTAGAGTCCGAACTACCGTCCGGACTTAGATGTTCGGACACCTGAAATTTTTCCTTTGATTTCTCCTCGACCTATGTCCGAACTTAGGGAAGTTCGGACACATGTTCGGACACACGTCTGTTGCACCCTTTTGAGTCTCGACTTGCGTCCGAACTTGGTAAGCTCGGACACAAGTTCGGACGCGGTGCTGTTTTGACCAAAAAACTTTGTTTAAGGTTAGGAAATGATATCCAATGGTGGGGATTGATATGTAATGATGATATAAGGTTGTTTAAGACATGTTTGGTGGGTAACAATGATAATTAAGTGGATGAATAAGTATAAGTGATGAGGAGAAGTGATTCACTTAAGATTAAGTTGTAAGACTTAAGAAGTGTTAGGTTGGGATCATTAAGGGTTAAGTAAGGTAAGTAAGTTAAGTAAGGTAAGTAAGTTAAGTAAGTTGAATTAAGTTAAGTGATTAACAACCTAAAACTGAATGAATGTTTTAGGACTTGGGAATTTGGACTCCGGAAGAGAGTAAGCAACTGAACAACCAACGGTGAACGGTACAGTTCTTCTTGTGACCTGCTTGCTAACGAGGTGTCCCTCGGCTTGTGTGCTATTTGTTTTTGTGTGCTCACTAAACAAGATAAAGCATGCAACCGGAATATTATATTTATTGTATTGTTGTGTGATGTTTGAAAACTAACACAACATACCGTGAGAAATTACTAACCAACGTTTAGTAAGGAAATGAGTGAGACTGAGGAACGCTCCCTAGTATGGGACGATATAAACCGAAAGAGGTTAACCAACAAACACGGTCTTGAGACTACTACTAACTGGAACTTGAGTGAGGAAACCCGGGACCGAACTCCGGTCATGCATGCTAAGGAAAAGGGGGTCGGTATCTATAGCAGATCCGTCTTCTGCTTAAGGACTTGTCTTCGGACTTGTAGCCTAGGGCCGGTTGCCGGCTCAGCTACGCTGGACTCCCGTCCAGGGTAGGTGGCATTAAGATGGTGCGGTGGGATCACCTAAATCCCAGGTTTGGACTTAGGATACAACCATTCCCCTCCAGGAACGGTTTGTATACTGAGAATAAGTTAAGATTAAGATTAGGGTAAGGTTAAGATAAGTTGCAACCATTCCTCTTTAAAGGATGGTTTGTATTAATAAGACTAAGATGAGCTACATCCACTCCTTATTAAAGGATGGTTGTTTCTAAGGTTAAGATAAGATTAAGATTGAGGTGAGATAAGGATGGACTAAGTTTAAGAGGAAATACAACCTAAGGAGTTAAATAACTAACTCTCTAATTAAGGGAACGCATTTAAGTCGTTCATTGTGTGTGAACTTTGATTGTTCATTGTTGGTTTGTTGTTTACTGCACTTTCTATTATGATGTGCATCTAATCAACCTCCATGCTATCGACAATTAGTCGTCGTAGCCACGTTAGCTTGGGGGCCATGAGAGGATCGTACCAGCATTCGTGCTGACCCCCTTTGGGGGCTGTTTTTACTACACAGGTGTACATCAGGAGGCGGCCGTCGCGAGAGTAAGAAGGGGTATAAGTGTTAAGGGTTAAGTGTGGCCTACGAGTTGTGCATGTACACTCGTATGGCAATTGAGTTAGTAAGATGTATAGGATGTGAGAGGTTTGTAAGAAGAATATGTATTTGGTTAAGGTTATTATGTACTAATGTTCGGTATATTCTGTAGTCAGACCGTGGCAAGGTCCTGGAGTGTAAAGAATTCCGCTGTGTTATGTATATATATATATATGCTGTTAAGTTGTGAGACCACGTTTGGATTGAGTTGGGGTGTTAAAAAGTATAAACTATGCCCCAAGGGGCTCAGCGAATTGCTGGTATGAAATTCGCATACCCCGCGTGCTAACGGGGGTACGCCGACTACTTTGTCGAGAGCATGGGATTCGTTTCAATTCAATCATTATGCAAGATAGCAATACATTAAACATGTACAATAGCCCAAACATTATTCGACATAGAATACAACCACTATCTAACACATCAAGGTAGTTAGTTTATTTCATCTTACTCTTAGGCCTTGAGGGTTTCTACCTCACTATACCTTAGTCACTTATTCATTGGCTTACCCACTCTCTTGGGTTACTCTTACTCAAGCTCTCTTATTCTCAATCTTAATTCAAGTTATACAATTCTCAAAGTTCTCAACTTTACACTCAATTCTCAACTCTCAAATTCTCAATTCTAATTTTCATTCTCAAATTCTCAAGTCTCAAATCTCAATTGCTCAAATCTCAATACTCAAATTCTCAAATGGATACCTTTTAAGTCATTACCCATGAATTCCGGGCAGAGTTATACTCAAGACTCACCACCGGGCTTTCAAATACAAGTCTTACTTCCCCGGTTTTGACCCTACTCCGGGTCTAGCATAGTGGAAAGGTTCTACTATCAAATATAACTATACACTTAGCTCCTCAAATTCTCAAATGTCCGTATCTCTACTGGACTACTTAATTTCCCGAATACTCCTCTCCCGGAGATATATTGTAGTCACATAGATTAGCCTAGAAGTATCTCTCTCGATATCATCTAATAGCTTAGGGAATTTTCTCAATGTCTAGTATTCTCAGATTTAAGGGTTTCCCCAACTTATCGAATACCTTGCATGTTCGGGACATTTTCTCATATTAATCGGGTCCACATATTGTAGGTCGACTATTTTTCTAAGGGAGTTTGATGGTCCCTTATCATTCTTTTACTTCTCTCAAAGTTCATATCTTTGAACTATCTTCAATCTCTTAATAGAGGTTTCATCATTTCTTTCCACTACTGATTATTTTGTGGATTGTTCATTTCGGTTTTCTAACCGTTATCGGAAGTTTACTAATCACGTACAGCTCTCTCACGATCTAGTGAGTTCTTAGGTTTGCATATTCGTTATTCTTGATTCGATAGTTTTCGTGTGTTTCCACGTTTTCGTTATTTTGTGAAACAACTCTTTCTACGAATCACTAACCAATCATTACTCGATTACGAGTCGGTCTATAACACTAAGTTATACCACACAATCATACAAGGGTGGTTAGTACACACAGCATGCATCAATATATACAAACAAAGCAATAGAACATTTTTCAAGCATTTATCTTGATTAAGTCGGCACACAAGCACACAGCACACAAATCAGTGTAATCCGGTTGGCATACAGGGCATGAGAAAATCATACCTTACACCATGGGTTACTCTACCGCATCACCT
Organism: Limonium bicolor; assembly: GCA_023374045.1. Classification (NCBI taxonomy): domain Eukaryota; kingdom Viridiplantae; phylum Streptophyta; class Magnoliopsida; order Caryophyllales; family Plumbaginaceae; genus Limonium; species Limonium bicolor. The sequence continues at coordinate 42,660,139 of CM041781.1, read as the reverse complement.
TACGTTCCTCGGTTTCATACTCGATTCACTGATATCGTTTCAAACATTTCTATTAATATCAAGCTCATCCGGTATGTAAACTTATTACTCCTGTATTTACCCCGTTATCCCGTTAATCTTAGGTTTACTCAAGTGTACTTAAGTTTCTCAACTTCTTCATTACTCTCTCAGTGGTTTACTACTAATGCCACATATATGTATATATATATTGTTTGACCCGACCGACCCAATAGCTTGACCCGACCGACCCAACCCCCTGGGTCGGTCGAAGTCAGTAGGTCACGGGTTCAAAAACATCAACTCGACCGACCCAACCCTAGGTCAGCCCCCTTGGGTCGGTCGATGTAGCACCCCTACCGGTAATCACGCAATTATCTCCTAACCAGTCTGAATTACCAACAACAAAGTAGCGGAATTCAACTACATCCGGTGGGTGATACATGCCGTTAGTCACCCACGTGACTAACAAGGCCAAACTCAATCCAAATAATCAATACAAATACAATCGGTCTGATGGTTTATTATACCGAGTACACTATGCCAAACAATACAATACCTTTCCGTTCTTTAACCAATTCAACAACAATACAAATACACACCTCATTCAATTCTATACCGAGTATCTATTACAATTCCCAACTTATTGACCACAGTAGTTCGGTCTACAATTCCACAATACAACCAAATACAACTTCCTAAACAACTACCCATGCTCACATGGCAACCCGTCCTACACTCGAAACGGTATTCGGCTTCAATGTTCCTGTAAAATAAAAACAGCGCCCCAAGGGGCTCAGCAAAATTGCTGCATATGAAATTCGCATGACCCGCATGCTAACGAGGGTGCGCCGACTATTTTGGTCGAGAGCATGCGATTCATTTTAATTCAAACAGCATGCAAGGCAACAATACATTATTTATGTATATTGGTACAATCAAGGTTCAATATCGAACACGAACACAAACACTAACACACACATCAAGGGGTTAGTTTAATATATTCTATACTTAGGCATTGAGGGTTCTACCTCACTATGCCTTAATCCATTTTTCATTGTCTTACCCACTCTCTTGGGTTACACTTACTTAAGCCCTCATTTACTCAATGTCAATTCAGGTCTTACAATACTCAAACTTAATCCTCAACTCTCAAGTTCCAACTCAATGCTCAATACTCAAATACTCAAATCAATACTCAAATACTCAAAGGCATCTTTTAAGTCTTTGCCACGACCTCCGGGCAGGGTCATACACAAGACCCACCACCGGGCTTACAAATACAAATGGAGCTATACAATTAGCTCCTCTAATCTCAAATGTCCAGTTTTCTACCGGACTACTCAAATTCCCAAAACTCCTCTCTCGGAGTCATTTCACAATCTCATAGATTACCCTAGAAGTATCTCTCTCGATATCCTCCATTAGCTTAGGGAATTCTCAATGTCTAGTATTCTAAGATTCAAGGTTTTACCCAACTTATTGAATACTCTCATGTTCGGGACATTATTTATGGTAGTCGGATCCTCTCATTGGGGTTCGGCTATTTTTCTAAGGGGTTTGGTAATCCCTTACCATTCTTCATTTTTCTCAAGGTTCATTGTTTGAACAATTATCAAGTCCTCTAAGTAGAGGTTCCTTATATACTTCCAAGGTTAATTGTTTTGTGGATTAAATCAATTCGGTTTTCTAACCGTTTCGGGAGTTACTTCTCCCGTACAATTCTCTCATGTTCGAGTGAGTTATAGGTTTAGGTTATCATTTATTGGTTCGATAGCTTTAGTGTGTTACCACTTTTCGTTAATTCACAACTTGACTCTTTCTCGAGTCTCTAAACAAACAAGACTCAACTATGAGTCGAACTACAATACACAATCAACATTCAAGCAATTTTTCACAAACACCCATTTCATGAATTATACAAACTTCAGTTCAAATTACAATTCAACAAGCAACAACAATACCACTAACATGTGCAAACAATCCGATTCGTGCATTTATCTGTTAGGTGATCACACAATCAAACAAAACCCAAATCAGAGTAGCAAAGGTAGCATGCGGGGCATGAGAAATCATACCTTTCACCGGGGTTAACTTTACCGGTGTTCTCACGTTCCTCGGTTCACACTTGTTCCTCGAGTCTTACTCTTGAACCACTGATTACATGTCAAATGGTTCTATTAATATTAAGGCGTCACGGTATGTACATAATTGCTACTCTCGTACTTACCCCGTTATCCCATTATCTCGGTTTACTTAAGTGTTCTTAACTCACAACTTTCTTTCTCAATCACTTCTCAAACTGTTTACAATTATTAGGACCTTTAAAGGTCATCAACCAACTCTAAACATATCTAAAACCAATACCATTCAAACCCCCATCATTTAAACCCTTAAACACTTTCGGGAGGGCTGGGGGTGGTCCGGCACTTGGTCTGGACCCAAAGTCCCGGACCAACACTTATGTGTACCTCGGCCATATTTTCACCCCTGGTCCGGGACTTGGTCCTGGACCTAGGTCCCGACAATCCCGTTTTTCTCTCGGCTTGTTTTTCTGATGCGGTCCGGCTTGGGTTCATATCCTAGGTCCCGTACCCTCTAAAAACTGCTATTAGATAAATTTTCACCCCAAATCAATCTTAATCCACCCTAAATCTTTCCCTAATCCTTCCACAAGTTTCCCCCATAATAAACACCCTCAAAACATGCGCTAAACCACTTCAAATCCTTGTTTATATATCCTTACTTCTCAATTCTTGCTCAATTTCTTTTCTACAAAAATTTCATTCACATTTTGCATCTTGCACTCTTGTGCATTTTATAAACTTCCTTTGGCACTTTGCATTTGTTCTAACTTCATTTACCATTCCAATCATTCCTATACAAGTGCACTACAAAGCCCAAGTTCATTCTCCATTTCCATGGCTATAAGCACTACTCTGTTTCTAGCATTCTAAGTTCCTCATATGCAATTTCTACAGATTTACCCTCCTCATTCTAGTTATCCAAATACCTTTTCAAGGTTATTACTCAACTCTAAAACCCAACTGAACACCTAAGTTCTCCCCTAACCAAGTCCACCTAAATCACTCATGTTATTACCAAATTTTGACATAACCTCCCCATAAAACCTAACATGTCCAAATCCATCTTTTCAACCATTTTTCATTCCTATCTACCACAACCCCTTACAAGGGTCATACCAGCACAAAGCTCAACCAAAATTCACCATATCAACAATATAGCTTCATATCTCCAATACAATGGCACTTAGGCCCTAAATCAACACAAGTTTACAAATTCTCTGCTAAATATAAACCAAACACATTACTAGCACAAGTTTTGGGTTTATTATTTATTCTAACCCACCCTAATACTAAACAATTAAACAAGCTTCAAGGTTGATTTCTTACAATTAATTTCACATTAAACTCCCAAACACTGGCCTAGGCGTGTAGGGGTATTACACGCCGCGTATTATTACATAATAACGCAAGGCTCTAATAAGCAACTTAAACAGATAACAATAAGGCCCCAAAAGAAATACTTAAATAAGTATAATCAAAGAGATGTTAGAACTCCCCAAAAGTCATTACAAACCCACCCAAACGGATGTCACAAGCGGAAGCTAACGAAATACGCCAAAGGCTCAAAGTCAATACATAAGTCTCAGAAGAAACTAATAACAAAGCAACTAAACTCCAGAGCTGCAAAGTGACCTTCGCTGATCAATCTGCAATGTTAGATAAAGTAGGGGAAATGAGCACACACTATGCCAGTAGATGACCAACTTCATCAACCAGCATGCTCCAAAACATTTTACGAATATTGACAAATCAGAAGGAGTCAAAGGAATCCATAAATAGGTCAGAAGACAGAACAGAAGTCCATACAATGGAGGACTAAACAGAGTCAGAAGCAGACCGAAGTAGAAACAGAGTGGGACACTAGCGATCACAGCACATACAGACAGAACGAGCACCACTCGTGAACAGAACGAGGAAACCTCACTCGTAAACAGAACAGGTGAAACACCGAAAGAACGGGGAACATCACTCTCGTGAACAGAAGGATCCTACATAGCGCGCTACGAGACAGCGAAACCGCCTCCAAAGGCTCAGACACGAGATAACTAGGTCCCAAACAGAAGCTTAAAATACAAGATAAGCATAGTGCACCAAAGGCACCAGAAAGCATAGATGGCTTGGAAATCCGAAGGGGAATCCACCCCGCAAACGAAGTCAAAACGGAGCTCAACGAGCAAGTTATTGTCAAACAGAGGCTTGTCCGAACTTGTGTCCGGACCATCAATGTTCGGACACAAGTCGAGACTCAGAAGTCGAAATCAGACAGATGTCTGAACATGTGGTCTGAACTAGAAGTTTCGGACACAGGTCGAACTTTAAAACAGTAGAGGAGACGAGGTGTCCGAACATCCAAGTTCGGACGGATGGTCGGAGACGATCTTCGGAAACCATAACGTGTAGAGTCCGAACTTGTGTCCGGACATCAATGTTCGGACACAAGTCGAAGCCAAATCAGAGAATGCAGAAGGCTGTGTCCGAACTTCAAAGCTCGACAGAAGTTTCGGACACGGTGAAAACTTCAGAAAGTTTAAGCGCAGAAGGGCATGTCCGAACGTCCAAGGTCGACGGAAGTTCGCGACATGCCAAAAACTCAGAAGACAGAAGCGAATACAACGAACAGAGGCACAAAACCAACTCAATCAACACACGCATTTACAAAACAACCTTGGGGGTTTAATCCATTGAAATGGCATTAAAACAGGCACAAATCACACACCAAACACAAGGCAATCATTGAATTATTTGCAGAATCAACTCCCCAAGGCTAAACACACCTTCGAATCCGACAAGCCACCTACCTCAGTATACAACAGAGACAAATCCCTCAATTCTGAACAGCAGAATCCAGCCAATGTAGACCCTCAAACGCAGACACGAACTCAACCCAATTCACTGAGCAAAACACATTGCAAAACTCCCAATTCAGAAAACGGAACCCAAACCCTGAAACTGAAATTAACAATCCAAAACTGCACACAATCCTCACTGAATTCGTCAACAAGGGAACCAACTGAAGAAAACGAGTGCAGCGCGCAGAGGATTAAGATTCTGGCAATCAGATTGCAGAGACCAAATTGGAGGAAAATTCCAAAACCTAAACCTCAAACTGAACTGTGCTAACCATATACAATTCGCAAACTGGTCGCAGAGGAGAAGATGAAGCAGATGCAGAACCCTCCAACAGCACACTCACAACCAACGGATCAGAACCAACACAGGAGAGGAGAAATGCCTGAAATAACAAGAGAGATAGAACAGAGAAGAGGAGCGCTCCAGCAGTTGAACTGATCGGGGAATTAGAAAAATGAGAGCGTGGTGAGGAACGTGGTTAGGGAAATTAAGGATAATTTAATAAGGAATATAATGGTTCTCACCAAAAAAATCAAATGAGAAAGGAAAGACTTCCTCGTCCCCAACTTAATTAGAATGGACTTCCTTGTCTGAGTAATGAAATATCTCAACATAAGGCAACGTGCACGAATAAAAATTGTAACAATTTTGGGTTATAACATCACAAGTCCTCTTTCTTTTAGTTCTCCTCTTTCTCTTCCTCTTCTCAAATTCGGTCAAGTGGAATGGAGTTGCCAAACTCCATCCCATCAAGAAACACAAAATTTAACATAATTAAGATCCTAACCATGGATACACTAATTCAATGGAAGGCTTATAATATCATTAATTAGGGTTTACCTTTGGAGCTTTTAAAAGAGGGTTTTAACCCCTTGAGGTCAAGAAGGGATTACTCCACCATTGGAGGTTTGAAACAAGGCTCCAAACAATAGAAAACAAGGCCTGAGAATGGGAAAAAATCGGTCAACACGAGAAGGAGGAAAAAATGAGTTTTTCATTAACCTTCTTACCTTAGGAGAGAGAGGGGACTCCAGGCTACAAGATGTCCATTTCTCTTCAAATGGGATATACCCAAGGAGATGAAGTTCACTTTTGGGAATTTTAAAAGAAAAGTGTAGAGCTTGAGAGGAGAAGAGAAATAATGTTATTTTATTTTGCATTTGAGCTTGTATTGGCTTAGAGCATGTAGGAGAAGACGAGTAGCCATGGGGGTTTTCAAAATTGCCCAGCAAACTAGAGAGAGGGATGGGGAGCCCTCTGGAGGAAGGAGAAGGGAGGAAAGAGAAGGAAGAAAAGAAATGTGAGGGATGGAGGAGATAGAGGGTAGTTACCTTTTTCTACTTTTCTTTTCTTTCTTTTTCTTTTCTTTCTTTCTTTACTTATTTAGTGTGTGAGGGCTGACCTCATGCTATTAAAACTGGCCCATTAAAATATGCCAAGATGGAAGCATTTTTCATCTTTTAACAGAAAACTCTCGTTTATTTACCCGGTTTAGCACTATCACTAATCGGGCCGTTTTCCGGATTTTTCTCGTTTTCTTTTAATTTTAATGATCTTAACTGTCCGTTAATGTTTAATTATAGTTATTAATGAACTAAATTTTTATGGGTTCATGTTGACCACTCAAAGTCATGTTTTCTTCGGGTTTTCTTGAAAAACGTGCGCTAAAGCTTTATTACGTTTTAAACTCATTATTTGGATCCGTTTCTTCTCGGAATTGTTCCCATATCATTTAGGCATTATTAAGCCTTTTAAATCCATCTAAGACCATTGTCGAGGTCGTATTCCGCCTACGGTCACATAACGCTCATTTTAGCGTTTTTCGCTTTTTAAGTGTTTTATCTTTTCTTTTGCATTTTTTTTCTTTACCAAAATTTATTAGGAACTAATAGGCCCTCAATTATCATATTAGAGTAATTTAATCACCCTAATCCAGTTCGGGGTATTTCAACCTACCCCCCTTAAAGAACTTTGCCCACAAAGTTAGTGAGTCTAAGATTGTTAGTCACCAAGGTACTCAATACTAAGGTTATAAACTCTATATAACCTGACAAACTCCCGTGTCTGACTGAATACATACCACACATTCAAACAACATGTCACAGCATGCATAGCAACCAAAATTATCCTTGTACAAAACTCTCCATGGGGTCCATCCGTAGATAAAGAAGACACAACAGTCCTCTTCCATATCGAGTGATCCCTCAGGTACCGGTCACGTTTGAACACTTACGCTTTCTGGTTCACGGCTGTCATGACATTGAGCACTTACTCTTTCTGGCTCTACAGTCCTTTGGTTCTGATCAAATTCATTTGCACATCTAGAGATTCCTCAAGCTTCAAAGTGGGTACTCTTCCCTGACCGGACTACTCATATCCGGCGGCCCTTGGAAAAAAACAAAACACACACTACAAACGTTCTACCGGTCACTTAGTACCGTTGCTCGTCCATTGTAATGGTTTCAAAACTAATCATCACTTCCACCGACTCACAACTAGCTTCACCTCCATGGTTTCGACCCGATATCGGTGCCTAGCCATTAAAGATCCACTAGCGCCCGTGGGGGCGGTTTCAAAACCGATCCTCATTCTCAAGTTTAAAGAAAACCATTTGTGTCAAAATCAATTTGGGAAATTCATTTTGAAAATTTCAACGCAATTCCAAATTCCAATTTGTGTTAGTTTCACCTATTACTAGTGTGATTACTTGTGGCCGCTTATAAGAAGCTTCAAGAGTCATTTAACCCCAATGTGATCAGCATTGTGTTGAACTATCCATTCACCCCAATTTGTGTTCGGTTTCCCTTGATCGCTAGCAAATCAAGTTCCACCTCCCACCTCAATTCACCCAATCAAATAGTCAAGCATTAATTTCATTTTCTATCTTCTTAATCTTACTAGTCTTAACCACCAAAACATACATTTACCCATTTACTACTCATCTCATCAATTGTTACTCAATTTATCTTCAACTACTATACCCAAGAGTTTTGAAAGTTAATACTCCAATTAATTTTTATCTATCCTCAAATCGTTCACAAGTCAAATCAATTTCTATCCTCAAATTATTCACCAATACAATCAAATCAAATTATCTAGGGGACTCACTTCCCACTAGGTTTAACATCGGTTTCATACCGATTTATTCTCAACAAATCTCCCAAACATACTCATCAATACCATGTCTAATCCAAAATCAAATACTATGTCTAGTCTCAAATGGACATATACCATTGGGGTTCTCATTCCCTAGGAGTTTCTCTACTCCTTTCCACTTCAAATCTCGTAAATAATCAAATTTACACAATGAGTGGATACAAATGTTTATGTAACATAGGTACCAATCATCAAAACAAATTCTTTTGCACTATGCGCATTGTAGTTTATGCACTTATCACGTAAAACATACACTTTGCGGTTTTTTCCCTACCCCCCTAAAAGGGATTACGCCCATGTAATCTACCATGTGTCAACATTGGACATAGGTCGAAGGCATTCAGCCGTCGTGGAGTGTTTTAACTTTTATGCGGGCTATTATACAATGTATTTCGGTCAAAGGGTCTTAACCATATTGTTGGTTAGTCCCTGCACCAAGAATTCTCATTGGAGTTTACTTACCTCTTAACCGGGTTCGGTTCTAGCCTTAGAGACTTCAAGGCGTTGATAATTAGCCATTCATTTACTAGATATATTGAACCTTAGAATACTGGGCCCACTAGCTTCTGCTGCGTGACCCTGATAACTTGGGGTTTATTCGCCTTTCACATTATTCTTAATGCGTTATACAATACCCTTTTATCCCTTTTTTTCTTGGGAATAAGGTTTATCAATTAGCACGTGGTATGTCTTACCATACGTGAATTCAATGGGCTTTGGAATTTCTATCCAGCTCTTTAGGAATCTATATACATATTGTTGTGTACTTTCGTGATTATTCACTTGATTCCTCCGACTTATTGTCGGTTGAGGTTGAGCCACTACTTAGTTGTAGTGCTTCCTCTGTTGTCTGTGGCTTCTAGATTATGCCCACTTAAACGGTTTTATACAAGTGTTCTTTACTTGTATGACCTTGCATTTTCTATGCATCGGTCCTTATGACTTCATAAGTTTCCCTCTACTTTTACCACAATCGACATTCTCCAAATTCCTAGCTATCTCACTAGATCATTACTGCACAAGCGCAATACCAAAACACTCAGTCCTACAGAGTGTAGAGGCGTAAACTCTTGGCGGTAAATCACTTATGCGATTGCAATAGGAATGCACATTGTTTCCTTGTTGTCCGGTCTGTCTACCATCTTGTACTTAACAACTCCATAGCCTTGTGTGATTATTCAAATACACTGGTCGCTTGCTGTGCCCCATGTTCTTACTGAGTCTACAGTATTGGTTTACATGGCATCCGCTCATGCACTTCCACCATTTATATAATGGTTCGCCATTCATTTGGATGTTTCCTGAATATACTATACTTGTGTTTCTAAGCTCCTTGAGCATTATTGATTCTATACTTCGAGTTAAACCCATACAGCGTTCCTTCTAAAACGGTTACTCTTCGGTTTCCAATAATTGCTATGATAGCATATTTCCACTTTGCTTGGCAATAATTGAATACTTAAGCTTCACTACATTAGTAGTTCTAAAAGAGATGTATCTTCAGATATTCGCTGATGGTATTCTCTTCTTTGGAATCTATGTGTTCACCGCTCTTGCGGTCTCACATTAATGAGGGGTATCTTGCTCCTTAGTTATTAAACTATTTACTGGTGCCATTCTTGGCAACTCCCCATATGGTTTTCTGTTGGGTTTTGCAACCGTTGTAGTAGGTCTATAGCATACTAGCCACATTGCCTAGAGCTTGCTCATCTTAGGCTATTTACAAGCGTTGCTTCTCCTTATACCATCAAATGGTTTGGAGGTAACATTGGGCTCCATGATAAAATCATCGCATCACGCTTCTGTTCGTTGGAGGCCCTTTAAGTATCTTGGCGCTGGTTGGTACCATTTATTAATTTAGGGTATCCCCTGTCAAGTGGGATCCTTTCGGTGTTCTTACCAAACGTTCGTTCTAATTCTTGTGCTTTTATCATGACATTTAGTTCGACACCCTTCAAGGATTGCTCCTGGGTGTTATCATGCTATGCCATTACCTTTGGCTAACTTATACGTATGTTCAGTTTACTCCGCATTGCGGTTCTGGAATTCAAGTTGTCCCGTTTAGGGTTATGATGTTTCCCGTTCTTAGGGTAAACAATGGGCATTTTTCCTTATGTTTTATGACCGGTTGATATTCTCTCCGGTTTGGATGGTATTCTCCGGTACCTTATATGATCACTCTGGTATCTATCCAGTTCATTGAACGTTGATGTGTTCTCATCAGGCATTTGCCTTATTGTGTTTAGACTGGGATTCCAGCTAATATGCTTTGTTTCAATATCTTTGAGACATATCAGATGTCTTTGCTCAATTACTAGTGCTTCTCGCACTTCCTAACTCTTAAAAGTTCTCCTGGAGTGAGATCTTGACTCTTTTAGCTACGTGAGCTTATCTGTGTTCCTTCGTTTGTTCGAGGTGTCCAAATGTTCTGGTTTGAATTCACTTATGGTCCGTAGAACGGAGCTAACTACTTCCCGTGTTTTGTACACTACATGTATACATACGTGGGGTACCTTATTGGTACGTTACCACTTACCCGACTAACACACAAATGGTTTGTCAGGCCCACAAGCTCCTTCGGAGTGCGGTCGTCCCACATCCCGTATTTGGGTACACTCGTAGTGCTCATCACACGCCTAGGTGAAGTATTCTATTTTCAACTCCTCTTGTATCATTATATGATAGCTTACCTTGATTCTCTGGTTTGGTTTTAAAATCTGAGGTTTAAAAGAAAAGTTTGTGGTTTTGAAAGAAAAATTTTGGGTTTGAAATAAAATCTTGGGTTTTGAAAGAAAATCTTCATGGCGTTGCCATGACTGAGGTCTTGACCAAGTCTAGCTTCTCGCTAACTGGTATGTTGTTAACAAAATGGTCAGGCCGTTAGGCCTTTCCAAGGCTTCGTTGTTCAAGTTCTTAGGTTTGGCAATCCTTCGTTTGCTTCCATTGTCATGGTGGTACTTTAATAGGTACTTGTTAGTCGTTAAACGTCTTCCAACTGCCTTGTAGTTGCTGCACTTGCCTTGGCAAGTGCGCGGGTACGTCGGTTTTCAGGTTAGTAAATACCGGTTACGGTATTGTTTTCATCCATACTTGGTGGTTTTATTGGATCTTACTTTGATCTTTTGAACTTAGTGATCAATCTTTTGAGTAACTTCTCAATGTTCTTGACAAGGTTGTCGATAGTTCGGTGCTTTCCCGATCCTTGAGGTACTCCGTGTACCCTGCCTCATAGCTCATTTCCACGCTTCTACGGTGGTTACCGAGGTTTGACTTATCCCTAGGAACTACGTTGTAGTCCTGTCGGTGTATGTCTTATGAATGCCCCCATAGTTGTTTGGACTATGTTATTCGGGTATTACTGCCTGTAACACCCCTACTAATAACATCACAATTAACCTTTAATCGCAGCGGAGATCACATCACAAACACTGACTAATCCAATGGGTGTTACACGCCGTTAGCCACCCACGTGGTTAACAAGGCTATTACTTACACAATGTACCGGTCTGATGGACAAGATTACCGAGCACTACCCTTTACATTTACAAATCCATTACAAACTGAATACAAGTACAATTACAAACCAAACTGTACCGAGTCTATACCTTCATCTACCGATTATCCAACCTCAGTCTTACATCACTTACAACTACATAACAACTAAATACTATCCATGTTTATACAGCTACCCCGTCCTACTCTCGAACGGCTGCCAGCTCCATTGTACCTGTAAAGTAATGGGGGCCCCCAAAGGGGGTCAGCACCTTTGCTGGTATGGTAATCATGCAGCCCGCATGCTACCGGGCCACGCACAACTAATTGTCGAGTGAGCATGCAATTTATTTTATTTTAAGCATGCAAGAAAATTATAAACACATAACATGCTTATAAGCACACACAACCAACCAATGGGTTACAACCAGTAAAGTCAACACATCATCACTTGTTAGGTTAAATCTTTGTGTTTCTGGACCTCTTGAGGGTTCCTACCTCAACGGGACTAAATACTTATTAGACGATACTTACCCATTTAATCGGGTTATGAGTAATTACTTCTTATATTAAAATTGGGTTGGTTTCGGTTATCAACTTACACAACACCACCACACACATCGCGTAACAACATGTACACCACACATCACCGTTCTTCTTAGAGAACGTACACTTTACTTAAAGTGTGTCGGATTAAGTATAGGTCCGCACACCGTACATATTTACTTTACTTAGATGGGTCGGTCTTAATATAGATCCGTTCACATTATACACATATTCCCTTAGTCCGACGTGAGTCAGATAAATAGCCTTGGTTAAGCTATCCCGGCCTTAATATAGAACCATACACATTATACACATATCTCCCTAGTCCGACGTGAGTCAGATAAATAGCCTTGGTTAAGCTTGAGGGTGGTTGTAATCCAAGAAGGAAAAACAACCATAACATAACAGAGTGGGAGTTAATTCACATATATACATCAACTCCCAAACAACACGCGTGACCGGAACGACCGGATTCCTCACCTCCCATAATATATACCCATTAGTTAGAAGTTCCTTTATGGAACTTATCACATACATACACCATTTGGTGTTACAAGTCTGGTTAATCACACACAAGGGAGGTAATATCCCATTCGACAAACATGGACAACAACATTCGTTAAACTACGATACATTAAACAAAGGCAACACACAACACACATAACCACAATATACAACTAAAGCACGGATAGCCGTAGTTAGTACGTTCCCGTGGGTTGGGATGTTTAAACCTGTAACACCCCTCATAAAAATTACGTAATAGTCGCTCACGTGAACAGGAATTAAAGGCGTCTCACAGCGGAAGTAATTACATTAATAGAACTCACATGGGTGTTACTTGCCACCACTCGCCCATGCGAGTGAGGTAGCAGTACAACATCTTAACAAAATTAAACATAAGAATACAATCCGCAGTGACAACGAGATACCTCCTACATTTCTATCTAAATATCAACAGCACAACTACAGTGAGCATCTAAACATAATCCAACTCTTACAACCCCTTTCCAGTGGAATCATTTAATACATAACGAAGTATGAACGGTAAATCCAAAATCAATAATGTCCTAACTACCCAACCCCGCACTTCGGCTTCAACGTGTTCAGCAACCTGCGCAATAAGTGTAGTATCAGCGATAGCCGCTGAGTATGCCGGATCTGGACCCTATTGGTCACTTGTCATTTTTAACCGTCTTGATATTAGATTGATTTCATGCTTTGTCATTTTACAGATATAATAAATACTGTAACAACATGCATGATTAGGTAATCATTCATCCAATCCAAACAGTCATATATATATGCACATTACTGTCATACATCATGCAATACAATGGCATTGAGAACTCATTCATTGTATATTAATATCATCACATAGTATGAACTCATTCATCGTATATTAACATCATCACATGGTACATCACTCGGCCCTCTGGGCCTTCACATATGTTTGTTTAGGTTAGCACAGTCGGGCGTCAGTTAGGACAACCCGAAATATACACACTTGGACAGTAGTCCCACGTACACACAATGGTGCTCACTGCCCTGATCATCCGAAGACTCTGGGACTTATTCACTTTGCCTTTGTAAAGGCGTCCATTTAGGTGGCCAAGGGCCTGGTGCCAACGGTAGCACACTCCGCCTGACGATCTATCTAGGCTCGATCAGGATTTACTAGGGAAAACCCGATACGGGATATCCCAAGAGATCTCTACGCGCGACCAGCAGCCAGTGACTGTCTGGATTAAGGTACATCATCACATACATTCACACTCCACTGTTAGCTTTGTTAGTTAGATAGTTAGTTACAGTTTTTGTTATGGAGTACATCACTTAATTGATTGGCTGCCCTATGGGTCTTACGCATGCCTAGAATTATTCTAGGTAACATTCACTTTCGAGTCAAAGCTCTAGAGACCGACAATGTCGTGTCCCGTTCCTAAGTATTTTACTTAGGTTATAACTACGTACTTGTAATACTTAGTGTATTAAGTCAAGCAACAGTGGTCACAATCACACATTTCGCATATGTAGTTTTGTATAAGTCGATCTATAGTCGACATAGTATTAGTCCCGTAGGACGTTCGTGCATAAATAAATAATGCCTTGAACATAACTACACATCATACACATACATCACATACATACATCACATACATACATTCACACAAGTTATTTAACAAACAAATCCGAGCCCGAGGAATTCCTCAGGACAACTCGGATCAAATCCCTTTACATACCGTACACCGTTGACTAGATTCGTGCAGTGCAGTCCACTAGAGCTTTCAAGCGCGTACGTCGGGAATGCGATCTAGTAATACACGGAACACTAAGCGTCAATCCACATGACAGCACAATTCGGTATTTCCGAATAATATTTGAAATTCTAGTACCATGTCCCCAGACTTAACATTTGTTACTAGTTAAAGTATCGTTATTAATATTTGATGACCCCTTACTCGTTGTGTGAGTTAATACTCGGTTTACATTAGAGCATGAAACCTTACGTTATACACTTATGATACTTCACTAGGGTTTATTTATCAAACCAAGGTCCTATACTAACCTTAGTATTTTATGTCGTTATAGTTATAGTGTATAACTTTATATCTTGGTAAGTTTTTATTTATGTATGTATGCATTTAGCATAACAGCTTGAATAACTATATCCCTAGTCACATAATATTATTTGTGTTACATCTTTTTCATAATGTTGTAAGGTACGATATTTTATGTGTCACTAGACTTTATTACAAGTGGCTTGGCCACTTAGGAATGTATCGAAAATAATATACACATGTGCCACATTTGAGCTCCTTTATTATATATTTTCATTACTCATAACACTACCCCATAACTTATTATATTGTAGGTATTTAAATATTTTATAACACCAAAGATCTTGTGGTAAAATGTAACCCAAGCTCTTTTCACACTTGTTGATTATCGGTTATATATATATATATATGTACCTCTAATTTCCTTGCACAACTCAACTCACCATCCCACCATTTCCACTACAGATTAATAGGTTTATGACTGCATCACCACTTAAACACCCCTGTGAACTTGCTTATACAGAAGGTTATTCATTTCTGAAAACAGCTAGAACTGATGTACTAAGTTTGTTAAACTTTTCTCTTTCTGTTTTGTTTCTCATTCTCGGATTTGGTTTCCTTTTTCACTCCATCTTTCCCCTTCTGTTTAGTCACTCATTTTATGGTGTTATTACTATTTCTTTTCAATCTGTTATAGACACAGAACAACCCTACAGAATCTGAAACAGCAGAGACAAGAAAACCGAAACATCATTTGTTTATCCTTTCCTCAAACCTTTATTTTGGTTTTCTGATTGGTTTCCAACTTCTCTAACTATTACCCTACTCGGTGCCTGTATTAGGAAGAGGTTGAGCTTAAGGGAAAACTCAGAATAATGCTGTCATCATCACTGCACCTCAATTTACAGAAACTGGAACTGTAACACTGTATCACATGGTCTGATAACTCCACTTGCACTTGTAATTTGTTCACGGTTCTAGTTTGAGTTCTCCCTAGGTTACTTAGCTATCGGTATACATATATTAGCACCGTTTTGACCACAAGACAGATTCATCACCATAATGTTTATACTCTTGACAGATTCATATACAGAAAAAGAAACAGAATGGCAGAACTGAAATCAAACTGTCAAGAACTCCTTTCTGTTCTCCTTCTGTTTAATTCTCAGTTGGTTTACAGTTTGTTTTTCTTCAAGGTGTTTACACACTTAGTTAAGTTAGTCAGCAAAGTTTAAAGTCCTTGAATCACTCAATTCCTCCTGCTTATGTCCTCTGCAATATACTATACAGAACTAGAAAATTCCCTGCAACTGTAACTGAAGTTATAAACTGATATATGCTCTCATTTTGTTTTCTGCCCATTGTCTAAACTGACTTATCACTCTCTCCCGTATTCATGAGTCGACATTTGAATTTTCTTTCATTACAACTCAAGTAGTTTAGGGTGATATTTCTTTTAAGTACCCTCAGACCCAAAACTACACAGACCACTACAAAACAGAAGTCTGAAATCTGAAACTATAACACTGCTATACTCTCCTCTGTCTCTTTTCTTTGTTAAGGAAATTGACTTCTAATCCTCCAAATGTACATATCCACTTAGTTCAGTGCACCAACAATGTTGCAGATTCAATATCAAGCCGCTACACTTCCTTAACACTTCTACACAGCAGTTGTACAGAAAACTGCACCTGCAGAGAATCTGAAACACAATCTGATAATAACCTTATCTAATCTCAACTTTATTGTATCCAACTGATGTCTAATCCCCCCAAAATGTTTCACCAGCCTAGCTAGGTGTATTAGCCATGATTTGGGTGTTTTAGTAAACCAATTCAACACCATTAAAACTCCTGTAAACCGGTTTCACAGAACAGCCAAATATTGAAAATCTGAAAACCAAGAAATCTGGGTATCCCCACTTCATTCCTCTTTTTAGTTTGTTAGACTGTCTTCTAGTCTGTCCCAAAGCACCTCCCTACCTAGTTAAGGGTTCTAGCTATCTGTTAGATTCAAAGACAACCCAAATAACAGCACACGCACATCTGAGAAGTCCTTTACACTAAACCTGAAACCTGAAACTGAAACTATGAAACTGATGCAATTTTCTTGTCTTCTGTTTTCCTTCTGCTCTTTAAACAGGTTTCAGTTTTTTTTTCTAGTTGCTTCCCCTTGGTTAAGTGGTTTTTCCACGAATCTAAATTCCAGAACAGACCAAGGACATGGTGATTAAAGTTACAGAAACAACCTAGTACTATCTGGAAGGAAACTGAAAAAAACTGGAACAGGTAACTAATACCTTCTCTTCTATTTTCTTCCCTGTTGGTTCACGGGTTTAAATTTCTAGTTTCCCTTAGATGGTCTAGTTACTTAGTTTAGCATTAGTTCAGGGTTTCCATTCCAATACAAATCTGTTACAGCTACTGAGAGGTTATAATACTGAAGTTAGGAAATCTGGACAGAACTGAAACATCAAGCTTATATTTATTTCCTGTTATTGTTTTTCTTTCTTTTAGAAATACTCCTACGCATTGTAGACTTAGGAATGTGCCTAGACAATGTTCTAAATGCATTCTTGACCCCATACTACCCGTACACTTCTCTGGGGAATTAGTATACAGAAACACAACATTTCAGAAACTGATATACTCTCTTCGTCATTTTTTTTTCTTTCTGTTTGTTCACAGATTAGATTTCTAGTTTTGCCCCAGATTGCCTACTCGGTTAGTTTAACTGTTTTATGAGGGTTTTAACTTCAAGAACAACTTGGTAGCATCAAAGCTTCATCCAACCCTGAGACTGGACAACTACAGAAAAAGAAAGAACTGAAAACAAAACTGAAACTGATGTATTGTGTATGTTTTCTGTGGTTGTTCCTTTTCTGTATCACTTACTAACTATCTAGCTCTGGAGTAGCTGGTGCATTAATCAAATGCTTCAGAATTTGTTGTTTATTAGGAGTGATGCCATACACTATCGACACCAGGGACAAAACATTACAGAACCTACAGTAGTTATCGGTTTTGAAGTTTACCTTGGGTTGAAATTCAGACCAGTGTGTCGCAGTCTATGGAGAGATTTCTTGTCGACTTTCTTTTGACAGAGGAGTACAGGCTTCAAGATTTCCAGTGCTCCACTCCTACCTAGCATGTATGGCTCTTACATGAGACAGGAAGAAGGTTGAAGAGAGACTGGTGCACTCGGGAAAAAAAAACAAACAGAAAGAAGGAAGCTTGTCCCATCATTTACCTCGCTAGTACTCTGGCATAGTCGTTCAGGCTTCCAGGGACTTGGGCACCAGCTCGATCAAACAGAAAGGGAGAGTTGGGAGACTTAGTTTACTGATAAGACAATGGAAGATACTAAAGTGAGTTGACAGTTTCTGGATCGAACAGAAACGAAGAAAACAGAAGGAGAGCGATGCAACCCAGTAGCAATACCTTGCATGCAAGAATCAGAGGGGAGTGGAAGGAGTCTCTGAATCTTGTAAGGATTGGTGCATGCCCGGGGAAAGAAGAGGGGTAATCTGTGGATGTATGAGCTAAGCGATAGTTGCTTATTGATTCCCATAAGGTAGGCGTGAAAGTTTGCAAAAGAACAAACTGTTTCTGATGTGTTTTTGGCTGGAATCAAGATGGCGCAGGAATTAGTGGGGTATCTGTTGAGTAACTTCAACCAGGAACAACCTGGGAACTTGAGGAGTACGTGGGAATCAAAGGAGCAGACAGTTTCCTGTTTCACTGAACTTGCACAAACTGTGCGGTAAGCCGCAGGAAGTTATGGGCTGGATTAGTTCATTAGTTGCAGGGATTAAGGAGAGTTTGTGAAGAACTAAAGTGCTTGTCTCAAATTCTGAGACGTTGGCTTGAAACGGAGAGCAGATGTTGTTGCTCAAGTTGTTCTTGTCTTTGATCTACGGTATTACAGAGCGCAGGAGGAGGGAAGATTGCTGCCTGGGTAATGAAGGCTGCCTCGGTTACAAGGAGGTATGGGTGTATACCAATAGTTTAGTGTCTGCAATTCCCCCAAGAGAATGTTTTGGAGTTGACAAGGAAGATCAGTAGTAAATTTAATCGGTTTCCATTGCAGGTATGCAGACAGTGATATTGGGTGGAGCTAACCCGTCTGTTTTTTCTTTCTTGTAGTTACCTTAGTAATCTAACTTCTAATTATAAATCGTCAGTAATTGTTACTGAATTCGAGCACAGCTCAAGCGGTTAAGGTTTCAGGATAGGTACGAGAGGTCTCGGTTTCGAATCCCGGCTAGAGCATATTTGTTCTTTTATTTTTTTTCAGCCACATTATGTCTATTTATTGCATATAAGTGACTTGTATTAACATGTCACGTTATTAGTCGTATGTACATATATATATATATATACGACTATTTCGTTATGTCCCGTTTTGGTTATAAGTACAACGTTAAAATCTTGTAACGTTATGTACATTTACATATGTATATCCGTATGTACATAAGTACCGTAATAATAAATTGTTCGTTTGTTCGCAGGTTATTACTTGCTTGATTATTTATACCTTAATATAGCTATTTATATATTAAAATAGCGTTTAATTATTTAGAGGTATTTCAGTCTACCCCCCTTAAGGAGACTTCGTCCCGAAGTCGTCTTTCTCGAGTGACTTATAACAACTACCCATATAGCCATGGTGCACATCTATTTGATGTGGCGATACCTAAACGGTACAGTATATCTGAGTAGTGTACACCGATATGTATATATGTACATAACAATCGTCAACCATTCATACATGTTCGCAACATACACATATGCGCAATGCGCAAACAACCTACCAACAACACAAACACGTATGCCCCGCATACAAATACACATACAGACACACCTGATAATCAAATAGTACACGTATGTCCCGAAGTCGCTTTACTTAAATAGGTGTATTAATAACTACCCATATAATCCCATAGTGTATATCTATGTGATATATCATTTACACATCGTATTGTGCTAATGCCGCACATAGCCCTCAATTGTGGCGTTAATTCAAACATATATGGATATAGGTGATCCATCAGCACCATCATTTCCTATCGGTTCTACCAATCCTGACAACCTCCCCGAGGTGTCATACCATATCACTATCACACATTCCATATCTTAAGGATTTACTTTGTATCCGGACTGTACCACATGTAATCAATCTACAAGGTACTATAATTATGTATATCACACATATCATA
This sequence comes from Limonium bicolor, assembly GCA_023374045.1. Taxonomy (NCBI): domain Eukaryota; kingdom Viridiplantae; phylum Streptophyta; class Magnoliopsida; order Caryophyllales; family Plumbaginaceae; genus Limonium; species Limonium bicolor. The sequence goes on along the minus strand of CM041781.1, from coordinate 42,640,235 downwards.
AGGAACAGTACTACATTCATGTATGTAGACACATCATTTCACAAGTATTTCATAAGATACATACAACAAGTGCACATTTCACACAAACAAATCAATCACGTACGCCCCGCGTACCCAACAACACCAACAAGATGAATAAACAACATCCAACAATCAGCATCGTGTGCCTCGCACACCCACAACCTATTGTATGCCCCGCATACGAAATAACAGAATTTAGTGCAAACATGTGCACGGCCAAGAGGCTCTACCCCCCTTAAAAAGGGTTACGCCCCCGTACCCCACAAGTATTCTACAGCCGCTCCACAAGGAGCGCTGGATACTTGGCTCTCATAGAGTTCTCTAACTCTCATGTGGTGTTTTCACCTTTGGGGTAGATTATTCTCATATCAGAGAGATGGGTATGACTCTAGCCCCTTCGGGCTCTTAAATACATAAAGGGTGAGGCTCGTATTTGTGCTCTCTCCCAAGTTCGTACTAATGGGCCCACTCGCTCTATATGAGGTGCAGACCCATGAATATAGGCTCAATTTCCCTTTTTCCATTATTGTGTATCTTCTGATTTGGATCACTAGCATACATTTGTATGTCTTCTCCCACTGATATTCAGCTTGAGGTATAATGTGACATTGGCTTTTGTTAGTACTTGGTGCTCTTTGCACTTGTCTTTGTAATACCAAGACGTACCAGCCTATATGTCCACGTGGATGATGATTGTCATCCGTGTCTCCTGGTGGTTTTGTTCCAGAGTAATACACTGTTGTAGTTCTTTGATACACACTCTTGTTGATATTCATCGCATCTTTCTGTATTTCTACTAGATTAATAACTGCACAAGTGCAATACCAAAACACTCAGTCCTACAGAGTGCAGAGACGTAAACTCTCAGCAGCTAATATCTAAAGAGTCAAACAGATAAGATGAGCGAATCATCATGTGAGTGGTACATTTCAAGTCCATTATTCTTTCTTAAGGTATCTGCTAGCATTTGGCTTGTCTCTTATCATTGCGTAGTCACGCGTTTATGTTTACATCATCTGGTAGATTTCCTCTGGATTGCGAGAACTTGCATGATCCTTATGAGGGTTCTACATATCATTTGTCCATATAGTGGTTTCTTGTTTCTGTCTTCTGCCTCGTCATCTTCGAAGGGTCTCCTTGTCTTCACTGTGTATCGACCGCTATTCCGTGTTGTAGGTTCTTGGTTTCTCTAGCCCGTTGGTTAACTGCGGCTCTTGTCGTCCATCTTCGAGGTAATCTGCATCACTGTCCGTTGTACGGAGTTGACTACTTCTCGTGTTCCTAACACTACTTGTCTACATGCATGGGGTACCGTACTGATACATTACTACTTACCTGACTAACCTATAAATAAGTCTGTCAGGCCCACATGCTCCTATCGGAGTGCGGTCGTCCCATGTCTCGTTTAGTAAACTGGTAGCGTCCGTCACACGACTATGGTGAAGTATTCTATTGTCAGTCTCCCTTTCGATGCGATGTTGATTGGTCCGCAATGTTGGTTATCTTGTCGTAGGTTCTAATGTTCTAGCAGTATGGTGGTAAGGTGGTTGGAACATTATTTTTGTTCCCTGGACTCATGTCCTTAGTAACATATTATTGGTAGCACTTAGTCGCTAACCAGTTAAACGTTGATTCGTCTGTATGGTTGTAATCGGTTTACGTAATATTGCTGCTGAGGTGGCAATGTCAGTTCTCCTATCTCGATCTCCATGAGTATATACCTAATTATTTCCTCCACGTCTAATCATTATAATTTCCTACCTATGCTTCCCGATGCGGCGTAGGGTAAGTTCTCACACTTGGGCATTTATATGTGTTTCCTCTCCCATTTAATTGGGTGTATTGTAGATAGCATGATTACCTGAGCATCTTGGCTCTTCACTTTCCAACCATTCTCACTGATGGTACTGCAAATGAGTTGCTTTTACAAATATTGTAAGTGAATTTTGTATGCCACTTTCATACTTCGTCCACTAGGACCGAACATTTATCACTATTAGTGATTAACATTACATGCTGGTATATACTCCTGGTGTTCAGGTAGTAAGTAATATCTCTGTTGTTACTTATTGTTTAGTGCTAGTTACTTGTAACTGCAATTATTTATTTTTCAAGTGCGCGGTTTGGCGCCTGCTAGTAATTCATCTTTGTTATTTACATTTCTTACGGTATGTGCCGTAGCTCCATTGCTTCGTTATATTAACTTAGACATTGTTACGTTAGTAATATGCCTTGAAAGGTAATTGGAGTCGGTGTTCCCGGTCTCCTGAGCTTATGCCCCTTATTTGTACATTAGGTACTTGCTTATTTACGCTGTTTAGCGTTTGGTTTGTTTGTTTTGTAATATTGACTTAGGTGGTTGTCATTGATTCAACTTATACGTTCATTCATCACTGACAGTCGTCACTGTAGTAGACGACATGTCTTTAACATAAATTGATACTAATCATTTTCTTCACATGGCGGGACGCCAATGGCGGTAGCCATTTTTTTATTTAGGACTTGTTTCATAATCGGTATGATATTGATAATACATATAGAACTTAATCTTGACGTTGATCACTATTAATTGTACATTATCGTACATGGCACCCCTTGGTAAAGGTGGTGCTCAGAGGTGGTAATTATTCACGCGTGCAATGTTGATTCGCGTTCATTGTTGTGAAGGCATTGGTAATGTCCGTGTTACGGTAGAAATTTTTTTTTTTCCTCTTCACTCTTGGTCCATCTGTGGACTCATACGTTTTACCAATTCCTTTGTGTTCATCACTGGTTGGTGTATACGTACATATAGTTAGTGAACTATAAGTTTTATAAGGTTAAATATGATATGTATAATATTTTGTTAAATATGTGGCAATATTGTAATGGGAATCCCGAAAACGTTCGGGTCGAAATATGGTGTTCAAATTAAGTTCCGATTCAGTGGATGCTGCCAACGGGAGTGGCGGTGTCATACGCAAAAAGGAAGAGACCCATAGACTGGCAGGGCGAATCGAACTTTTGCACATTTTCATTAATCCATGAACAGGATCTATATGGTAGATATTACTAGTTGATGGAAATAAGAGTGAAAAGATTTTTTTTTTATGTATAAGCCTTTGGCAATAATACAGTATTTAATGAGAAAATTGAATTTATAACCTAAGGTTAGTATAAAATAAGACCTTAGGAATTTTAAATATATGTCCTGGAATGTGACAAGATGTTAAGATAAGTTCTTAATATAAGTAGCATAATATAATGCATCAAATTGAATGATCATCTTACATTAAGATGATAATGAAAGTGTGACATAGGATATAAGAGAATAAATCATGAGATATAAATGTAAGTGAATAAATTTATAAATATTGCGCATACGATATAGTTGGAAATTGTATGGCAGCGATCGTTATACGATCGTATTTCTTTCATAGTTTTATTTGTATGATTTAATATATATACAACGTAATTGTTAATCACAAGTTTCCTTTACTAGTTGTTTGTAACTAGGATATTGCAGTTTTGTTTATCCTTACTGTGATTAATGTTGGCAACTTGTGAAGAGCTTCAGGAGTCATACGACTCTGGTGTGATCAGCACCAGTGTTGCACTAGCCTTTCACCCCAATTTGTGGTTGGTTTTCCCTTGATCCCCGGGAATCAGGTTTCACCGCCCACTTCCAATTCAGCCATTTAATGGTTTGTTAATTTAATTATGTTATCTTGGCTCTCAGCCTGTGTCATTTGACTTGTCTTGCTTAATAGTTATAATTGTGATGGGCTGGTGTGCCATTTTTATTGCGTTATTCGGGCTCATCGGGTCCTTCAGAGGTTGTAGGTCTCGTATCTTAGAGGTTTATTGTAACAATTGTAGTTATGTAGTTTATACTAGAGGTGTACAATTGTTTGGTGATTATTTGGAGCCATGGTGTCGTACCATAGGTCTACGCAGTTTACAGTATTCATTCGTACGATAATAGCAGTGGTAACTGTAGTAGTAATTATTTGTAGCACTTGCAGTGGCAAGTGCGCGGGGTAGACGAAATTATTAGTACATTGTTCAAATCAGCGCTTGCAGTTGCAAGCGCACCATGCAAGTAGAGTTGTCAGTTTCCGACTTGTTTGTCTCACTGCTGCGTTGGTTGATTAAGTATTGTTAGAAAGATTGTTCATGAATGAGACAATATTTGGATTTGGGAAATTTTCCTTACAACCTTGTCATTACCTTATCCAAGTCTCCCCTCACGTTAGATTCACAGTAGCATAAACGCTCGAAATTTGTTTCTCCAGATGTGTCGTCACGTCAAGGTCCTAGCGTCACTGTATTGTGTGTACACCATTCTAGGATTGGAGTTTGAACACCACAGGGCGGTATACTTATAAAATGTTTCCACGTTTTTAAGATAGTTTCTTTTTTACTGTTTGGTGGTTAGAGGTCTCACTACGGGCGACGGTCCCGCGGAGTTCATGGTGCTCCTGGTCTGCCTGCCCTGGTGTTCTTGGGTGACCCTTTCCACGATGTTATAGTAGTAGTGGCGCTCGCCTTTGGCAGTGTCTATTGGTACGACGCTTGGTCGTCAGTGGAGGTATGACATTGAGGTTGTATAAATGTTATAGGTGCAGGAATTATCCATTCGCTGCGAGAGTGTTTAAACGGCCTGTTGGGCTTGGTAGCCCCTTTTCCCTATATTCGGGGATTATATTTCTTGGTTGTATTATACTCATTGGGTTGTGGCGGGAGGGGTACTGTCGGCGGTAGTTCGTATTGGACTTCCACATGAAAGTGGACTGTCGCCAATGTACTCACGATATTTATGTCTCCTCCTGGTTGAGCTCTCAGCTGGACCTTAATAGGGGTAATATTCCCGGGCCTTTATGCCCTTGGTCAGCTTCCTGGCTCACACCACCACTAGATGTCGGTATTACCGTTCGTCTTTTCAACAACGCACCATAATACAATCAACTCATTTATGTGCCCCATGGGCTAACACTTGCAGGCCAAAGGCTCTGCCAACACATAATTTCATTAAGACACAGGTGTTTCGTACCTCACAGACGTTTCCCAAGTTTTCCCCAAATCCTAAGCTCACTGTCTTAACCTAGTATCTCGTCATCAGAGCGGTACTCCGCTCTGATACCACTTTTGTAACACCCCTCATAACAATTACGTAATAGTCGCTCACGTGAACAGGAATTAAAGGCGTCTCACAGCGGAAGTAATTACATTAATAGAACTCACATGGGTGTTACTTGCCACCACTCGCCCATGCGAGTGAGGTAGCAGTACAACATCTTAACAAAATTAAACATAAGAATACAATCCGCAGTGACAACGAGATACCTCCTACATTTCTATCTAAATATCAACAGCACAACTACAGTGAGCATCTAAACATAATCCAACTCTTACAACCCCTTTCCAGTGGAATCATTTAATACATAACGAAGTATGAACGGTAAATCCAAAATCAATAATGTCCTAACTACCCAACCCCGCACTTCGGCTTCAACGTGTTCAGCAACCTGCGCAATAAGTGTAGTATCAGCGATAGCCGCTGAGTATGCCGGATCTGGACCCTATTGGTCACTTGTCATTTTTAACCGTCTTGATATTAGATTGATTTCATGCTTTGTCATTTTACAGATATAATAAATACTGTAACAACATGCATGATTAGGTAATCATTCATCCAATCCAAACAGTCATATATGGATATGCACATTACTGTCATACATCATGCAATACAATGGCATTGAGAACTCATTCATTGTATATTAATATCATCACATAGTATGAACTCATTCATCGTATATTAACATCATCACATGGTACATCACTCGGCCCTCTGGGCCTTCACATATGTTTGTTTAGGTTAGCACAGTCGGGCGTCAGTTAGGACAACCCGAAATATACACACTTGGACAGTAGTCCCACGTACACACAATGGTGCTCACTGCCCTGATCATCCGAAGACTCTGGGACTTATTCACTTTGCCTTTGTAAAGGCGTCCATTTAGGTGGCCAAGGGCCTGGTGCCAACGGTAGCACACTCCGCCTGACGATCTATCTAGGCTCGATCAGGATTTACTAGGGAAAACCCGATACGGGATATCCCAAGAGATCTCTACGCGCGACCAGCAGCCAGTGACTGTCTGGATTAAGGTACATCATCACATACATTCACACTCCACTGTTAGCTTTGTTAGTTAGATAGTTAGTTACAGTTTTTGTTATGGAGTACATCACTTAATTGATTGGCTGCCCTATGGGTCTTACGCATGCCTAGAATTATTCTAGGTAACATTCACTTTCGAGTCAAAGCTCTAGAGACCGACAATGTCGTGTCCCGTTCCTAAGTATTTTACTTAGGTTATAACTACGTACTTGTAATACTTAGTGTATTAAGTCAAGCAACAGTGGTCACAATCACACATTTCGCATATGTAGTTTTGTATAAGTCGATCTATAGTCGACATAGTATTAGTCCCGTAGGACGTTCGTGCATAAATAAATAATGCCTTGAACATAACTACACATCATACACATACATCACATACATCACATACATACATCATACATACATTCACACAAGTTATTTAACAAACAAATCCGAGCCCGAGGAATTCCTCAGGACAACTCGGATCAAATCCCTTTACATACCGTACACCGTTGACTAGATTCGTGCAGTGCAGTCCACTAGAGCTTTCAAGCGCGTACGTCGGGAATGCGATCTAGTAATACACGGAACACTAAGCGTCAATCCACATGACAGCACAATTCGGTATTTCCGAATAATATTTGAAATTCTAGTACCATGTCCCCAGACTTAACATTTGTTACTAGTTAAAGTATCGTTATTAATATTTGATGACCCCTTACTCGTTGTGTGAGTTAATACTCGGTTTACATTAGAGCATGAAACCTTACGTTATACACTTATGATACTTCACTAGGGTTTATTTATCAAACCAAGGTCCTATACTAACCTTAGTATTTTATGTCGTTATAGTTATAGTGTATAACTTTATATCTTGGTAAGTTTTTATTTATGTATGTATGCATTTAGCATAACAGCTTGAATAACTATATCCCTAGTCACATAATATTATTTGTGTTACATCTTTTTCATAATGTTGTAAGGTACGATATTTTATGTGTCACTAGACTTTATTACAAGTGGCTTGGCCACTTAGGAATGTATCGAAAATAATATACACATGTGCCACATTTGAGCTCCTTTATTATATATTTTCATTACTCATAACACTACCCCATAACTTATAATATATTGTAGGTATTTAAATATTTTATAACACCAAAGATCTTGTGGTAAAATGTAACCCAAGCTCTTTTCACACTTGTTGATTATCGGTTATATATATATATATATGTAGTACCTCTAATTTCCTTGCACAACTCAACTCACCATCCCACCATTTCCACTACAGATTAATAGGTTTATGACTGCATCACCACTTAAACACCCCTGTGAACTTGCTTATACAGAAGGTTATTCATTTCTGAAAACAGCTAGAACTGATGTACTAAGTTTGTTAAACTTTTCTCTTTCTGTTTTGTTTCTCATTCTCGGATTTGGTTTCCTTTTTCACTCCATCTTTCCCCTTCTGTTTAGTCACTCATTTTATGGTGTTATTACTATTTCTTTTCAATCTGTTATAGACACAGAACAACCCTACAGAATCTGAAACAGCAGAGACAAGAAAACCGAAACATCATTTGTTTATCCTTTCCTCAAACCTTTATTTTGGTTTTCTGATTGGTTTCCAACTTCTCTAACTATTACCCTACTCGGTGCCTGTATTAGGAAGAGGTTGAGCTTAAGGGAAAACTCAGAATAATGCTGTCATCATCACTGCACCTCAATTTACAGAAACTGGAACTGTAACACTGTATCACATGGTCTGATAACTCCACTTGCACTTGTAATTTGTTCACGGTTCTAGTTTGAGTTCTCCCTAGGTTACTTAGCTATCGGTATACATATCTTAGCACCGTTTTGACCACAAGACAGATTCATCACCATAATGTTTATACTCTTGACAGATTCATATACAGAAAAAGAAACAGAATGGCAGAACTGAAATCAAACTGTCAAGAACTCCTTTCTGTTCTCCTTCTGTTTAATTCTCAGTTGGTTTACAGTTTGTTTTTCTTCAAGGTGTTTACACACTTAGTTAAGTTAGTCAGCAAAGTTTAAAGTCCTTGAATCACTCAATTCCTCCTGCTTATGTCCTCTGCAATATACTATACAGAACTAGAAAATTCCCTGCAACTGTAACTGAAGTTATAAACTGATATATGCTCTCATTTTGTTTTCTGCCCATTGTCTAAACTGACTTATCACTCTCTCCCGTATTCATGAGTCGACATTTGAATTTTCTTTCATTACAACTCAAGTAGTTTAGGGTGTGATATTTCTTTTAAGTACCCTCAGACCCAAAACTACACAGACCACTACAAAACAGAAGTCTGAAATCTGAAACTATAACACTGCTATACTCTCCTCTGTCTCTTTTCTTTGTTAAGGAAATTGACTTCTAATCCTCCAAATGTACATATCCACTTAGTTCAGTGCACCAACAATGTTGCAGATTCAATATCAAGCCGCTACACTTCCTTAACACTTCTACACAGCAGTTGTACAGAAAACTGCACCTGCAGAGAATCTGAAACACAATCTGATAATAACCTTATCTAATCTCAACTTTATTGTATCCAACTGATGTCTAATCCCCCCAAAATGTTTCACCAGCCTAGCTAGGTGTATTAGCCATGATTTGGGTGTTTTAGTAAACCAATTCAACACCATTAAAACTCCTGTAAACCGGTTTCACAGAACAGCCAAATATTGAAAATCTGAAAACCAAGAAATCTGGGTATCCCCACTTCATTCCTCTTTTTAGTTTGTTAGACTGTCTTCTAGTCTGTCCCAAAGCACCTCCCTACCTAGTTAAGGGTTCTAGCTATCTGTTAGATTCAAAGACAACCCAAATAACAGCACACGCACATCTGAGAAGTCCTTTACACTAAACCTGAAACCTGAAACTGAAACTATGAAACTGATGCAATTTTCTTGTCTTCTGTTTTCCTTCTGCTCTTTAAACAGGTTTCAGTTTTTTTTTCTAGTTGCTTCCCCTTGGTTAAGTGGTTTTTCCACGAATCTAAATTCCAGAACAGACCAAGGACATGGTGATTAAAGTTACAGAAACAACCTAGTACTATCTGGAAGGAAACTGAAAAAAAACTGGAACAGGTAACTAATACCTTCTCTTCTATTTTCTTCCCTGTTGGTTCACGGGTTTAAATTTCTAGTTTCCCTTAGATGGTCTAGTTACTTAGTTTAGCATTAGTTCAGGGTTTCCATTCCAATACAAATCTGTTACAGCTACTGAGAGGTTATAATACTGAAGTTAGGAAATCTGGACAGAACTGAAACATCAAGCTTATATTTATTTCCTGTTATTGTTTT